>CM040242.1:193175365-193775365 GCA_022545495.1 Chrysanthemum lavandulifolium
TTGTAATGGTTAATAAGTTTACAAAAGTATATTTATCACTTTATGTTTGATAGATAAATCAACCATTATGCTATCCAAACTTTCCGACCCATCATATCTAAGATCAAATAATTTTAATCCTTCAGTTTCATATAACTTTACAACTTTGTATACAAAACTTTAGGGATTGATCTGCGAGAATAGAACAAACTTTTTTCAAATATACCGATTGATACATGAACTATTTTTATTCCACTTAATGTAGTGAACTTTTATGTTTTACATCGATTTGCCTTTGTCAAACTTGTTTTACCGAAACCAATTAAAATATTAAGAGTAAATTACAAGGATCGTCCTCATGGTTTGTCAGCGCATCTACAATCCTTAATAGTTTTTTTTGCATTTTTAGACGCCGTCCGTTTATATCGTTTCATCCGTTTTATACTTTTTCGTCCGCTTTAATACATTTTCGTCTATTTTCTTCGTTTTCATACGCTTTCTTACGTTTAGTTTGTTTTATACGGTTTCGTCCGTTTTATACCTTTTAAATCTGCTTTTACACGTTTCCATCCGTTTTCTTACGTTTCGTCCGTTTTATCGTTTTCATCCATTTTTACGTTTTCGTCCGTTTCATTTGTTTTGTCCGTTTATGCATTTTCATCCATTTTATATGTTTTCATTTGTTTTTCTTACGTTTCATATGTTTTTATCCGTATTTATCCTTTTTCATCCATTTTATACGTTTAAATACGCTTTTTATCGTTTTCATACGTTTTATCCGCTTTCATCGTTTTACGCCGTTATGGTACGTTTCTTACGTTTTATATGTATGAAAGCGGATAAAATGATTAGTAACGGATCAAAATGTATGAAAACATACAAAATGAATAAAATGTATGAAAAGGTACTTAAACGTATTAAAACATACAAAAAGGTACAAAACCGTACAAAAACATATAAGAATGTACAAAAACTGATAAAAACGTATGTAAATGTAATAAAAACGGATGAAAGCATATAAAAAGAGATGAAAACGGACTAAAGCGTATAAAAACGGATGAAAATATAAGAAAACGAATGAAAACGATAAAACGAATCAAAGCGTATAAAATTGGATAAAAGCTGACAAAAACGAATAAAACGTATAAAACAGACGATAATGTATAAAAACGGATGGAAACATATTAAAACGGATGAAAAAATTTAAAAACATATGAAATCGTATAAAAGCGGACAAAAACGTATAAAAATGGGAAAGAACGGATAAAAACGTATAAAAACAAACGAAAATGTATAAAAACGAATGAAAACGTATAAATTGGATAAAACAGACGAAAACGTATAAAAACGGACGAAAACGGATAAAAACGTAAGAAAACGTATAAAAACGGATGAAAATTGATAAAAACGTATGAAACATATAAAAACAGACGAAAGCGGATAAAAACAAATGAAAATGTATAAAAACGTAAGAAAACGTATAAAAACATAAAAAAAAGGTTTATAAAAATTTTCGTAATTTTAACGGAGGAAATTAACGAAAGTTAAGTATAAGGACTATGGGTGTAATTTGGGACAAACTAGAAGGACGACTCATGCAATTTACTCAAGTGTTAAATACGCCACGTAGCCTTTTTTCGGTTTTCAAACGTTTTATCCGGTAGTAAGTAAAGTTTGGTGCAAATCGACACAAAACATGAAAGTTCATTACATTAAGTGGAACAGAAAATAATTCACGTATCAAATCAATATATTTGAAAAAATTCGTTGCTATTCTGCAACTTAATCCCCAAAACTTTATGCTAAGTTGAGAAAAAAAGAAGTTAAACTAGTATATATTGTAATCTTTTATATAATAAAGGAATTACATCAATTATGAGTGATTTTGTCAATTCATTCTTATTGAAAAAATAATTGGGCTAATAGGAGAGCTCGATTTCGGCACGTAAGCAAAATCGTGCGATGTGATTGGTTAATAAACGTCAAAATTAAATTTATTTTGGTCAAACTTTAATAAATTTGGTGGAAAATTTTGGTTGATAAAAAACACATAAAAATATAGGTGTCAAATTTGTGAAACAAAACTTAAAAAAGATGAGGTAATTAATAAAACTTTAGTGGTTGAATTTTACTATATATGTATCAAATTTGGTAGAAAATTTGGTTGATAAAAAACAAATAAAAATATAGGTGTCAAATTTGTGAAAACAAAACTTAAAAAAGATGAGGTTATTTATAAAACTTTAGTGGTTGAATTTTGCTATATATTATTAAGTGTAATATTATAAACTCCATGCTTTTTTAATAACTTGGATTATAAACAAATACCCCTTATACTTTATATCCTTTATACTTTATATCTTAAAAAATACAATGTATATGTTGTTTTAAAATAACAACACATAAATTTGCATAAGATTAAAAGTATCAATTTTTTTACTATATACGTTCAATAAGGACTCATTTATTTTATTTTTAAAAGTTTAACCTATGTGACACGAGTTTACATTATAAATACGGCTAAATTATCGAAAACGGAATATACTTATCAAATTGTAAGCATGGCTTACTTTAATATAAAAATAAATATCTGTGATTGTCTTATAACAACGACTCATGTAATTTTATTTATTTATATAAGGATATCTAGAAAAACATTTTAAATTTTTTAGGAGTATACTTTAACTTTATCAATGCTTATTATGTGCTATTAAACTTGCATCATGTGTACAACATAATATCGAGAGTGAAATTTAAATAATAACATCAACATCTTTGTCATTAAATAAAATTAAATCTTGAGTTACCTAACATAAATTTTTACAAATATTTTACCAAATTCTAATGGATATTAATGCATAATGAAAACTTGTGTATAAGTATTAGTTGTACTTATATCACAATTTTCATCTTCAAATTCTTATATGTGTATATCTTGAACTAAAATGTTAAAATAAAGAGTAAAGTCCAAAATACATCCCGTGGTTTGTCTCGTGTCTCGCTTTACATCCCTAAACTTTTTGGCACAAAACCATCCATCCGTTAGTAAAGTTGGCACAAATACATCTCTCTCGTTAGTAAAATCGGTTAATGAGGACTAACGGTGCAAATATTTCTCCGTTATCTCCTAACGGAAGAGAAAATATTTGCACCGTTAGTCCTTAGGATCTGGACCGGGTTTGTGGCAGTGGCGGTGGTGGGTTGTGTTTGGGTTGTGCCTTTTCCGTATCGGTGAGTTTAGGGAATTGTAATGCGTTGTTGAGTGGTTTGGTTAAGGAAGGTGAGTTTGGGTTGGTTTATATTGTGTTTGATCAGATGGTGAGAGTCGGGGTTGTGCTGGATGTGTGGACGTGTAGTTTTGTGGTTAATGCGTATTGTAAGGATGGGAGGGTTGGGAAGGGGGTTGAGTCTTTGAGAATGGCTGAGGAAGAGTATGGTGTGGAGGCGAATGTGGTTACATATCATTGTTTGATTAATGGGTATGTTGGTATGGGTGATATTGAAGGGGCGAAAGGTGTGTTGGAGGTGATGAGAGGTAAGGGGGTGTTACCGAATATGGTTACGTATACTTTGTTTGTTAAAGGGGTATTGTAAAATGAGGAGAATCGATGAAGCGGAGAAGGTGTTTAGGGATATGACAGAAGAGGATCCTTCGTTGGTTTTGGATGAGAAAGCTTATGGTGTTTTGATAGATGGTTTTTGTCGAGTTGGGAAGATGGATTGTACTGTTAGGATTCGTTATGAGATGTTGGAAGCGGGATTGAATTTGAATTTGTATATTTGTAATTCGATGATTAACTGCATCTTGTAAACTTGGGGAAGTTCATGAGGGCGATAAAGTGGTAGCAGTGGTGGTGGTGTAGTGGTGGCGGTGGAGGTGGGGGTGGTGGCGTTAGGTGGTGGTGGGTGGAGGTGGCGGTGGAGGTGGTAGGTGGCGGTGAAGGTGGCGTTGGGTGGTATGTGGCGGTGGAGTGCTCGTTAGTCCTTAGGATTAACGATGCAATTTATTTTATTGCATCGTTAGTAAGGACTAACGGTGCAAATATTTCTCTCTCGTTAGGAGATAATGGAGAAATATTTGCACCATTAGTCCTCATTAACCGATTTTACTAATAGAGATATGTATTTGTGCCAACTTTACTAACGGATGGATGGTTTTGTGCTAAAAAGTCAGGATGTAAAGCGAGACACATAACAAACCACATAGATGTATTTCGGACTTTACTCTAAAATAAATTTGATTTATGTGTAAATTTCGTGCGTCAGACAAAACTTATAACTATATAATTATGTGCAATTAACTTTAAAGACACAATATTCAATATTAATATAAAATAGTTTTTTGTCAAAATCTTATCACACACGGGTATTATAAGTCGTATGTATAAAAGAAATAGCGTCAGGAGCGTTACGAAAGAGGAAATCTTTTGACGCATGCCCACGTCAAATAAGAAGAATAACATCATTTTCAAGGTAACCTAACTTTACATTTAACCTCCTAATTTAATATTCAAATATGAAATCATTAACATTGAAAGGAACAAATAGAATACATGTTTTTGGCTCAAAATGTTTTTAGCGATTTAACAAGGGTTAAAATAGTTACCCAATAACAGAAGCTTTATACTTGACTTTTTAATCTAATTTTAATTTTGCTCATTGTCAAACTATGTTGTGTAAGATCACAAGATGCCGGTGAGAAAAAGTTTCACTTGTTTACATGTGGTTTTTCAATGTTTTAAAAACATAAATACTGAGTAAACATGTAAGTATTAAAGGTGATAGGTTTGACTAAGTTGATTTAAATAAGTAGGTAGTAGTATATTTGAGCTAGTTATTCTTTGTTTTTAATGCTTACTTGTTATAAACTTATAACTTGAAAACACATTTGATAGGCACTTAATGAGGTGACTAAGAGGTTGTCACACATATATATTTTGATACATACATTTTGTAAACTAATGTTTGCATCTAGATGGGAAAAGAAAAAGTCGTTTAGAAGAGGAAGATACAGATCCGCGTGCGTTAGCTACGATGGCAACATAAAAAAAGTTAGAAAAATGTTTCCCAATGAATTGTCTTTCAATTAATATTAGAGGAGTTAGAAAGTTGGGGGTAATGTTTCCCAATGAGATAAGAAAGGGAAGTGGATAAAAGGATGGATATTCAAGGAGAAAGTCTAGTTCCTTATGTTACAAGAGACTCGAATGGCGCTTTCGGTAGTGAGGTTGTCGCGAACTATTGGGGTAATTTAGAGATGGAGTTCGATTTGGTTGAACCTATTACATTACTATTTAAATATATGGTGTCTCATTTACTCTACGGATGAAAGTGGTCTCATGAATATAAAAAGGTCTCTAGAATCCTTAGATGCTTTTTCATCACTTGGTCCGAAGATTAATTTAGGAAAGTCTCGTATTCATGGTGTGGGGTTGAGGAAAGCGAAATCGATCGTGTGGCCAAAGCGGTCTCTGTGAGAAATTACATTACTATTTAAATATAGCTCTACAAAATATTATATTTTTATAAAAATATTTCAAAAATATATAAAGAAAAGTGTTGGCGGGTAAAGCTAGTCATTTGAACAAGTTGCCTCATTTTGGCAACGTATAGTACTCTAGTATCTTTGGTTTTCTTTTTCATTAAAGCATTAAATTATTAAACTTTTCTTGATAAAAAGAAAATGCACTACAAGAATGTCAATGTTGCCTATAAAGACAAGTGAGGCACAAGTATTAAAAGGTTAAACCACATTCAAAAGCAAACCACACCTTCACGTTAACTTCAAAACCAAAAACTTTCATTATATCCAATGGAGCAAGGAGATGGTCTCAGAACAAGAAGCTTTAGGGATGAAGACTACACCACTAGAAGATTGTTCTTGAAGTTATCCTCTTCATTTCGCAACGATGAAGATGATCAAGAAGCACAAACACATGGTGCAACCACAGACAATGACAAAGCTAGTAAACGAACAACAGGTGCAATTGTCTCTTCATTTTTGTCCTTAATACAAAAGTTTATAAGTTTTAGTATAGCTAATTTTTAGAATTCTTGCCGTTAAAATAGAATATATAGTATTTTGATCCTAAAGTCTTATTTACAGATTTTGTGGCCATGCTAATGATTGTGTGCACGTATAGGTGAATTTGCTCATGGCGGTGATGATCATAAGAAGGAGACTAAAATGATGAAGATAAGGAAGAAGAAAGAAGCAATGAAGAGGATTATGGTGACAATAGTGGAATGGGGTGGTGGAAGAGTTGTGGTTTTGAAAAGGTTTAAGCACAAGGTTTCATTTTACGTCGTTGCTTGTTTTCCTGTTGCCTTCAAACCACCCAAAGCCTTAATATCTGCGCGTTGAGTACCTTATCATATACATATAGTAGTTCCTCCTTGGTGGAAGCTAGAATACATACCGAAAATGGATCATGGATGCATATTCATGCGCACCGTGTGTTTATGATTAGATTAAGAGGTTTGGATTGAAGAAACAAACTTGTATTTTTCATTCCATCCAGTACCGGGTATATACCAACTGTTAGACCTTAGCTTCACTTTGATGGTGTCGGGTCTTAGACTCTATATTAGTGATAATAGCTCAAAGGTTACGAGTTTGAAAGTCTGTTTCTTATATATGCATGTGAAAAGTTATTGGACACTTCTTATATATATACACATCCTTTTCTGCCTTTCTTCACTATGATGAAATATGTTCAGTTATTTTGTGTCGACCGAGTAGCAGTTGAGCTTTGTTGTAAATATCTAAGGCAATACGCGGTTATACTATATAGTTGTTGCATTATTGATTCAGCAAAACATATTTTTCAGTTTTGAAACACCAAGAAACAACGTTCGAGATGCATGGGCAGACCGCAGACCTATGCATATATCCATTGTGCTATGCAGGTTCATATATACTCTAAGATAATTGTAGTTTAACAAAATAAACAGTAATTGATATTATAGTCGATCGACACGAGGTGCATGTTATGATATATACTATATAGTATTAACCGAGTTAACCGAATGCGAAGTATTATAATACTTTGTTAGACAAGTTGAGGTTAATATTATGCAATATTCGTAGTTCAAGATATTATAACATCTAATCAAACAAATTTCATCCACTTAAATTTTTTTCAAATGTGTCACTGTTAACGTTTAAGTAGTGAAGATATCTTTATCAGTTTGACATAAGCTTAAATGGACTGAAAATTATATTCATAAGTGTTGGATGAAAGTAGTTGTACCACAATTTGTGAACTTTGATTAATAATATATTGTTTCATGTCGATCAATAAAATATGGTTAAGTCGATCATATGGTTTAACTTCTAAGTATCTGATTCGACTTGTTATCTTATTTCACTTGTCATAGCCTCATAGGTATCAGACAACTATATAACTAGTTATATATGTTACAAATGAATTTTTGTCTCTGTACAAAAAGAAGGATGTCGTTAGTTACTAAATGAATATACCCTTATGCCTTATATACCCAAAAGTCCAAAACATTGGTTTAAATTCATAGATTTTCCCATAAAACCAAACTATCACGATCTTCATGCAACAAAAACAAAATTCGAGAAATTATGCAGACAAACAATTATGTAAATTAACTAAGGAAATTCTTTGATCAAACTTTTTCTCATTTAAATGAAATTATGTTATGAGTGCTTATTGGGAAATAACGGATTGGCCGATTGGGCCGAAGAGAACTTGGATAAAAAAACTGCAAACAATGAGCCTGATTTAACTTTTAAAAATTACATGGAAAAAAACGAAGGGGGTGTTTATGAATTATGATTGCTTATTTAAAATAGATTATGCGTTTAAAAATTAATAATTAAGTAATGTAATTAGTTTTAACAAAATGTGATTATGAAATATAGTGTTTGGATATGTTATGTTGTTTGATATCACAAATAATCAATTTTTTAGTGTTTGGTAAATCTGATTATTTTGTAACTTAATGCGTAAAATTACAAAATTGGACATTTACCTTATCAAAATATGCCACATCATAATTAAATGAGAGGCGATATAGATATTAAAAACTTTCATTTTATGGGCCATATGATAATCAACTTTTGCGTTTTGCAAAGGCACATCATTCTCACATTTTTTAAAACGTGAGTTTGTCTCTATCAAAACGCAAATAATAAATTATTTGGAAAAAGTTCCCAAACACTAATAACTTATTTACATTTTGTAAACGTCATCATAACGCAAATCCAAACACCCTAAGAAATTTTATAAACATCTCTAATCCAGCTGAATTTTCAAAAAGTTGTGCTACAAATAAAAGAAATGTGAAAACTGAACCTTAAAATATAAATAGCCAGTTACCGCCTCAATGAAGGGTGTGTTTGGCGAAAAGTATTTAAGAGTGTTCATCATTTAGTGCTTAGAACTAAAATCTCATTTGGCAATGATGTTTAGTGTTTTGTTTATTCTAAAGACATTACTTGAAGAAGCGTTTATGTTACTTCGCTTTACACTTTATAATCAAGTGATAAAGCTACATTAACAAACACATTTATATATTAAAAAAAAAAAAAAAACTTTTGCTTATTCCTGTTTGACAGTACCGCTTATTTTTTCCAATCCTATCCGAAATATTAAGTCAATGTTCTAAAGAAACAAATTTATTATAAATATATTAATAACTTAAAATGAAAATCTAATTCATTTGAATTAGGGGCGACAATTACTAATACGGAACAAAAATGAAACCAACATGAATAAGGGGGTTAGCGTAGAGTACAAAGGTCGTGTTTGGGTTGACCCACTTAACTCATTCTTTAAATAAGTTGGGATAGGGTTGAGGGTGAGTTAAAAAACTTAAAATAAAAACCAAAAGTTTTTAATGGCTAAAGTCTAAATTTGCAGTTGTTTAAATGTATCAAATGAGTTTACATGCCAACCCATTTAACCCGTATAACATGTTTAACCGACAACAAATTTAGATAAACTCAAATGGGTCATGTTTATGCTATATATGTACATGTTAGGGTTGGTAAAGCTCACCCAATTATTTAACATGTCATGTTGATACATAATTCTTAAACTTGTTCAAAAAAAGTTAACTCAAATCCGACACGAAGTGCCACCCTTACAATGAACAACACTACAAATAGTTTTGTAACTTCATTCAAACAACAGGGACAATATATGCAACCTTTCTAATTTTAATAGTATATATATATATACCAGAACAGAGTTCATAGTTTTTTTTTTGAAAGTTTACTATTATTCACACCAACCACCCAACGCCAACTAGCGAAGGGGCAACAAAGAACTCGGCACAATTACATAAATTCGAACTTACACCACTTATCCTATCTAAGACTAGAATTCCCCCCTCGGTTTTTATAACACAAGAAACCGAAACCCATAATATCCAAAATAATATTTTTGACATCAATAGGTTTGTTGTCGAACTTCTTCGAATTCCTAGCTTTCCAAATAGACCAACACGAGATGAAAATGACCCCTTTGATAATTTTTCCTCTCTTCTTATCCGTGATACCCCACCTATGCATATCAAACAAATCTCGAACCGAGAACATATATAACGGGGGAGAGTGAATCCATCGACCAATCCTATACCATATCTCCGTGGACACAACACAGCTGCAAAACAGATGCTCCGCCGTCTCCTCTTCTTGGCCGCATAGCTCGCACATCATGGATCCAAAAAAACAGTTTCTGGTTCTAAGGGCAGTACACGTGGGAAGTCTATCCAACCCTAAGCGCCACATGAAAATATTGCATTTTTTAGGAATCCATTTAGACCATTTGAAAGTAAACCTGCTGCTATCGACGTGGAGACTATGGAAAATCTCTTTCATTCCTTTGACGCTAAAAGAGTTTTGGTTCCTCCCTTTCCATTCCCATTTGTCAACTTCCAACCTTTAAAACAAGACCCTCTAACTCTTGTTTAAGACCCACCAACTCGATGTTTTCAACAAGAGAAAGATTATTCATATCATCAACCTCGAAGCGGTTTCTATCAACACAAAACATGTCTTTCACCCTACACTTCTTGTTTTTTCTTTTTGAATAGCGCCGGGAATCTATCCTTTAACACCTCACTACTAACCCAATGATCCAACCAAAACCAAATGTCGCTACCGTTTCCACATACACCTTTTATCATATTATTCAGACTCAAGTCTCCCAACTTAAGCCTAAAAATCGCCTTGGCTATATTACCCCAAACGCTAGAATAGTTTTGACGGAAAGGAATAAAAGACCAACTCCTCTTGGTATCATGGATAGAATCTATCACACTTCTCCAAAGAGAACTAGGCTCGTTCCTATATCTCCAAAACCATTTAGCGACAAGAGCTTCATTAGTCTCCTTAAGTTTAGAAAGACCGAGCCCACCATCACTTACAGGAGACGAAACCAAA
Source organism: Chrysanthemum lavandulifolium (assembly GCA_022545495.1). NCBI lineage: Eukaryota > Viridiplantae > Streptophyta > Magnoliopsida > Asterales > Asteraceae > Chrysanthemum > Chrysanthemum lavandulifolium. Next base: position 193,185,765 of record CM040242.1, read on the forward strand.
TCCCAAGCAACCCAATGAATCTTTGACTTCTCGTTATCACCTCCCCATAAGAACCGCCTAATGATGCCTTCCAGATCATTAATCACCTTAACCGGGGCAACGAAAAGGGAGAAATAATATGTCGGGAGGCTTTCCATAACCGATTTAATAAGGATGGTCCTCCCCCCAATCGAGAGGCAAGACGCCTTCCATCTAGATAACCTGTTCTTGAAAATATCAATCAAAAAATCCCAGCTCTTAATCCGGTTCATGTTACCCCCAATCCTCAACCCCAAGTAATCACACGGAAAGGTCCCAACTTTACACTTCATCGTCTCCGCAGTATTGATTACTTCGGCATCATCAACTCCAACGCCCATAATATGAGATTTCCCTATGTTTATCCTCAAACCCGAACTCAAATAGAAACATCTAAGAATTCTAACCACATTAGACAAATTACTGGCCGACCATTCCCCCATAAAAGAACAGTCGTCTGCATACAATAAGTGGGAGATACACGGGCCATTATTCAGAAATTTAAACCCTTTCATAACCTCCGAAGCTTGGGCTTTCCGCATAATGCTCGAAAGACCTTCCATCACGATCAGAAAGAGAAAGGGCGATAGGGGATCGCCCTGGCGCATACCTTTCGAGCATTGAAACTCAAACGTAGGAGATCCATTCACCAACACGGCCAATCTCGATGACGATAAAATACCTTTTATCCAATTGCACCACCTATTTTTGAATCCCATTTGAGACATAACAGATAGCAAAAATTCCTAGTTCACGTTGTCATAAGCCTTGTTAAAATCAACTTTGAACACAAAAGCCTGGCTTTTACTTTTCTTAACCCATGAAATCATCTCGTTGATAATTAACGGACCATCGATAATAAGTCTATCTTTCAAGAAAGCCGATTGGTTCACAGATATAACTTTATCCAACGCCCCTTTTATTCTGTTAGCTAAAACCTTCGAAATACACTTACTTATAATACCAACCAGAGTGATCGGCCTATAATCATTCAACGTACCCGGGTCTTTAATTTTTGGAATCAAAGAAATAAATGCCGAACTACAGCCTCTGCTGATCTTGCCTTCCTCATGAAACTTCTTCATAATATCGAAAAAATCTTTTTCAAAAAGAAGCCAATATCTTTTTATAAATTTAAAGGTGAAACCGTCCGGGCCAGGGGCTTTGTCATCACCACAATCGAAAACAGCTCTTTTTATTTCCTCCTTCGTGAAGTTAGCTTCCAGCTCCTTAGCTTCTAAATCCGAAAGCCTCGCAACCAGGTCACAATTTATCCCAGGCCTACTCTTCAAACTTTCTTTAAATTTCGATCTAAAGAAATTGAAAACCATATTTTTTACTTTCTTCGGCTTGTTGACCCACTCATCTCCTTTAGTCAAGCCCGGAATATAGTTTGCCACCTTCCTGTTGTTTATAAGCCCATGGAAAAACCGAGTATTCTCGTCACCCTCTACATTCCATTTACATCTCGCCCTTTGTTTCAAGTCCTTAACTTTGCTATCTTCAATCTCCAGGATCCTTTTCTTGCATTCCATCCGAGTCCACGATTCATGCTCGTTAAGCTCAAATTCTTCCAAGTTCGCCTCGATTTCCCCTAGCTCTTTTATACACATCTCTAACTCTTCCCCTTCCTTAGCAATTATCTCATCTCTCCATTTCTTTATACTTATACGAAGGCTTTTGAGTTTTTCCAACAACCTGATGTCGGGAGGACCCGTGAAAGCGAATTTTTCAAGAGTATCTTTAACCACCACTTCACAACCCGGATTATCTAGCCAAGAATTGAAAAAGCGAAACGGTTTAGGACCGAAATTACTCTCCACAATCGACCAAAGAATCGGATTATGATCCGAGTATCTTCTAGGAAGCGCCCGTAAATTCGCCTTGGGCCAAAAGTCCAAAACCTCCCTGCTCACCAAAAGCCTGTCTATCTTACTAAATTTCTTTCCTTTTTCATCGTCTTTCATATAAGTGAACCTGCTTCCTTTCATCTCATACTCAAAAAGACCAGCCTTCTCGATGAAATCGTTAAAAACTCTAGCATTATTGGATTTAAACTTAGAACCTTTCCTCTCCTCCTTAGTCCTAACCGAATTGAAATCCCCCATGAGAATCCACCAACCCCCTCTCTTGTCTTTAATCTCCAACATCTCTTTCCACATCTTGATCTTTTCTTTGTAATTTTGGGGGGCATATACGTTCACTATAAAAAACTGTTTATAGCACCCCTTAATACACCCAATACAAATGATGAAATTATCCTTTTTAATCACCTCCTCCATCTTGAAAAGCGCGGGGTCCCATACGCTAATCAGCCCCCCGACCTACCCGACGGCTCTATAATCTCACATTCCATATTCTTCTTTCCCCAAAACTTACTAATTCTATCTAAAGAAACTCCACCCGTTTGAGATTCTTGAAAAGCTAAAAACGACACCTTCTCTTTTTGAACAATACCTTTAATCCAATTGGGTTTGAAATCCCCACCCATCCCTCTAATATTAATAGATAAACTATTCATTGGAAGACAATATTGATACCTTCTTCCTCGATCAATTTTATGACTTCATCATTAGCCTTTGAAAGATCGATTCCAATCGCATCACCTATATCCTTAGTCATGAGTGCTTCTGCTTTAATTCTAGCTTCTTTGATGTCTTCTTTACAGGTCTTGTTATTCCCATTGAACTCAACTGATTCTGAATCCCCTTTTAACTCCTCTGAGTTGTGAAGACTATTGTTAAGGTCAAAACCTCCTAGGTCCAACGGTTCATTATTATTATCAGCCTTGTTACTAGGCCTCAATTGCTCCTCTCCTTTATCATGCAATGAAGGCTTAGCATTTAGGCCCAGCAGCCCATCAAGTGAAAAAGGTTCAGATTCCCTTGGCCTTTTCTTGGGCCTGTTATGAAGCCCACTGAATTTATTTAACCAATCCTCTTCAAACTTTTTGTTCCCCACATTAATTTCATTAATGTTGTTGTAATTGGAAGAAGAGAATTCGAACGAATTAACTGGGACCACTTTGGCTTTATCTTTCCCCCTTCTACCTTTTAATGGCTCAAAGTCAACATTAAATTTCGACTTATTTTCCCCATGCACATGACCCCCCGTTTCCATGTTTTGATTCCCATGCAAGACCTTTTCATCTTCCTTCTTAGAGGCACTCAGTTCTCCTTCTTCCATATCCGAAGACGATTTGCATTCCTCTGCTACCGTGCCGCCGCCTTCTTTACATCCAGGTCCAGACGAATATCCACCATGAACATTACTAATCTCACAGTTGGGACTCCAATTGAAGTCTTTTTCTATGAGTCACACCTTGAATTTACTTCCTCTCCATGATATGAAAATGGTTTCCTTAATGACGTTGCCTTTATCTACTAATACTCCTACCCCTTCCATTGACTTGTTCTTCTCTTCATCGTCCGAAGTCGATGGAGAAATAACTTCCCCAATATGTTCTCCGATTTTATTATATGTAGAGGCTGAAGCAAGGTGAAGAGGAACCGCAATAATTCCAACCCACGCTAGTCTTTTGAAAGGAAGAGACTGCCCTGACCAAATCTCCATACTAGAGAACTTAGATTTCCACACATCTTCCTTCATAAGAAATGCTTTAGCAGCCTCCATGTTCGAAAAGGATACTAGGATGCATAGGCCACCAACGTATTTCATCTCCATTCCTTTTTCCTCCAAACCTCCCAAGAAAGACGAGATATTAGTGAGCACTGATAAGCTTTTGCACCACGCAACAAGCGCCTTCCCGAATAGATTTGTCATCGCCAAATCTCCCCTATCCATGTTAATGGTGATGTCTGAATATTCCGTCGCTCCTTTATCAGCCACCACATCCCTAAAAGAGAATCCGAATTTTTTATTTCCCCGGAAATCTTCGTTGTTACCCTTGGTGTCTTCTATGTTGCCCTTTTCCTTTTCCTGTTGTCTAAAAATCATCGGCTTCCTCTTCACCACTATCCCTGCCTTTTCGTTCTCCTCTGCGTGCCTAGCCACGTTGATAGATAGCGTGAATCCTCCCAGCTTAACTGATCTTTGACTTTCCTCTATTTCCTTCCAGTTTCTCACCCCTTTGAAGCTCACAAAGCCGAACTTATGTCCTTCTTTGTTCCTCCTTCTTGCTATGTAAAATCCCCCAATCTCCCCATATTCTTTGAGTCTTGATGCTAAATCCCACGGTCTACATCTATCGGGGATATTCGACACAAAGAATTTGATTACTTGATTCCTAGTACCTTCGTGTTGTCGTGTTCTTCCTTGGTCTTTTTGCCTTCTCTTGTTTTTGACTTCCTGCCATTCACCTCCCTCTCTCTCCTTTTCTCTCTCCCACATTTTTTTACCACAAAATTACTGATAACAGAGTTCATAGTTAGCAACCTTATTTATTTATTTCCTTAAAAATGTCCCAATTACATAACAAACATGTTGGTCAGATTGCATAGGGAACAACAGGTCCTGATTCCGACAATACCCTCTACGTATTATAGTTCCTTAAACTAATGTAGGCTAGTTGTTATTGTTTTTGTTAATACTAATAGGCTAGTTGTTATTGTTTTTGTTAATACCAATAAACCGTAAAAAACGTTTGTTTATATTTAGTGACCTCGTTATGTTTTGTTGATAACAAATATAGAGTATCATAAGTAAAGTTATAAGAATACATGTTGTTTTGAAAAATATATATATTTGGTCATTTACATAAAACGAGCGGGGTAGCCCGCGCGTTGCTGCGGGTTCGGTTTGATTTTTGTTTTTATAATATCGGTTTGCATTAATCGTTTTTTTTTGTTACCATTTCTATTTAGATATTATCAAAACGATTAGTTTGCATGTGTTTTTTAGAGGGCTTGTTTATAGTGGAAACCGACTGCAGAAATTTGGTCGCATATTGGTTGTAGCCATTTATAATCAAGCAATAAATTTATTAGAACCAATGATATAATGTCTTAGCATTAATGTTATTATTATTTTTTTCTCTTTTCTTTTTTTGTTTTTTAACGTAAATTCATTATTCTTTTTTTTTATGAATGAGGCAGGGAATTTTTAGACGAAAGAAATTTTAATGCGGTAAGAGGGTAATTCTATATCTATTACGAACAATTTCGGTTAAAGTTCAATTTATGTTAAGAACATGTAAATACATATGCCGAATACAATATTGTAAATCAAATATACAATATACCTATCGAACTATTTTCAATGTATAAACGTTTGGAATAATTTTATGCCATGTTCCCTCTTCTTGTATTCTTATGTCCAAAATCAAACCTGCAGAATTCAAGAACAAAAAAAAAGAAGTTAAATATTGCAAGTAAGTATAGAATATCATCAAGTGAAAAAAAAAATTATGAGATCCAACAAAAAAAAAAGCAAGTCAAATTCTGCAATTCTCATGTTTTCAGTTTTTTTTTTTTTTTTTGTTTTTCTCGTTTCATATATATACATAGAATTTTTTTTACATTTTTTAGGAGCAAACTGAATTATAGGGAAGTGTATGTGGAAAAAAAAGGCAAGTATGTGAAAGGTTGCTCAGTTAATTCTAGCTCTTGGGCAAGACAAATCCATTCTCTATTGGCTTTGGTGGCTATCAAATCAAAGGGCTTTTCAGGTTTGTACAATAAGACTATACCAATTATATTATAAGTTAAACTAAATCTTCTCTTTAAAACACACACATAACAAATGAGTTTTATTTTAGAATCAAAGGAGAAAAAAACCAAAAACATACAAAAGAAAACACAAAAAAGGATGACAACACCTATGCCTTTCTGTGAAGAACTTGCTGCTGTTGCAGGATCTAGTTTTGTCAGGGATATGATGATTGTTCGTTTTCGGAGGGAGGTGAGTGTCGTCATGGTGGATGAAGCAGAGTTGATGAAAAAGGCGCAAGAAATCAGGGCTCATGTGGCTGAAAGGGATTATGTTATTGGAGAGTTGGAGCTTTTGTACCCATTTGATTCTTGTGTGGAGAGTATTTCAGAATTGACCAAGCTGCAAACTAAAGATTTGACAGTTGAAAAAAAAAAAAAAAATTCTCTCTGGCGATTTAGGAGAATCATGGCAGCCCCTCTATCCCTTCCATAGATCGTAAATTCCAACCCTAAACATCTGATCTATATTCCTCTTTGATCGTTCCTTGCTTCTGCAAAAGCGATCTTGAGGTACGATTTTTTGTTTTTGGGTTGTGATCAAACATAGGGGCTGCCATGATCGGTAAAACAAATGTGCAGCAATAATAATAGCGATTAACGTTCCTATCAAACCCTTTTAGGGTTTATTATTCTTGTGTGTATGATGGTCATGATCCTTATTGCTATATCTGGTTCAACTATGGTGTCTGGATTCTTTAATGCAATTAAAACCCTTTTCTAGGGTTTTGATTTAACGACTTGCAAGTAACCCTTTTTGGGTTTGTGATCGCATTCATGTTCTATTCTCAGATGCTAGTTCTTGTACGTGGGTTTTATGAGAGAATTGGTAAGTCAAGTTTGTAGGGTATTCTTGTTCAAAAACCCTATATCATGTTTCTCAGACCTGTTCTAATGGCGGTTACACAATTGGTCTTGAGTTGGTTCGAACTGGAAGTTATCAGTTAGGGTTTCTAAAAACCTAGATTTTGTCTATGGCTGATCGTGACTGCATTGGGTTACCTTTGGTGCAAGTACTGGTATGGATCGAGCCATGGTTGGGGTGTTCTGCTCTTGGCACATGCGAATGTTAGTACGTGCTTTTTGGTAATAATTGACTGCACAAGGCTTTTCTCTTGTGTTTTGTCGCATGTTCATATGCATGTCGCATTTGGATGTATTCTTCCTACAATGGGTGGTTAATAAAGGTACATGTCCAGTGGATGCTCGAATTTGTCTATTGGTCTTCTTCTTGATGATGGATAGTGCCTGTTTGTGCTTGATATTTGGACTTGTGGTTTGTTGGTGAAGTGTTTGATTTGCTGCTGGAAACGGGTGATTTGACGCATTTTCTGAGCATATTGATAATGATTTCCTCAAGTAAGTTTGTCTTCTTGTTGGTTCTGCTTGGCGAAGAAGATAATTTGGTCAACGATGATGACTACGAGGCTTAAGTAGTGCTACGTGTGTAGTGCTAGCTTCATGATTGTTTATTTCAGCTTTAGTAGTTATTGTACATATATGTTTTAGTGGTACTTATAAGAATGGCCTGGCATTCTTATATAGTGGTTATGGTTAGCATTACGATGCATGTAAGTGTCCTTTGTTTGGACTGAGATGTGGGAGTCACCCTCATCCATTTGTACTTCAATGTTTTTTGGTATAATAATATTTACCGGGGAAACCTTTTACCCAAAAAAAAAAGATTTGACAGAAGCCGCAGCGATATTGGTCAATGTTATGAAGAAGCAGAAGCGAGCACAGGAGCTTCTGTCATTCATAGAGAAGCTGAAGGGGATGGTGTATTGATTCGGTATATTTTGGTGTTTCTGAAATCTATTTTGGGTTTAAGCAGTGTTGTAAATGGGTAGTCTTGTTATGGTATGTTGACTAAGACTTGGCAATGTTTATGTATCTTTGAACATTTTTTTTAAATCTTTCAGTACTTAATGAATCTAAGGTTTATGGCACAATATTAATTTTGTTGGAATATACCTTTCTTTGATATATGTTGTAGCTTGCTCTCTTGCTATAGCCGAGTTGTGGCCACGTAGTGTTAAACTGATCTTGGGAGCCTTTGGTTTGTTCCATAAGTAGTTGACTCTAGAGGCAGTGGAATGTGCAACCTGAGAATGAGAAGAGAATGTGGTGAATATATTGAAAAAGAGTGACATACACCAAAGACATGGTGTTACTTGTTAAATACAGTTAATGAAGTCGATTTACTAAAATCTGAAAATAACTTCATAGTAATAATTTTTTAACCAAATTTACATGTGTTTAATTAGAAATCATTAATAATAGGATTATTTTTAGGATACTTTAGCTACATATAAGTTTGCAAACTAATTTCAACTTAGTTTTTAATATTTGGGGCTAAAATTTAGCATTACATCAGATTTGATGTTAGAATACATCGACAGTCTTGTGACATAAAACATGGAGAGGAAGTTACTATGTCCTAAAGCTAAATTAACTGATAGTCATTTCTTAATTTCTATAATAGCTTTTGTTAAAATAGCTTCCGAGGATTTGGTATATCAACTGCTATTGCTGGATAGATATAAATGATGCTATCTTTGAAGGGAAAAATAAAAAGAAACCGTATAGTTTAAATGTAAAGGGTGATTCAAATGGGAACTTTGAACTTGGATGTAACACTAAAGAATATGTTAATCAGTTTTAGTGAGGCAAATAGTTAAATATGGTAAATGTAAGTCTTTGCTGTTTTAGATTGATGATTAAGTATATCTGTCAAAAAGTTATACATTTGCAGTCATGTATTTGTGGTAAATTTGTTAGGGATTGGAAATTCCATAAGGAAGTGTCGGTCACCCCAATTATAGTCTAGCATATGTTAGCTCGTAGACATATCGTTATTTACTAGTTATTTAGTTAGTTAGATAGTTAGTTATTAGTTTAGAGTAACACCGTGGAGGAAGGACTGGTCTTTACCCACTATATACCTTATCCACATTCCGGCAGGAGGACGTTTAGGTTGTAACTATAAATACCCCTTCCATCCTTGGAAGGGGTGGTGCTTCTAATCTAACCTTTCATTTTTTGTTTTAAATTTCTCTCACTAGATTCACCCTCTCATCTCTTTCTCTCTCTAATCATGGCTTACTTGACATTTCACCATCCTAGACCACCTGAATCATCATACAACATAAAAAGGATGATCCAAAAATTGGTATTAGAGCCAAGGTTGTGTTGTTCTTGATGATTCGTATGGTTATTGCTCATTTTTGTATGCGATTTTGCTTGTTTGATGTGGTTTGTTGCAGCTTTTGTGATGTTTTTGATGCGTTTTGTATGGGTGTTTTGATGATATGTTATGCAGTTTTCTGAATCTGATTTTAAGAGATGTGCAAAAGCTGTTTGAATCTAGTTATTTGATGTCGGTTTCTGCAGTTGTCATGGTCAAACAACTTTTACATGTGTTAAAATAAGCTGTTAAGCAGTTTTTAAATAGCCTTGTTACTGGTTTTCGAGTTGTTCTATGATGTAGAATCTGTTGTTTAAGTCGTTTTTGAAGTTGATAAAATGATATTCATCGATGCGGTTTGTGTGTATTCTTCGATGCGGTTTGTGGTCCTCTTTTGAGTGATTTGTCATACTATGCGGTTTGTTACTAAAATGTGTCCAGATTCAATGCATCAAAAGCGTTTTGGAACAAGTCAAAAGCGATTTGGTTCTAAAAGTGTTTTGTTGCTAAAAGCGTTTTGATTGCAAAATGGTTATGAGTTTTGGTTCAAAAATGGTTATGCGTTTTGTTACTAAAAGCATTTTGGTTATGCGTTTTGTAAGAAGCGATTTGAACCAAAAACAGCTGCGGTTTGGTAACTAAAAGTTGCGTTTTGATCATACAGAGCGGTTTGACTTCAGTGCATTTTGATACCAATCTGTCCAAATTCATTGTACTAAAAGCGGTTTGATATAAAAGAGGTTTGTCACTTGAAAGCGTTTTGACCCAAAAAGTCAACTGCGTTTTGACAGTCAACATGAAGCGTTTTGTAACTGCTGCGGTTTGATAAAATGAAAAGACGCGTTTTAAAGGAAAATGACTGATGCGATTTGAAAGATATGTGTTTTGTAAACAAGTCTGGAGCGGTTTATCACGATCTTTTTACTAACATCAACAATAATACATCATCAACCATAGCAATTCTACAAACATCAAGTATACTCGGATTCTATCATCACATTTTACAACAGACTAAAACATCATCATACATCAACATTCATACAATATCATACGTCATCAACCATCCTCTACCATATACAAAATCTATCATCAGTTCTTCATCTCACAAAACTTATACAACAATTTAACAAGAACTATGTCTCATCAAATATCTCAGCTTGGCTAATGAAATAAGATAAATAGATCTCAGATTTTTCGTGATTTTAAATTTATATACGACCTTTTAAGATCAGTCACACGACTCAACACCATGATTGATCTATTTTCTTTGTCAAACTTCAATTGATTTTCGAACACATCAAGGTAGACCAAAAACAATGTTGGGAAATACGCTTTTTGGAGTTAATACTTATTTCAGTAGAGTTAGTACTGATAGTGTTATATGATAAGTATTAACTAGTTAGTACTGATAGTGCAAATGTTAGTACTGATAGTGTTAGAGTTTGTACTGATCTATGTTAGGAATGTCGTGTAAGAGTTGTAACAACATATCTACTATTCCAATAGAAGATATGTTATACTTAATGCATAGTTATCTCTGTAAGGGATCTCCTTAGTGTATAAAAGGAGATCTTAGCTAGGTTAAACAGACATCTCATATTCCAGCAGTCTTAAGAAGAGCTTCAAGGTTGTAAACCCTAGTACTAGGAGAGTACTCGTATTATTGCTTAATAATATTGAAGCTTTTGGTGTTATACTTATTCTTACTTTAATCTTCTAAGTGCATTTAAGTAGATTCCGCATACTTGTGTGCATCTACAACAAAGTTTCCCATTGTTGTTTTGGAACCATCCAAGGCAACTAACACGTTTGCAAGCTAAGTGTTCTAGATCCAAGGTTTGGGACTTCACAAGTGGTTTCGAGCTTGTGTCCCAAGCTTTGTTTTAGAAGATCTGTGTGACAAGTCGAAGAAATGGACTTTGACAAATCCAATGTCATAATGAGTTCCTAAGTTGCAGCCAAATGAATATGAACTCTGGAGAATGCGCATAGAGCAGTACTTCTTGGTACTTGATTTCAAGCTATGGAATATTGTGCTCTATGGAAACTCTTACAAAACCACTATCACTGAAGAAGTTAATGGTAAGACAATTGTTAAGGAAAAATGTGATCCTATCACCAATGAAGAAATGGCTCTAAGAGGCAATGATCTCAAGGTCAGAAGTCTCTTACTCATAGCATTACCTGATGATCATCAACTCACCTTCAAAAAACACAAAGATGCTCAGAGTTTGTTCAAAGCCATTGAAACCATATTTGGTGGAGATTCTGTCACCAAGAAAACTCAGAAGACTCTTTTGAAGAAAGAGTTTGAAAACTTCACTGCTGGTGCAACTGAATCTATTGACTCAGTTTACAATAGGCTTCAAAAACTTGTTAGTCAATTGGCAATATTGGATGTGGAGCTCTCTAAGGAAGATGTCAATCTCAGGTTTGTTAGAAGTCTTCCATCACCAAAATGGGACACTCATGTCATTGTATGGAAGAACAAGCCAGATTTTGAAACCATGAAGTTGGACAATCTGTTCAATAGCTTTAAGGTGATTGAACAAGACATAAAGAGAAAAGCAGCTGCATCTTTTAGTTTTGGGTCACAAAACATAGCCTTTGTGGCTCACCCTGTCCCTAGCAATGATGTGGATAGTTTTGATGTTAGCACTCCTAGTACTAATGTTAATACTGATGGCTCTGTAGCCACTGCAGCAGGCATTAATGAAGGTACAATCTATGCCTTCATAGCTGAACAAAGTCAAGGATCCCAGATCACTCATGATGATCTGAGACAAATCCATGAAGATGACATGGAAGAGATGGACATCAAATGGAACATTTCCCTAATTAGTATGAGGGCAAAAAGGTTCATGAAGAAAACTGGAAGGCAGATTAAGATCAATGATGGAGATGTTGCTGGGTTTGACAAGGGAAAGGTTGAATGCTACAACTGTGGCAAGCTTGGGCATTTTGCCAGGGAATGCAGAAGCCCTAGGAGCAAGGGGAGATACACTGATGCTGACAACTCCTCTTCAAAAGCAATGGTGGCTAGGGGTGTGCATGGTCCAAAAACCGGACCGGACCGGCCAAGCCAAGACCGGACCGGACTGAGACTCGATTTCGGCAAAAACCTTAGACCGAGACCGGACCGAATGTGGTCGGTCCGGTCTCGGTCCGGACCGGTCCGATCGGTCCTGTCCAACAAGGCCAAATTAGCCCAAATTTTTTGGTTTTGGTCCGAACCGGACCGGACCGAGGACCGAATTAGCCCAAAAGCCTAGACCGCGGACCGGACCGAATGTGGTCGGTCCGGTCCGGTCCAGTCCGCCGGTTGGTCCGGTCCGTTCGGGTTGTATGCTCACCCTTAATGGTGGCTGTTGATGGTGCTGGATATGATTGGAGCTTCATGGCTGATGAAGAAGAAAGTCCAATCAACATGGCTTTGGTATCTGAGGTACTTAATTGTTCAGATACATGCATTCTATTAGACAAATATTTAGAGCTAAAAACCAGGTTTGATAATGTGTCTGAAGAACTTTCTAAAACTGAGTATAACTTAGCAAATCATAAAAGAGGCTTAGCAGTTCTAGAAAAACAAATTGTGCACTATAAAGAAAATGAGTCAAAGTTTACTGAAACAACTGTTGTGCTTAATAGGGAAATATCATTTAAAGACATCACCATACATGTGTTAAAAGAAGAACTTGAGAAAGTCACGCAAGCTAAAGATAACATAGAACTAAGTATTGAGTCTCTTCAAGACGCAAAACATTATAACTCTGAGAGAGTTGATAAGTACCTTGAAAAAGCTCTAATTGGTAAAGCCAAATCAGGTATGGGTTATAAATCAGTACCACCACCATTCAGAGGTATCCCTTCACCTCCTGGTATAGACCTTGCCCACACTGGCTTAGAAGAGTTTCAGGAACCCGCATTTGTCCGAGGTCCTACAATCAAAAGTAATTTTTGTTGGAATCACTCCTAAACAAGATTTCAAGTATTTATATTTCATATGTAATAGGTAGCTTTGTTATGGCCTTTATGTTTGTTTAAGGTCAAGCTTATGTAGAAGGCCCATAAGCTTGATCCAAGCCCAATAAGGAATAGGGAAGGAGAGGAGTGTTGCCCTAGCTCCTTGCCTATAAATACATTGTAATAACCTTCATTTGAAGGTTGGTTGTTCAAGTTATTCTTTCACTACACTCTACGCGATAACCGGTCGAGTATACTTGTGTGTGTGTGTTTGGTTTACTTGTTCAATCGCCTTATCTCTTTCTTATAAGCTTGTGTTGTAAAACTAGTGACCTAACAAAGGTATCAATCGCCAAATAGTTGGGTGTACGCTTGTTTTTGAAGTTTTGGTTTTGGGTCTTACGCGTAAAGATAACACAATCTTTGGTACGCTTAAAACTAATTTTTACACTTTTGAATCCAAGATTCTTGTACTTTCAACGTTATTAGGTGTTAAACTATTGGTTTTGGCAAAAGTTTGGAACTTTACGTGTTTTTCCTTGTTTTTAAGCTTGTTTTGTACGCAAGTGTTATCCCACGCAGAATCGCTTTTAAGTGCTTTGGATCATCAAGTTTCACACTTTTGTGTTATTTTGGTGTTATTGAAGCTATTTCAACACACAAAACCGGTTTAGAAACACATTTGGATAGAATCAAAGTTACGAGTAATCTTACGCGTAACAAAACCCTAAAATTACGCGTAAGACTTTCCTTGGTTTGATCTTCAATTTTCGGTTTATTCCGTGTTTTCTTACTTGGATAAGTCCGAAAATACGTCGACTTTGGATATCTTTTGCACCGTGAAGTGTAAAGATCACTTGGGATAAAACCCTAATCTTACGCTTAAGCATAAAGCTTACGCAGAGAAAATCTTACGCTTAAGATTCATCTTACGCGAGACTTAGTCCCACGATAAGGTAATCCCACGCCTAACTTTCACGCCTAACTTCATCGCTTACGCGTAACTTTAGTCTTTTTCCCGCCACGCAGAAGCTAAATCCCACGCCAGAACTATTCTTGTTACGCGTAACTTTTGGTGTTTTTACGCATAAGTGCTACTTGGTTCTTGTCATTTCTACGCCTAAGGATACTTCATCAACAAAGGTTCATTCGACTACAAAGATCCATTCTTACTACACAAGTTTATCATCATGTCTCAACCACCATACTCTAACTATTTCCTCACACTTATAATCAACAACAACAACAATTAACTCCACAACATCAACAATGGAATCAACAACAAGCCATTTATCAACAACAATTTAATCAAGAACATACTCCACAACTTGGTGCAATTCCACAACCACAAATGGTTCAACCACAACCAAGCATTCAAGTTCAACCCTACACAACCGATTTCAATCAACATCCATCACGGACCACTATGAAGGAACCCACTTGGTTTGCTAAGATGTGTGAAGCTTTAAGCACCAACAATCAATTCATGAAGTCGATCACTTGATAGACCTCCAATGCTCACTCCAGAAACTACGATCAATGGGTGATAAGGTTCTTTAGGTTTCGTGATCCAAGAAGCCACATGGAAAGTTCTTAAAGAAGGTTATCTTGAAGGTCCATTTGAGATGCCCATCGTCATTGTACCGGAGATCCAAACGCTGCTCCACCAAGAGATGAACAAACCAACATTGCTATCAGTGCATTTAAATCCTACGTAACTTCTACACTATGAAGTCGATGAACTTGCAATGGAATACATCCTCTTAGGATTACCAAACCCAATTCTTCGTAGTGTTGATGCTCAAAAGATCGCACAAAAATGTGGGATCATATTCGCCTTCTTATGGAAGGATCAGACTCAATCGAGGATTTGGAATCCAAAATTTACTTGGCTTATGAACACTTCATGATTGAACCCGAGAGACACTTGAGTCATATCATCACCGATTTTCGACATCATCAATGATTTGGATAAACACAACATCATCATGCCAAGAATTGCAGTGAATACTAAGTTCCCGAGTAGTCTTGGTCCGAATGGGAGAAGTATGTCATTTTTCTCCGCTGCGAAGAATATGCATCATTCTACTTATGGATTGTTGTACGATTACTTGAAGCCTCATGAAAAGGAAGTTGATCGAAAGGATTCTCCGTGCTCAAATTGCTAAACAAATACAACCGGACAATCAACAACTTGCCTTGTATGCTCAATGTAATTATCCTCTCAACCAAAGAACTCAACCAATCGCTTCCAACACACCTTCACAAAGAACAACCTCAACCTCAACAAAATCAATTGGTCCCATACAAAGAACAATGCTCAAGCATATGTCGTTGAAGCTACCGAGGAAATCGATCCATTCAAGCATTGCAACAAGGATTTGTGATGATTGCTAATGCTTTTGGCCGTTACACCAACAAATCCAACAATCGATTCGCTCCTCATCTAACACACGGACTCAAGTCGCTGTGAACAATGGACGGTTGAAGTTCGTAATCGTGATTATGGTCGCCGATGGGCGGTGGTCAAGGGTTTAATGTGTGGGTAGGAATAACAACAGAGCTCAAGTGGTGGAAACGGAAATGCTCAAAATCGGTTAAATGGTCTTCGATGCTACAACCGCAATGAGAAGGACACTGGCTAATGCATGCCCAAAGCCAAGGACTAGGGGCGTGCTTATTTCAAAGAGGCCTTACTTTTGGCTCTTAAGGATGAAGTCGGTGGATCTCTCACAACCAAAGAATGAGCTTTATGGCGTATGCGCACTCGATGATGATATGGAGGACTTGCAGCTAATGCAATTGTTATGTTGATGGCTAATATGCATGAGCCGCACATGAGTGATACAGCCCAGCTAGATGACATCGATGGCTTGTCTCGTGCACCGAACAAACCATCATCATATCTCGAACTAATATCTCCGCCAATATCTCGAATCCGCACGGATCGATCGCTCAAAATGAGTCTTCTACATCTTCTTCTCGATGATTTTCAAGTTAACCTCAGAGTTACATTTGACGATCAAGACGACCTTATGGTCCCTTTGATAATCAAATTGACTCGTGGTCGCATTTGAGGATCTAAAGAATGATCATGTTGAGACTCACGCTGAACAAGATGATCCGTTGCCTCATCCGGATTTTGCTCTGTTAATTCAAGACCATAAAATCAAAATGGAGGAATGTTATGCATTAAATCAATCCTTAAAAAGTAAAATGCATCGTTAACCAAGGATTTTGAATGTTTACAAATGCAACTCAACTTTTTCAAAACTCAAGAAAACTGTGAAAAGGTTTTGAAGCCGCTTTGCAAAATCTCATCAAAACGAAAAATATTTAGAGAGACAGATGCGTGATCTAGCCGCCTCGAAGAATGCTTTGTTGTCCGAATTAGAACAATCAAACATGAACATAAAAAGCAAATTAACGCCTCACCTTGGAAAATCAAAAGCTAAGGTCGAGTTGTTAAATTGTCAAAACAGCTTCTCCGTGATACAAAAAGCATTCAACGAATCGGTAGATGACCTTCTTGCGTAAATTCTCGGTTTGCAAAACAAAATTAAAGAGTTTAAAACTGTTGTTTACAAACATGGTGAATCAAGAATGACTATAGAAAAGTTTACCTTAAAACCTAATCCAAATGGATATGGAAAAATCTAGTCGACATAAACCAAAGCTTTCACTAAAAACATTCAAACCAACTCCTCAAGTTTCCAAAGGCACAATACAAAATTGATAATATGTCATGAGTGTTGTTGAATACCATCGTCAAGAGGAATTAGATGCGTAAGACGAGAGTCGATCAAAATTAAAAATGTTGTTTACAACAAACCTTTAATTATAAAACGCGGTCACTTTCACACACCAACGGATTCTTCTAACACACCAAGGGTTATCATCAAAACACCCGAGTCTTCTATTGTTAATCCCAAAACAGCCTTTTGCACAAACTTACGGTCCTTTACCTTCCATTAGCGAAGTAAACTCACAACCCGAAAATCGAAAAATTCTTCGATATTTTGACATTTTCATGGTCGACCTCAAAATTTTACAACATGAGATAGAATATCGATCCGAAATCAAAGTTGAACATTTTCAATCGCCCGCGCGAGAACAAAGAGACATTTTTCGTAAAAATCTTTACCTAATGTTAAAACTTGAAAAGTTGTGCAATTGCTCGGAAAAGGATTTTCATAAGGAACTTGGGGTAATGAAAACGCCGAGAAAATGTAAACATCTATTACTAACACAAAACGGAAAAAGAAACTGTTGAGAAAAGATGTTGATCGACTCTTGGAAGATGTTATCTCGGCCGATATCCATAATGTTGTGCTATTCTATTCGCTGCCATATGCATCCGATCATATCTCTCGCCGATATTGTTGAAACTATTGCAATCGTTGAGAACACCGATAATGTGCTTCAGATCGAGTCTTTAAAAGTCGAAAATAAACGACACACACGGAAATTTACAATGCAAAACGTCGCCTTCATTGGTGTGAAAAGATATTCACAACCATCAACTTAGTTTTCAAAAGAAAATCGCTCAATTGAGTGCAAAATCTTTCGATCCTAAAATTGAGCAACCGGATGATCAAAACGTGTCTTTGAAAAGTCAAATCTCAAAATATGAACAAGAACTTTTAAAAGTTAAACAGAATATGGTGTCATATTTGATTTACTCAAAAGACTCGAGATGAAGCATCTAATGAACTTGATCACTATCTTGCTCACACTAGAGAAGTCATGAATTTTGCCGGTAATCTTCGCTCGAAAATCAAGATCCGATTCACACCATCTCTAAGTTACGGAAATGTTAGGAAAGTATGAACTACTCCCGCCATCGTGATTAAGAGATTAGCACCAACACACTTAGTAATCGTGAACCTAGAATTCCCACCGCCAAATCACAAGTTGCTAATGTGTTTCCCTCATCAAACAGAATAGTTGCATCTTTTCCAAACGTCCGCACTTCACACCTAGAGCACTCAAACGAAGAATAGGAAGTTGCGACCTAAGAAAAGATCAATAAGGAATGCTAAAGTAGAAGAACACCCTAGGAATCAATAAAACTCATGTTACTTCCACTATAGATGTTGCGTCGCAAATGTAATAGAAATAGTGATGTAACGAATGCTAAACCGTTAAGTACCTTTGATATTCACCGATGCACCTTGTGATATTTGTCAAAAGAGTATGAATTCGATTGTCATGACAAATGTGTTGCTAAAGCTATAATCTCTAGATTACGGAATCCTAAGAATCGGAATACCTCTAGGCCCACTAATCATTCTAAGTCCGTGCTTGGTAAACCACCATCTTTAGATTCTAAGGCAACCATTGCTATCACAAGAGCTCCCGCTCACCTCCTAAGAATGTAGTACCACCTAGTGCTTTCACTAAGACTAAAGCAAAGAGTAGTTATAGATGGCGAAATGGATATATAACACACTAGGATTTAAATGGATGCCTAAAATTATAAATGTGTGTATGTCTAACATATTCGCTTCGAACCCTCTCACATTTCGGGTTCCACATCTACTTCTATTCCATCCGTGTCGCCCGTGTGTAATGCAGTGTGATATGATCATTCTCTCGATTGTTGATAGCGGATGTTCCCGACACATGACAGCAACCTTAAACTGTTATCAAACTTTATTGCAAAGTTCATTGGCACCGCCGATTCGAACGATCACTGCAGCCCATCATGGGCTACGGAGATTATGTTAATGGGAACATCGAAATCGCAGGTTTACTATGTGGAAGGCCTCGGTCACAACTGCTTTCAAGAGGTCAATTTTGTGATGGAGATTTGGAGGTTGCTTCGTGGAGAAAACTTGTTTCATTCGTGATCTACAAGGAAACGACCTTATGTCCGCTCGCGTAATTCTAGTCTCTACACTATCTCTATGCAAGACATGGTTGCTTCCTCTCCCATCCGCTTACTTTCAAAGGCAACATCAACAAAATCTTGGCTATGGCACCGCTGCCTCTCACATCTAAACTTTCAAACCATCACCAACCTTGCTCGACACAAACTAGTCAAGGACTCCCACGATTCCGTATTCAAAAGATCACCTTTGCTCAAGATGTGAACAAGGGAAAAGCACTCGTGCTCATTTTCCTTCAAAGGTGGAACACGCCTCAAAGATGTGCTTCATCTTCTTCACATGGATTTGTGTGGCCGATGCGCGTGTACAAACGATCAATGGCAAACGCTACATCTTAGTAATTGTTGATGACTACTCACGATGGACTTGGGTCTATTTTCTTCGTAGCAAAGACCAAGCTCCACAAATGATCATCACCTTCTCACAAAGATATGTGTTCAGCCCGCAACACCGCCGTGATTATTCGGATGCATAAAGGAACCGAATTTGTTAACAAAACCCTTCGTGAATTTTATGAGAAAGTGGGAATTCAAAGATCAAACATCTATTGCACGGACACCGAACAAAACGGAGTTGTTGAAAGACTAAACCGAACGTTAGTGGAAGTCGCAAGAACAATGTTAATCAATGCTAAACTTCCAGATTACTTATGGGCGTGTCGATTCATCGCATGCTATACTCAAACCGCTCTATGATCACAAACGCCACAACAAAACACCTTTTGAGCTTGTCCACAACTATAAACCGAACCTCAAACACTTTCATGTATTTGGATCCCTTTGCTATCCGAATAATGATCGTGATGATTTTGGAAAGCTCAAAGCAAAAGTCGATATTGGAGTCTTTATTGATATCGTGACAATTCTAAAGGTTTCGAACTGAATCGTCGAACCAAGGAGGTAATGGAAACGATTCATGCTCATTTCGATGAACTCACGGAAATGGCTTCGAGCATAACACTTAGAACCGGTCACAACCGCTTAAACTTCCTCAAACCCCATCATCACCAAGAAAGCCCTCACTAACTCACAACAAATGGAAAGGTTATTTGCTCCTCCGCTCGTGACGATATTGATGAACGTGCTCTCGTGTATCCGCTGCTCACCGCACAACCCGACAATATTCCTATACCGATACACTGCTACAACAACCATCGTTGAAGATGCACCTACACCAATTGACTCCAACACAACAGCTTGAACACACCGCCCAACAATGATGAACCAAATTGATGATATTCTCAATGAAGTACCCCACCCGCAGATTTTGATCCAAATGCGTTCTTCAACCCGCTTGCCAATGAGATCGCCGCACGGATGTCGCGGAATCTTCAACAAACCATTTGAATCCTCGTAATCGCACAATGTATACCAACATCAACCTCTACACATAGATGGACAAAAGACCATCCTCCGCTAACATTATTGGCAACCCGAATCAACCAACCGTTACGAGACAACGCCTTCACTCGATGGTGAACACCGATTTATGCACTCACCGCCCGCTAATCAACCTAAAACATTAAGGATGCAATGACAAAGACAACCGGATTGAATCCATGCAAGAAGAACTCAACCAATTCAAACGCCTTGAAGTATGGAATCGTTGAAAGACCAACAGGGTCTACGCCATTGGTCTAAAATGGATTTGGAAAACAAATTGATGTCAAGGGAATGTAATCCAAACAAGTCACGGCTAGTTGCTAAGGGTTATCGCCGTGAAGAAGGGATAGACTTTGAAGAATCTTTTGCTCCAGCTTGCTCGCCTTGAGGTCGTTTCGATATTTCTCGCGTCATGCTCATATGAACATGACGGTTCATCGATGGATGTCAAAACGGCGCTTCTAAATGGACAACTTAAAGAAACGGTCTATGTCACCAACCGATGGATTCGTTGATCCCGAGTTCCCGAACCATGTCTACAAACCGAACAAAGCTCTTTATGGTCTCAAACAAGCCCCTGCATGGTACGATAAGCTATCATCTTTCCTCATTGCCAATAATTTCACCAAAGGCTCGGTTGACCCAACTCTTTTATACAATATCACGGGCACACATCTTAATTGTTCAAATTTACGTGGATGACATCATTTTGGGTCAACACATAAAAGTTTTCAATCGCTTTGCAAAACTCATGAAGAAAAATTTTGAAATGTCCATGATGGGTGAACTTACGCTCTTTCTAGGACCGCAAGTTCATCAATCACCCCGTGGTATTTTCTTGAGTCACCCAAATATGCCCTTGAATTGTTAAACAAATTTGGAATGAATACCGTGATACCTATGCCACACCAATGGCTCATACCAAGAAATTAGATGTCGATTTACATGGGAAATTGGTTGACCCTACCAAATACCAAGTATTATTGGGTCTCTCATGTATCTAACAACCAGCGACCGACATTGTCTTTGCCGCTTATCTATGCTCCCGCTATCGTCGCGACCAATCGAAACCCACCTCTCGAGGCTAAAAGAATCCTCCGATACATCAAGGGAACCATTAATTTGGGATCCGTATCCAAGGATTTCGGTTTTGAACTAATCGCCAGACACGATCACGCAGGATGCCTAGACTCAAGGAAAAGTACTTCAGAGCACTACAATTTCGGTGATAAACCGTGTCTTGGCAATCAAAGAAGCAGGATTGTACATCACCGCCATCAATCAAGCAGTAATATGTAGCCATGTCCGCGTGTTGTGCTCAAGTCATTTGGATGAGAACACAACTCAAAGACTATGGTTATGTATTTGATGTAATCCCGATGTATCGCGACAATCGGAGTGTTATTGCAATCTCGCAACCCGCTCAAGACTCAAATCAAAGCACATCGATCTACGCTATCATTTCATCAAGGATCATGTGGAACAGGTACCGTTGAATTATACTTTATGGTATCGAATACCAATTGGCGATCCGCTCACCAAAGCCTTGCCTCCCGCTAGGTTTAATGAGTTGATCCACCGAATTGGTATGAGGTGTTTGACTCAAGAGGAACCGGATGACCTCTTAAAACCGCCTTAAAACCCGTCAAACACCAAAACATCTTTTGTAAATAAATAAAATCTTTCAAAACAAAATACAAAAATATAAAACCCGATAAAACAACAAAATATTCTTCTCATCTATTTTCTTTAACATGGCAAGTACATTTCTTCCACAACACTTGCATCTCTCAAATTTCAGATTTTTCCGATCAAGTGTTGAGGGGAGAAATTTATCGCTAACCGCTTCAAAACATAAGTGTACTTGCATGTTATCACATCTCGTTGTTTCGTTATACAAATGATGGTGGACTTTTCGCTCAATGACACCCTGACTAAAATTTTAAACTGCTTAAATTTATCAAGCCGAGGGGAGTGTCGTCATGATTCTTTCTCAAAATCTTTGTTTGGTAACCTAAATGGAAGTTAAAAGGCTTTGGTTGAAAAAGGAAAAGGTGGAGGGACCAAACTGTCATAATCCCAAAGTATTTTTCAATAAAATACCCCACCTACCATTCTAACCACATTTATTGCTAAAACCTTCAAATCCTACGCCTAAAATCATTCAAGAATCATGTGTCTCGATCTTCATTTTGTAAGTGTTTGTGTGTTCATAACAAGATTACAAACAATGGTTTTAAACCATTTTGAAAGTTAACGGCTTGATTTTAACCTATGGGTGATTTTGTGTTCTACGCGATGCGTATGAACACATAATCTTGTTTATGTGTTTGAAGTTAAAAGGATTGTGTCAAAATGATTTAATATCATCTATAATACTTTTCTAAACATCAAACGCACCTAGACACACGAATCGAGTGTATTTGAGATTTAGGGTTTATGCGTAGAATTGGGTTTTTCAAATGTGAAGGTTTTGGTATAAAAGATAGTCATATAAGGTTGTTTTCAAGTTCAATTGAACACATGTAAACCCGTAAATCACCCGTAAACAACTATGATACTTAATTCAAAATTAGGGTTCAAGTTCATATAAATTGGGTATTTTTGATTCAAGGCTTATTTGATGTTAAAACTTGGATAAAACTACTTTATGGACTTCTTAGAACTACCGTAATCAATATGATGTTCATCCCATGGCTAAATCTCATACGCGTAAGTTTAGGGTTTAGACTACGCGTATGTGATTCTACGCAGAATCGCTTACATGGACTAGGATGTTGTTATCTCGTGATAAATTGTTGTTTTGTGTGAACATTGATGAGTTGATAACTTTATTTCGTGCTTTGCTACGCTTAAACACTCGTAATCAAGGTCATAAGACTCTCACGATAAGGATTACCCCACGCCGTAGTGATGTTATGCGCGAAATAAAACCCACGCATAACTATTACGCCGTAAGGTTCTACAGCTGGGACCACGCGATCCCGTGAAGGATATGCGAACAAGGACCCCACGCATAAGGTCTACTCACGAGTAAGCCTTACGCGTAAGGTTTTTATACGCCACGCCGTAAGCTCCACGCGAAGGTCCCCTTTTCCCACGCTGCAACATTTCACGCATAAGAAAGGATCCCACGATAAGCCGCCACGCAGCATGTCACGATCGCTTACGCGTAACTTTGTCAATCCCACGCTTAAGCCATTTTTGACCTTCATTATGAATTGTTACGTGTACAAAACTTGTTAATAAACTTATCATAACGTCACGAATCCAATAATGTCACTAATAAACCAAAACGCTTGATATGTTGTGAACAATAAGTGATAACATAAGCTTTAAAACTTAAAGTTAACTAACTCACTAAACATTTCACGACGCCATTAGACTATTGGACATACAAGTGACTTAGGACTCAGAATAATCATTGACGTTGTACATTAAATAACTAGACAATAAGACCTTCGTTGACTAACATTATGTCTTTCGATATGTTGGTTCTTTTGGCTAATATTATTTCGCATCACGACATGGTCGCTCAACCAAACATGGATGCACCAAATGTTCTCTCCATTGTCGACATCTATCCTCATGGCTATCCAATGAAGATTGGAAAGAATAATCTCCGAGTTGACTTCAAGACTCTCACTTGCTCGAATCTTCATGTCTAATCGCTATCGATATTTCGAGGACTCATCCATATCGTAACATGCTTACTCACTCGCAACCATTCCCGAGATCTACATCCAACAGCCTCGAATACTATGGAAAGGGTCAAAGGAAGGATCACGTGATGGTGACTCTAAACCACAAACAAGTCACTATTACACCGCAGACTTAAGGGTCGCTCTCCTTATTCCTCAAGTCAATCCAACCAAACTTTATGCCACACCCATCAAGAGTTAACTCTCCAATTCTTAATCAATATCGGTTATGATGAGGCTACAGGAGTAATCACCAAGCACTCTCACGTAGAGCTTAAGAGTATTCCTCAACCATGGAGAACACTCTACATGATCATCACCAAGTCTATTTCGGTCGTGATAGCGGCTATGAGCATCCTAAGCTCATAGAACCGCAAATATTTTGGGCATTTGTCAACATGAAACACATCGCTATTGAAGCTCGATTTGGGATGACATGATGTCATTTCTCAAGAAACTTGGCTCAAAGATTCCTACATCGATATACTAAACTGTTGATACAGAGAGCACTTGGACTTCATCCCGATATTCCCAAGAGGCTCAATGACCCGATAATCACGACATGTTGACGGAACCTATTCTATCACCGAAGAATCAAGGAAACGCCCACAAAGAAACAAGGTGTCAGATTGCGATTTCCTTCTAATCAAGATGTCGAAAGCTAGAATCGCATAAAGGTATCCGAAGCTAGACAAGGCAAAGTTGGTCATCTTGATTTAAAAATCTTTCGAACACCGTCAGAGAACCGTAAGAGAAGTGCAGAAGCACAACAAGTTCTCATGAGTCAAAGGAAGGTTCCTAAAAGGAAAGCTCCTTCTATAAGGATTGTTCCCGAAGGAAGCCGAACCTATTCCCACACTTGAACCTCAAAGACAACTTAGGGATGAGAGCTCAAGATACCGAGATGATGAAGAGGTTCATTACTCGCAATCGCAACCAAACACCGCCTCGTTGACAAAACCTCCAAGTCCTCCAAATTGCCCAAGAAAAGGGAAGACTCAAGCTATTGTACCTTATGATGAGAGCTCAAGAAGAAGAAGAGCAATTGATAAATCATACAGAAAAAGTTTCACAACGTCCGACACATTCAAAAGGTCACCGAATTTGCTAAAGATCAAATGGGTGGCCCCGAGGATCAAGTGGTGTCGCCCACCTCTCCGCATCCCGATGCGTTAATCAACCCGATAAGGGATCCGTGCCACCACTCTTTCGCAACAACAACAACCGTTGAAGACACTATTGAGTATGATTTTGAGAAACAGAAACCGAGAAAGAAAAGTCTAAGGATGACGAGGATGATTATACAAAGTTTCTTCTAGACAATCCAACTCACTCAAAGGAGAAAACCTCGAACTCCTAAGGACATGAAGTCTCCTCATGTCTCCTCATCATCGGACTCTTCATCTCATTCATCACCACCACCATCAACTAAGTCAACCGATCATCATCCAAACCGTGAAGAAACCACCAAAGTCTTGGATTTCTCAAACACATGCAAGAATTGTGAAAGTCACAAACAAGTTAGAAAGAAGGACATGCTTCAAAGAAAACTTAATTGGTATGTCGAACAAATGCAAGACTTACATGATGAGAATGATGAGATGCGGAAAGATAGGAAAGCTATTCAGAGTTCATGAGAAGTCATCGCGTGGGGAACTAAATGAAATGATTGAAGGTTACACTCAAAAGTACCTTCGTGATATCGCTCCAAAAGTCCAAAAGGAACTGAAAGTCGCAAGAGAACAAACCCACAAGTTTCTTCTCGACATCGCCCCCAGGTGACAAAAGAAGTATTTTCCGCATAACTCACCCCTAACATCGTAGCATTGGTCAAACATACAATGGCAAAAGAAGTCGATCTCTCCGAACTGAAAGTTAATCGCTAAACTAGTGATGCAAATGTCAAAGAGATCCGAACGCTTACTCGATGAAGCTAAATTTTTCAAATTCTACTTGACTATCAACTCGATCATCATGCAAGGAGTCACCACTCAACCCAAAAGACCAAGAGATGACGATGATAAGGATAAGGACTCGCACCTAAACGCCGTAAGGGCCCGTCAATCTACATCTATGCCACCTCCTCCACATCGAACTTCTTCACAACAAAAGTCTTCCACCACGGTCTTCCACCGATAAACCCGGACGATTCCGAGTTACCACCCTTGACTCGTAAAACCGGTGATCACTTTGAGTATACGGGTGGTGACGATGAAGAGGTCCTCGAGCCCCAACAACAACCCTCCTCTCCCAAACAAGTGAAGAAACCCGAATCATCATCAAGGCCTTCTAAAAGCAAGAAAAAGACGACTCACCAGATGTCGATCATGGCTAGATGACGATACAACCGCAGAATTTGAATGGTTCTCCACACTTGTTAACAACACTCCCTACCCCAAGAAGGTCAAGAATTGGTAGACGGTAGTACCTGGAGCATGCAAAATCTTGCAAGAACGATTCCGTGTGAAGAAGATGACGAACCGAGTTGAAGCGCATCAAGAATGACGATTCCTTCCGTTGAAAACAGCTCGGAAAGTGCAATCGAGGTTGAATATCACCTTGAAAACATTGCTCGAGCCATGTCTAACAACATGGATTGGCTCAACCCGTAGCAAACATCGACTTCACTAAACGGAACAACCCTCCATACTACATCGATCGACCAAACCTCTACCAACAATCGCCAACCAGATGAACCAAGGATTCCTTCGATATTTCTTCAACATGCACTGAATTTCTTCTCCATGGTGGCGATGGTTCAAGAAAATACGCTACATCATTAACTCTTCCATTCCCAAAGCAGCCTACCTACTCAAACCGATAGCTATCGAGGAACGTGCAAATCACTTGTTTCTCGACAAAGTGCAAGCATACGACCAAGATGCATTGTATGGGATTCATCATTGGCCCGAACGTCAAGAATCTACTACGTGTCGCCGGTTCGTAAGTCTCAACATGAAGTGTATTGCTCAAAGAACATCGTGGCCATCAAACACATTGATCTCAAGTCTAAATGGGACTACACATTCTTGAAGAATATCATAGTCAAACGACAAGATGAACAAGACTATGAATTCTCGAGGTCGACTTTGAGAACTTGTCACCAACGACATCAAGACATGTACCTTGCCAAAGTATGTGGTCGATGAGACAATTTCGATCGAAATTCAACGTGAATTTATCAAGTCGGCTCTCATCTTCATTAGACGATTGTGATCAAAGAACGGTCAAGATATCCGATGGTCGTTGAATCATATCGTAAACGTAAACTTCACTCCACCACGCCTGATCTTCCCGACATCAACCACTCAAACAACTTACGCCATCAAGAAACCTTTCGCATTGTTTACCGCAGTGAACTTCGCAGAAACCGCTTAATGGCGGTAGTGAGCTCCATAAATTCGGGATCATACCTTGAAGATGGTTAGGGATGGATTGGCGCATGATTGAAGGATATACGCTGAAGGTTGGGAATCCTAAGCTACCGGAACTCTCGTGATAGAAGGGATGTGAGAAGGATCATCACCATGATTGATGAACGGTTGTTCGGCGGATCGCCTGACGCCGGAGAGCTATGTTGGTGGTAGACCCAGATAAACATCACCGCTTTCAACGCCTGCGCGCACTCGGGAACATCACCGCACTTCCGGTACCCTTGAATTGTTTCCTTCATATGATTTTGGATGAATGTTTATATATGTGAATGGCTTTGCACACATAATGTTGTACAACCCGTAATGGTCAAGAAAGGACCCCGTGGTACGCCTCGCCACAATCCTTATAAAAGGAGCGAAAGCTTCTTTTTTGAGTAAAACCTATCAAACCTTTCATTTTTCAAGGTTTTGCTCAAAAGACAAGTACTTCCCATATGATTTTTTCAAAACCTCAACCGCTTATATCACTAGTCGAGGGGAGTATTTGATTTAAAACTTTGTTCACAAATTGTTCACAAGTGGTCACTCTTCCCACAACACTCAAAATGGTCATATTTATTTCAAATGTTTCAAAAATAACATTTTATATGCCATTTTGAGGGGAGAAAATTGTGTGATAAGAAATATGTTGTAGCAAAATGCAAGCCCTCTGTACCTCGCAAAGACTTAACCAACGAATTGACGGTACTAAACTGCTTGTAACTCGAAAAGACTTGTCCCGGACGGGTAATAATTTCAAGCTAGTTCGCTAGTGATGTAAACGTGTCTCGCAAAGGACTTGTCTTAGTAGAAGGTACCATTCGAGAAGCTCTTGATAGACATGAACTCGACGGGTATGACAACCTTTCGAGGTTTGTCTACACCTTCAAGGTAGTTATTAGAGCTAGTTGTCACCTAAAAGTCGACAATGTAACTCTTTAACTATTCAACGAACCGTGTCTCGGGAGATTGTCTATCTTTAGTGGATCAATTCATAAAGCGCGCTTTTCCTCACCGTGCATTTAACCATTAAAACTATTAAGCACATGTGGAGGGGAGTATTTATGCAAAACTTATCTCTCACCGTGGTTCAAACATGTTTTCATTTACAAACCCTTTGAGAGATATTTTAACTTACAAATGGTTATAATGGCAAACATAGGTTAGTCATGGAGTTATAAGGTGACTAAGGTTAGGAATAACTGTCCTATGATCCGCCAGAGTCGGAGGGATCTACCCAAGGACACTACCATTAGTTAGTGTTAGAAGTCCTTAGGAATGATTGTAAAAGGAGAAAATGAGAATCGGAGAAAGAAGGAGTTGAAGAATCAAAAGAAATGTAAAGAAAAGGGTGAAAAGAAATAGCCTCCGCATTATTCAACTTAGGGCGCATAATCGGGTTCAATTCATATGCTACCGGTTGTCACTTAGTGACACCGGTATTGAAGATTAAAAGTCGTCATGGACCCAAAGGACGCATGCACTAAACCTTCTTAGCCACTCAAGTTTCTCTCAATGTAAGCTTGTTTCATTCTCACAGGAACCCTACATAAACTATTGGCTTTCTTAGAGATCGCCGGTATTGAAGAAGGAGACCTCTCCCTAGTCTCCGCCAGAAAACCAAAACGCACTATTGAGTCTAGAGCCACGAGATTCATCAAAAGATCTCTTAGGAACACTTGACATTTAATCACTTGTTGATCAACAATAAGGTCTTCAATGATTCTGGTTCATATCGAGTCCTTCATGATCTTAGCAACTGTCGAGAACATTTATGAGAGGTTCACATCCGTGATCCTCGTGATTGAATGGAAACTCCCGCCGTGGTCAACATCAAATGTACCGACAAAGAAGTCGCTTCGGTAACTCCCCGTGGATTACGCGGAGTGTGTCTCAAACGGTCTACGTCGTGAGGTGATGCTTCGTGTACCTCAACGACTATCTCGAATCAGATGTACTTTGCACATCGCGTTATCTCACTTGTGGGACTCCAGCTCAGAACGGCCTTTGTAAGAATTAGAGTTGTGTTTTCACACTATGTCGTTAACACTCAAGTTCAAACTTGTAAGTGCCGAAACCGCTTATTTCTAACCGCTTGCAATGTTTTCTTCTTATGGAAGCTCGAGCGGAATGATCGTGTCGATTCTTCTCATGCTCACGCCAACATCATCACTAATGGAAGTTCTATTCAAAAGCAACACAACCGCCGTAATGATTCTTCGCTCAACCAAAGAATCTACAAAGTTAAAGACTTAGAGAACTTCATCAAGATTGAATTCCAACGCCAAAAAGCGTGTGAGCATGTTGAAGAATGACGGAGACATTGGAGCAACAAGGCACTGAGGCGCATCGATGCGCATAACAACATACTATCACTTTCACCACAAAGAACAAATGATCAAAGAACAAAGTTAAAGATGACGCCAAGCTTAACCGCTCAAAGATAACTATCTCTACACCGGGAGATTGTTTGAATCAAGGCAATTCCTCTCACAAGAAAGAAGAATGCCGAAGACGCCACAACTACTATTACATCAACGCTTCACCGCTTACATTCATATATACTGAGGGGAGATTGTTGGAATCACTCCTAAACAAGATTTCAAGTATTTATATTTCATATGTAATAGGTAGCTTTGTTATGGCCTTTATGTTTGTTTAAGGTCAAGCTTATGTAGAAGGCCCATAAGCTTGATCCAAGCCCAATAAGGAATAGGGAAGGAGAGGAGTGTTGCCCTAGCTCCTTGCCTATAAATACATTGTAATAACCTTCATTTGAAGGTTGGTTGTTCAAGTTTTCTTTCACTCACACTCTACGATAACCGGTCGAGTATACTGTGTGTGTGTGTTTGGTTTACTTGTTCAATCGCCTTTATCTCTTCTCTTATAAGCTTGTGTTGTAAAACTAGTGACCTAAGATTTTAGCAGATTTACTTGGCTTTTGTTTTGAATACTAAGGATGAGACGGTGAGATCCTTAAGTCTTACATAGTCGCAGAGAAAACCTAGTCGATAAGAAAGTTAAAATCATTAGGTGTGATAATGGGACGAGTTTAAAACCAAGTGATGAATGATTTCGTCAACTTAAGGGTATTAAAAGAGAATGCAAAGTAGCTAGAACTCCTCAACAAAATGGGGTTCTTTGAAAGGAGAAATAGGACATTGATTGAGGTGCTAAGACTATGTTAGCGATTCCAAGTTACCCACAACATTTTAATGAGGCGATTAATCTCGCTTGTTATGTTCGTAATGTGGTAATAATTGTGAAGCCTCATGGCAAGACTCCTATGAGTCGCTTTTAGGTGGAAAGCCCACACTATACTTTCTTATACCTTTTGGGTGTCATGTCTCTATTCTCAATACCATTGACCATTTAGGTAAGTTTGATGGAAAATCTGATAGTGGATATCTGGTTGGTTACTCATTGAATAGTAAAGCTTTAGGGTTTATAATTCTAGAACCAGAAAGATAGAGGAGAATCTGCACATAGAGTTTCTTGAGGACAAACCTAGTGTAGAGGGCAAGGACCAACATGTCTTTTGATATTGATATGCTAATGTAATCTATGAACTATGTGCCTGCTTTCGTGGATTCTAACATGATTGCAGGAGAAAAGCAAGGTCCAGATGCAGATTTTGATGAGGATGATGATTGCATTCTATTGCCCATTTGGAATGACAACTCAGGTGGAAGCACTTCTTCAGGGGAGGCAAACAAAGCTGATGATCAGCCTCCACAGACCCATGAATCTAATGCTGAAGGAGATGCAATCAATGAACCTCAAGTGTTCATTACAACTGTGGTTAATACTGATAAGCCACAAGTTAGTACTGATGAGCCAAATTTTAGTACTGATGGTCCTCAGACTATTCCATCAGTTAATACAGAGGTTCCTGATCCTTTTGGTGAAGCTGATGAGATTGATATGACAAATATAGCTTCATCTTATACTGTTCCTGCTACACCACACAGAAGAATCAATCAAGATCATCCCTTGGAAAATGTCATTGGAGATGTCAATGCTGAAAGAACTACAAGCTCTAAATTTCAGCATAGTGAGACAGGATTCTTCAGTGCCATCTATGAAGAAAGAAATCATGGTGCCTCACAAACATGTCTCTTTGCCTGTTTTGTTTCCCAAGCAGAACCAAAGAAGGTCTACAAAGCTCTTGAAGATGAGTCCTGGGTATAAGCAATGCAGGAAGAACTTCTCCAATTTAAACTTCAAGATGTATGGGTTCTGGTGGATCTCCCTGATGGCAAAAGAGCTATTGGCACTAAATGGGTTTTCAGAAACAAGAAGGATGAAAGGGGTGTAGTAATAAGGAACAAGGCTAGACTGGTAGCTCAGGGGTATACACAGCAGGAAGGGATTGATTATGAAGAAGTCTTTGCTCCAGTGGCAAGGATTAAGGCTATCAGACTTTTCCTGGCCTATGCATCATATAGAGACTTCACAGTATACCAGATGGATGTGAAGAGTGCTTTCCTCTATGGGAAGATTGAGGAGGAGGTGTATGTCTGTCAACCTCCTGGTTTTGAAGATCCAACCTTTCCAGACAAAGTGTACAAAGTTCAGAAGGCACTCTATGGTCTGCATCAAGCCCCAAGAGCTTGGTATGAAACTTTGGCCAAGTATCTTTTGGGCAATGCCTTCAGAAGAGGGAATATTGATCAGACTCTATTCATCAAGAATGTGAAGTCTGATATCCTGTTGGTATAGATATATGTGGATGACATTATTTTTGGTTCAACCAAGCAGGATCTATGCAGAGAGTTTGAGAAATTGATGCATGAAAGGTTTCAGATGAGTTCTATGGGAGAACTCACCTTCTTTCTTGGGCTACAGGTCAAGTAGAAGACTGATGGCATATTTATTAGTCAGGATAAATATGTCAAGGAGATTTTGGTGAGGTTTGGCTATGAATATACAAAGATTGCAAGCACTCCTATGGAACACAATAAGCCACTACTTCCAGATGCTAATGGTGAAGATGTTGATCAGCATCTCTATAGGTCCATGATTGGATCATTGATGTATTTGACTGCCTCCAGACCATATATTATGTTTGCAGTGTGTGCATGTGCAAGATTTCAAGTCTCTCCAAAGCTTTCTCACTTGCATGCTGTTAAAAGAATCTTTAGATATTTGAAAGGCCATGCTCAAATAGGCCTTTGGTATCCTAAGGACTCTCCCTTTGATCTGGTAGCTTACTCTGACAGTGATTACGCTGGGGCAAGTCTTGATAGGAAATCAACCACTGGAGGATGTCAGTTTCTTGGTGATAGGTTGATTTCATAGCGGCAAGAAGAAAAGCATTGTGGCAAACTCTACAACCGAGGTGAGTATGTAGCTGCGCAAGTTGTTGTGGTCAAGTTCTCGGATTCGTAATCGGATGCTTGATTATGGGTATAATTTCATGGGCACCGTCATCTATATTAATAACAACAGTACTATATGCATTATCAAAAATCCAGTTTTTCATTCTAAAAGTAAACATATAGAGATAAGACAACATTTTATAAGAGACTGTAATGAAAAGAAACTCATTCAGGTTGAAAGAATTGATACTGAGTTTAATGTTGCAGATCTTTTAACTAAAGCTTTTGATTTGGGAAGGTTTCAGTACTTGGTCACAAGTATTGGAATGCTTCATCCATAATATGTTTTATCTTTCTCTATTTTGTAAAGTTTTGTAAACCGGTACTTAGTACTGATTGTTATCAGGTTAATACTGATTGTGTTAAGTTAATACGGATTGGCAAGAAAATGTCTTGGATTGTGTTTTCTTGGTTTTGGACTAACTTTTCAAGTATAACACAAGCAATATGGATATGGTTCGGTGATTAGGTGTTACAGCACATGTGGTTCTCTTGCTTATGCTCATCTTGAAGCCACCACATGATCGAACTTGCTGTAACAATGGAATGTGTGATGCTAGAGCATTTTGTGGCATCTTGTGCTTATAATGAACATGAATTGATGGTTTTAGTTGGTCAGATCATTCTGCACTAACCCACTCTTTGCCATTCTATCTGTTTACAGATAGTGTGACTAGCCTAAGGGCATCTGGCTTAGAGAACAGCGAGAAACCGTGAATCCAACACTTGTGTTGGAGGAAACACCGCCACGAGTGGAAACCCCGTCGGGAAGGCCCTTTAATGGGACTATCCACCACAAAAGTGCTTTGAATCGAAACCATTGGTTTTCACCAAACCGAGGCCATGTGAGGTCGATCTTGATTAAGTGTCATCACCACACTTAATCCCTTCCAAATTGGGGTTTCAGATTATAATTTCCAAAATCTAAGATAATCTTGATGGGTAAAAGTTAGTCTCGATGGTTATAAGTTAGTCTTGATAAGCATAGTTAGTCTCGATGAACTAGCCGTTAGTACTTATTCCAAAAGTCTGTTATGCAATGATTACTTTTGCAAGTAGAGTTGTTAACCGCCTGTTTTCTTATAAAAGGGTTTCCTAATTGGTTTCTCTTCACTTATTACCATAAATTTTTATAAGGCGGTTCAACCAATATTCTCCAAATCTCTACAAATTGCATAACTTTCTAATTGGTTTCACCACAGAACAATAAAGGCTTTTGAGACTTAATGCCACTTTTCTAACCCTAAATCTATTCATTCATGGCTCCTCTTGATTTTGTCGACAAACACAACATGGTGGCATGCTTGGAATTGCCAGATGGTCATGATGAATTTGCAGAGATTGAAGCCTTTCTAAACCGAAGCAGCATCAGTTTTGCTTTACTTTTAAACCCTACAATCTTATGTACCCCTGTCAAAAAGTTTTGGCAAACTGCAATTGCCTCAACAACTGAGGAAGGGGTACAACAGCTAATTCGTACAGTGGATGACACTAGAATTGTTTTTACTGAAGCATCTCTAAGAGAACATCTTCATCTTAGAGATGCTGAAGGTATTACCACTTTGCTAGTCACTGATATATATGAACAACTCACATTGATGGGGTATAGACATGACAATACTATCAACTTTCACAAAAGTCAGTTTTCCCCACAATGGAGGTTTCTAATTCATACCCTCTTACACTGCTTGAGTCACAAAAGGACTGGCTGGGATGCTTTTACCACAAGCATAGCCACAGCCTTGATCTGCCTTGCAACATGTAGGGTGTTCAATTTTTCAAAAAATATATTTTAGGGTATGCTTAAAAATGCAGTTAGTAAAACCAAGTTTCTGATGTGTCCCAGGTTTATACAAATGTTTTTGGATCTTCAGAGACAAAACTTGCAACCTCACAAAAATATTTATCCATCAAAAGTACTCACACCAAAGTGTTTTCTAATATGTTATGGTGGTAGGATCTGATGGGGTTGTAGTGCCATTATTTCCAAATATGCTTATTGCAGAGGGTGAAGGACCATCAACACGTGTGGCTCCCAACACACACCCACAGATTTTGAACACTCTCCACATCAACAAACTTCATCAACCAGTAGGCACTCCAGACAGGAGAGTGGGACAGCTCAGCCCCATTCTTCTACTAACATTGTACCAGATGAGCCTATCCCAGGTGCTAGAGGGGATAGAGTGGTGAGGGCTGCCACTGCTCAACCAGGCTTAGAAGCTGGTGAGGAAAGTGGTAACATCAATAAGACCCAATCCATGCCAACACCTAGTGAGCAATCACAGGGTGGACACTAGCAAAGGCTAAAAAGGGGGGGGGGTGTATCTACTCAGGCTAGGCCTGGGAGTGCATCTCAAATGCCCAGTGACCCACCTATCTCAGCAGGTAACACACCTGGAAGTGGTGAGGGCAGTTTGACACTTCATGAAATGACGGAATTGTACAGGTTCTTATGCAGAAATGTGAACACACTGGAGATTGCTTTGGATGAACATAAGAAAGTTGCTGCAAAAGTTCATACCAGAATGCTACTTAAGATGAAAAGGCTAGAGCATCAAGTCAAACTACTCTCCAAGCCAACTGCAGAAGCCTCTCCAGTCACCACATCTCTTAAAAGAAATTCCAAGTTCAGAGTCTCTAGCATATCCACAGAGAATTCTTCCAAACAGGGAGGAGTTCTGACATTCAAGGAAGAAGAGAATTTGGTCAATGGCAAGGTGGTCAAGGTGTTCAAGATTTTCAAAGCCCTTTCCTTGATGAAGAAGAAGAAGTTCAGATCACCACACATGCAGAAGAGGTGCTCAATACTCCTACATGCCCTATCAGTACTATCCCTGTTAGTACTTATAGTGTTGTAGTTAGTACTGATAGCACTATAGTTAGTACTCATGGTGTTCTGCAATCAGTACTATCTCCAATCCTTCAAGTAGCTGTTGAACTACAACAAACTACAACAACAGAGGCCACTATCATCACTACCACTCCTCATGAAGACAGTGATGAAGCAAATAGAGAGACACATGCAGTTCTGGGACTTCAGAGCTTGAAGAAATCAATCCATATCTCTCTAACCTACAAGAAGCCTCCTGTTTTATATTTGAGAAAGAAAACCAAATCAGCAGAAACCAAGCCCAAAGAAAAAGGAGTCACTATCAGAGAAGGAGGTGCTCCACCATCACCAACTTCATCAGCTCCAAAGATTGATTCAAAAGACAAAGGCAAAGGAATCTTGGTGAAAGTACCCAAGAAGAAGAAAGATATTGAAAGATTGAATGAAGAGGCAGCAAGAAAGATTTCAGCAGAATGGGCAGAGGAAGAATTGCAAAAAGAAGCTGCTGAAAAGGAAAAGAAAAAGATGTCTAAAATTGAAGAAGATTGGCAAACATGGGATGACATGAGAGCTAAAGTTGAAGCTACTCAGGAGGTACAACAGAAGCTGCAACAAGATCAGGGAAAAAGTGTTAATGAAGTAGCTCAGTTGTTTAGTGAAATATTGGCTAGAAGACAGAGCCAATTCAGACAGCAAAGGGAAGTTGAAAAGGCCTCAAAACCTCATAACAAAAGTCAGCAAAAGATGTATCTCTGCAAATACATCAAGTATCAAGGTGAAGATAAGAGAACATTGAAGCAGCTCAATCAACTGGCATGGGAAACTCTTCAAAGACTTGCTGATACTGTTCAAAGAAGAATGTTAAACTTTAAACCTATGCATGAAGATGATTTCACTAGAAGCTCGCAACCCATTGATCCCATTGCAAGTTACAAAAGACCATCTGAAGAAGGAGGTTCCTCATCTGCACCCAAAAGACTGAAAGCATCTGAAGATGAAGGTGGACTCACTGAAGAGGAACTTAATCAGATGATGTTAATTGAATCTCCAGAAGATGCATTATATTCAGAGCCCATCAACACTAGGTATCTAATTCTTGGCTGGGATATCTACACTGAAGATGGAATGAGGCATTGGCAGATTCACAGAGCAGGTGGAAGGACAAGTGCTTATTTATATCTGGTGGATCTATTTACATCTATCAACATGGATGATTTGCTCAAGCTATGGGAGTTGGTCAAGAACAGGTTCAAGAATAGAGATCCAGATAATGACAAGGATCTGGAATTACTTTATGAGTTGTAGAATATCTTTGAACCAGATCCATCAGGAGAACAATGGAAGTATCAATCTGGAGAAGATATACCAACTTGGACCTTAATTGATTCGTGTGGACTACACTTGGTCACTACACACAATGGGACAGATATATACATGCTAGTTGAAAGAACCTACTCACTTGCCTTAGGAACTCTTCTGGAAATGCTTACAGCAGGGCTAAAGATGGGCAATGCAGTTGAAATGGCTAAGGAGTTGCTGTTGAAGATCTATGACCAGGCAGGAAGACCTAGCAGAAAGTGAAGTTTGGAAGAATCCTCAAAGACTGAAGAAAACTTGTGATTTCGAAACCCAATCACAAGTTTAGGGAGGATTGTTGGGAAATACGCTTTTGGAGTTAATACTTATTTCGAGAGAGTTAGTCTTGATAGTGTTATATGATAAGTATTAACTAGTTAGTACCGATAGTGCAAATGTTAGTACTGATAGTGTTAGAGTTTGTACTGATCTATGTTAGGAATGTCGTGTAAGAGTTGTAACAACATATCTTCTATTCCAATAGAAGATATGATATACTTAATGCATAGTTATCTATGTAAGGGATCTCCTTAGTGTATAAAAGGAGATCCTAGCTAGGTTAAACAGACATCTCATATTCCAGCCGTCTTAAGAAGAGCTTCAAGGTTGTAAACCTAGTACTAGGAGAGTACTCGTATTATTGCTTAATAATATTGAAGCTGTTGGTGTTATACTTGTTCTTACTTTAATCTTCTAAATGCATTCAAGTAGATTCCGCATACTTGTGTGCATCTACAACAAAGTTTCTCATTGTTGTTTTGGAACCATCCAAGGCAACTAACATGTTTGCAAGCTAAGAGTTCTAGATCCAAGGTTTGGGACTTCACAAACAATTAATGTTTAGTCTTTCCTTTGGTTCGGGGTGTTAACATATACAAAATCAATAATTGAAGGATCTCAGAATGGGTTTGAATGTGTGTCTAATATCTTCAAATCATTGTCTGTTTGAACCCCTTTCATCATAGATCTTATCTCAAAATAATAAAATGAAAAAAATTAGAATCTCAGATTATTTCGTGTGTATTGATATCAAGACCATTCAAAAGTTCTCACACAAAATCACCTCTTCACAGATCCAAAACAGATTATTTCGTGTGTCTTATGATATGTAATAAGTCGTATGAATTTCTTTTTTCAAAAATAAAGAAATAAGGATAACAAGAATATTACCTTATTTATTTGATTCGTTCAAAGATCCTAAACGAAAAATAAAGTCACAACATCTGCACCTACCTTGACCCCAACGGATCTTGAAGTCCCCTCGTATACTATCTTGATACAGTTGGAGCAAAACCAAATGCTATGATTGAGATGCGCTTTGTTTGAAGAGGAGAAAAATTAGGTGAAAAGCAGTGAGTAAATGGGGGCGGACAGAAGATGGAGAGAGTTTAGGGTTTGATATACGAAATATTAGGGAAAAGAGCAGTGAGTAAATGTGTTTCAACTTTGGTCTATACATTCTCTCAAAGAATGTTATGTCACGGCTTGAATTGTTATTGGAACTAGGTTGACTATGGGGTATTTGTACGGTATTTCTTATTTGGATTTGAAATGAGGTTTTTCGGACACGTTTACTTATTTCGTCTTCTTTCTTTCTACCCTTCCGCGAAGATGACTTGTTTGGGCATTTATAGAGTGTGATAAAGACTTGGCTATTTAGTTACTATTGTGATTCTTTCTTGCTTAACCCACAACGTAGCTATCACTTCGGTGTCTCACGCAGTTGAGGATATGTCAAGAGGTTTTGTACATTGGGTACACCTTTTCTTTTTCACGAGGATTAGTACAAGATTAAGTAACAGATCTGGGGAATTATACTTCATGTTCAAGTTTGGTATATCGGGTTTACTTCACCAAATGGTCACTGCAATTGGCAACAGAATTCGTGAATGATGTGTTTACCCAAAGGGTTTAATGGTTGAGATGTGATCAACAATTCTCATGGAATATTTTTCGCTACTAAATGTCAATGATACTTCATAGTCTGAGCAAAATCCTTCAAGGATCTTCAGTGTCACTCATGATTTTTCAAGATGTTTGCTTATGACAAGAACTTTTCGTGCAAATGGTCGTACACGTTAATGATCCTTCTGAAAATTCGAAACTATCATGGGAGATAAACGTGTACTTTGATGTGATAAGGTCAACCCCTGGAGGAAGTAGTGTATACTACTCTACTTAGTATGGTTTGTGAAGTATTCTACATATGAGAGAAGAATTGTTGATGATGGAGATGAATTGTTGATGAACCGCTGCATGTTCCCCTAAAACAAATATTCACCAAAACCAATATTGTCAGAACTCATTCAAGCTGACATTGCTTACGGTTTAGTCTTGATTTTGTAAAATCCCGCAAAAGAAACTATTTCTCGGTTTAAATCATAGATTTGTAAAATCCCATGACAATGGAAACATCCTGGCAATAGCAAAGTGCATTTCTGGATCTATCTTACGATTTATTATTGGTTTTGTAAAATCCTGCGAAAGAAACTATTTCTCGGTTTAAACCATAGAATTGTATAATCCCGTAATAATGGAACCATCCTGGAGAAAGGAAAGTGTATTTCTAGATCTTATCTGATGTTGGTGCTACGGTTTCTATTTCGAAGAAGGGATAAAGAGTGTACTTCATGAATTGGATGTGTGTTTGGATATTCTTCATGGCAGTTTGGCTATTACAAGGTTTTTCGGGGTTATGTGCTTTTAACCAAGGTCGGGATGAAACCATTATCAAAGTTCATTTAAAACGACAAAGAAGGCTAGATTTGAGCTTTTAAACCACAAAATGTGACAACGGCGTTAATTCATTATTATTTATTTGAGGTTGAAGTGAAATTTCACGGGCAAGTGTACTTAGTATTTGAAGGTATCGGGGATGGTTGGATGAAGATTCTTCAAGATCCTTGTTCGAGGTTTTAAATATTTTCAAAGACGAAGACTTGGAAATCTAGTTATTTTTGGGTGATTTTTCTTTTTCTTTTTATCACCACAAAATAACTATCACTTTAAGGAGTTACGTTGTAGTGCTCACTATCACATTGAATTGTGGATTTTCAAGAGGTGATGTACGTCTGATACTTGATGGTTGGTTGGATGAAGAGTATATAGTACTTAGGGATTCAAAGGGGCATGAAATCTCGACACCGCTCTTTGTTACATAGGTGCAAGTTTAAGTCACGAGTTCGGGTTGTTTTACTTCAAGGTCAAATTCATCATATTAGGTTTTTTCCATCAGCTGTCACGACAATGAGCCTACTGAATGATAATGGGATTGATAACAAGTTTGCCAAGATTAGTAGTAAAGAGAAAGATTATGACGTTTGAACACAACAGTTCAAGCCTCGTTCTCTAAAGAAAAGAAAAGTGTACGTTTCAGTGCGCTTTATCTTCTGAAGAAGAGAAATCTTCTTATGACGTTTGATGATGAGTGCTTATTCACTCATCATTTTTGGTCAAATCTGAGCTGCAAAACATCTAAAAACACTCTGAAATGCATCAAAATACTGAAAATATCTCAAAATTGTGTTTTATATGTTTCGGATGCAAAATTATCAAAATCGATGAAAACGAACAAAGTTTGCATAATTGGCGCTTCGGTCCCGACTTTCAAAAATTGACTGAAATAGTCCCTGAGCACGTATTTTAAAAAGAAAAGTCACCAAAGGTCCTTTTAAAATCATAAGTTGTCATAATTAATCCTTTGGTGATAAATTTCAAAAGTTTGAGAAATTACAGTTTTGATCCCTGGATTTTTAAAATTGTCAAGTTTAGTCCCTGGGATTTCACAAGTGGCAAAAATGGTCCTCAACTTATTTGAGATTCACAAGTATGGACCTTGGATTACATCTTCATAATTTTCAGTCTTGGCCCCTGGATTTTCAGTTTTGGCACTTTTGGTCCTTAAAGTATTATTTGGATCCATGTTTAATCCTAAGCCTAAACCAACCCAATAACAATCCCAAGCCCAAATACAACCTGGTCCAACCCAATCCCTACCCCGGTCAAACCCTAATACCCGGTCAAGTGTTAACCACCCCCTCCCCTGTCTTCGTCCTTCTTCACTTTTTCTTTTCCCTCCAAAACCCAACGCCCAAGAACCCTAATCCCTACTCTCTTCTTTCTCCACAACCAAGAACACTCCACCTCCATTGCCCCTTTTACCCAGCTTCACCATACCCCAAAACCTCTTTAACAATCTTTTACCCGGTTTCACCCAAATCCCAAAATCATTAAAAACCAATTCAAGTTCTAATCACGAAACTCAACGAATCCTTCCATTCACACCTCGTTGGGACACGACCCGGGGAAATCACTTTTCTGGTATCACTTTTATCACACCCGTGAGGTTTGGCACGTTGACCTTTTTCCTAAAGGGTTAATTTGTCGAATTTTACGGTTATTTTGATATACGTTGATATTGTGTTTTTTTTTTCACCACTCACTTCACAACGAATCAAATTTTGGCGCCGCTGCCGGGGAGGTGTGTTGCGACAATATCATGAAGTTTTTGCGATTAGTGACTTGAAGAACCTTCCTCGTGAAGTTATTGTTTTTATAAAAATACAAAAATACAAAAATATTTTTCTTTTCTTTGTATATATATGTAAAAGATTAAAAATACAAAAGATTTTCCTTGTTGTTTTAAATAAATAGAAGACACAATCAATATAACATTCTTAAGCGAGGTGTTATCATTATAAGTTCCCGAACCAAAGATTTAAAACTTGCCTTTGTGTCGCTCGTGTTTTGGTTTACTTTATCGGTTTAACAAAGCGTGTGAGGGTATAAGGACGGCCCGACATTAAATTGCGGTGAAAAGAGACGGGTTTTAATAAGCTTCACACGACCTACAAAGTCTCTCCGCTCCTTTGTGCGTTTTACTTATAGAAGTGATCATCTCACGTGGGATTATTGGTTTAAGTTCCTTTGTTGTTTTGCCTCGGTCTTGTTTTAATTGAAAGTGTTGTTTTGGAAGTGCATAAGACTCGCTCAAGAAGCTCGTAGACGAACCGTAACCAAGCAAGCGTGCTCGAGATACGTGCTGGTCGAACAAATCACAATGACACATAACCTAGGAAACGGACCTCAAGTCCAACAACTGGGCCACAAAATCAAGCTCCCGATCTCCGAGCGATGGAGGAGCTTTGCCAACCCACGATGGATGGATCGGGCGGTCCTATTGCCCGGTCAACATCGAGGCCACGGATTTTGGACTTAAGCATCACATGATTCAAAAGTCCAAAGTTTTGCCAATTTCACGGATCACGGGTGACGATGCCAACAAGCATCTCGACAAATTTCTCACCGTCACCCAAAGTATGAAGCAAAATGGGGTCACCGATGGCGCCTTCGCTTATACCTCTTTCCATATTCCTTGATGCTTCATGCCACCGCATGGTTTGATCGTCTTCCCAAGAACTCAATCCATAGTTTCGATGAAATGGTCTCCAAATTCTTGGCGAAATATTTTCCACCGTCGATGGTGACGAAACTACGGAATGAAATCAGTAATTTTCGGCAGCATCTCGATGAGTCCTTATTTGAGGCATGGGAACGCTATAAGCTTTTGATTGATCGATGTCCGAACCACAACATGTTGCTTGTCACCCAAATAGACACGTTCTATAACGGGTTAACATTGAGACATCGTGACACAATCAATCTTTCACGGTGGTACCTTTATGAAAAGGCGACCGAAGAGTGCTACGATCTCATTGAAAACATGACCGCCCACCACAATTATTGGGATTCCTCACCGAGAGGAGTGAGTCAAGGAGATCTACCACCCTTCCATCTTGAATTCACGACTCTAACCAAAAAGATTGAAGAAATATCCACCGCCGTGCTTAAATTGAGTCACAATAATAACAATCAACAAGTGAATGTCGTAAACAAGAGTTGTGAAACTTGTGGTGGTCCACACCCTTATTTTGAGTGTCCACCTCGGTGGCTTCACTCAAGAGAGCGTTTATGCCGCTCGGTTCCTACAATACGGAGGTAATTCCTACCAACCGCAGGGGACCGAAACCTTCTCACTATCGTTCTAACAATTTCCTTGGACCACCCGGGTTTAATCAAAATCGAACAATCAAAATGTGCAAAATAGAAATAATCGGTTCAATCAAAATCAGTCGAATCGAATTTTCAAAATCAAAATCAAGGATTTCAAAATCAAGGAAATTTCAATCAAAACCGATTCCAAGCTCCTCAACAAAATATGCATGCCCAACCTCCTCAAGCTTCCATTGACATTGCAAATTACATCAAAAGCAATGAAGCTAAGATGGTGTCCATGCAAAATCAAATTACCACTTTGAAGAATGATTTCACTTCCGAGCTTAGAACTACTA
Source organism: Chrysanthemum lavandulifolium (assembly GCA_022545495.1). NCBI lineage: Eukaryota > Viridiplantae > Streptophyta > Magnoliopsida > Asterales > Asteraceae > Chrysanthemum > Chrysanthemum lavandulifolium. Next base: position 193,228,906 of record CM040242.1, read on the forward strand.
GCAACAAGATTGATCAATCTCATAGCAAGATTGAAAGCATGATTGCTAGTCTCATGAGCCAAAAGAATCAAGCTTCAACTTCGGGTGCTCTTCCGAGTAATACCATTCCCAACCCAAAAGGTGAATTGAATGCTATTGCCACCCGAAGTGGTAAGTCTTATGAGGGACCCTCGATGCCTAATCCTTCTCCGGTGAGGGATGTGGAACGAGACCCCGAGGTATCAAAGGACAAGGTGCATAACTCAAGCCCATGGCACCGCACAAGTCCAATCTCCGGAGGTCTTACCTCCAATTCCGAACCCGTTGTTCGATGACCACCCTAAGCCTTCACTTCCTTATCCTTCAAGGCTTAATGACCAAAAACTCCGTGATAAAACTAGTCAACAAATGGAGAAGCTTATCCAAATCTTTCAAGATTTGCACTTGAGATTAGTTTCATGGACGCTCTTCTTCTAATGCCAAAGTTCGGTCCAACAATCAAAATTTGTTGAATAACAAAGAAAAGATTTCGAAATGGCTAAAACTTCTTTGAGCGAAAATTGTTCGTGGTTATCCTCAAAAGCTTCCCGAAAAGTTAGGAGACCCCGGAAAATTTCTCATCCCATGTGATTTTCAAGGCATAGTTCAATGCTCCGCCTTGGCCGATCTTGGTGCTAGCATTAACTTGATGCCACACTCCATGTGGAAAAAGCTTTCATTACCTCCGCTTACACCTACATGTATGATCCTCGAGCTTGCGGACCGTACAAGTTCTCGTCCGCTAGGGATAGCCGAGGATGTATTTGTGAAAGTAGGCAAGTTTCATTTCCCCACCGACTTTGTTGTTGTCGAATTTGATGCCGATCCCGAGTACCCCTCATCCTTGGGAGGTGCTTCTTAAAAGCAGTCGGGCATTGATCGATGTTGATGAAGGGAAATTACTTTGCGGGTAAACAAGGAAGCCGTTACTTTCAATCTCAATCAAGTTACGAAATACTCCCCAATTATGAAGACAATTCCGTCAACAAAATTGATGTCCTTGACATTGTGTCGGAGGAGTATTCTCAAGAAATTCTTGGATTCTCGAGTGGCAATCCCACTTCGGTTGATCCTATTGTTGCTCTCTCTTCCCCTCCCCTCACTCCGTTTGAGGAAAGTGACTTTATTTTGGAAGAGATTGAAGCATATTTGGCTAGTGATTCTGTTCCATGGGAAATTGATCACGCTCCCATCGACATTGAGGGAGATATTCTTCTCATCGAGAAGATGCTCAATGAAGATCCTTCATCACTTCCTCCTCAAGAACTTCATAAAGAGGAAATCAAAACGATTGAAAAATCTAATGATCCTCCCAAGGTCGAACTTAAGGACTTACCACCTCATCTCGAGTATGCATTTTTGGAGGGTAACAATAAATCACCCATCATCATTGCTAAAGACTTGAGTGAGGATGAAAAAGCCGCTCTCATAAAGGTTTTGAAGTCACACAAGCGAGCCATCGCTTGGAACCTTTCCGACATCAAGGGTATTGACCCGAGATTTTGTACTCACAAAATTCTCATGGAAGATGACTTCAAACCGGCGGTTCAACACCAAAGAAGGGTGAATCCTAAAATTCATGAGGTTATCAAAGCGAAGTCATAAAACTTCTCGATGCGGATTGATTTACCCCATCTCGGATAGTCCTTGGGTTAGCCCGTTCATTGTGTGCCCAAAAAGGTGGCATTACCGTTGTTGAAAATGATGAAAACGAGTTGATTCCTACTCGATTGGTTCTGAGGATGGCGTGTTTGCATTGACTATCGAAAGTTAAATGAAGCCACCAGAAGACCACTTTCCATTACCCTTCATGGACCAAATGCTTGAGAGATTAGCGGAAATGAATACTATTGTTTTCTCGATGGTTTCTCGGGTTACTTCAAATTCCATTGACCCACAAGATCAAGAAAAGACCACATTCACGTGTCCTTATGGAACATTTGCTTACCGACGCATGCCTTTTGGCTTGTGTAATGCTCCGAGACGTTCCAAAGGTGTATGATGGCCATTTTCCATGACATGATCGAAAAGACTATGGAAGTCTTTATGGATGATTTTTGGTCTTTGGGAACTCTTTCCAACATGTCTCTCCCATTTGGACAAGATGCTTGAACGTTGTGAAAACACGAATCTTAGTCTAAATTGGGAGAAATGTCACTTTATGGTTAAGGAAGGAATTGTCCTTGGCCATAAGATTTCTAAGAGCGGGATTGAGGTTGACAAAGCTAAAGTCAATGTCATTTCGAAATTACCTCCTCCCACAACCGTCAAAGGAGTTAGAAGTTTCCTTGGTCATGCCGGATTTTATCGTCGTTTCATTCAAGACTTTTCAAAAATATCCCGGCCTATGACCCGACTTCTTGAAAAGGATACTCCTTTCATCTTCTCTAGTGAGTGCATTGAAGCTTTTCAAATTCTTAAGAAGAAGCTCACGGAAGCACCAATTCTAGTTGCCCCCGATTGGGAATTACCATTTGAGCTTATGTGCGATGCAAGTGATTTCGCCATAGGTGCCGTTTTGGGGCAACGAAAGTCAAAACATTTCCAGCCTATACATTATGCTAGCAAAACTTTGACCGAAGCTCAAGCACATTACACTACGACGGAGAAAGAATTACTAGCCGTGGTGTATGCTTTCGAGAAGTTTCGCCATACTTGATCTTGTCAAAAGCATAGTGTATACGGATCACTCGACCCTCAAATATCTCTTTGCTAAGCAAGATGCAAAGCCGAGATTGCTCGATGGGTTCTCCTCCTACAAGAATTTGATATCATCATCCGTGATAAAAAGGAGCGGAGAACCTAGCGGCCGATCATCTCTCGTCTTGAAAATCCACATCAAGGTGTGCTCGAGAAAAAGGAAATAAATGAAACGTTTCTCTCGAGACTCTTAATGTGGTATCTCATCATGAAAATTGAGTACCCATGGTTTGCCGACTTTGCAAACTATCATGCGGGTAACTTTGTCGTGAAAGGGATGTCGTCCCAACAAAAGAACAAATTTTTCAAAGATGTTAAGCATTATTTCGGGACGACCCTACTTGTTTAAGGTTTGTGCGGATCAAGTCATCCGACGGTGTGTTCACGGCCAAGAAGCCAATGAAATTCTCAAGGCTTGTCATCATGGACCCACGGGGGGACATCATGGCCCGAACTACACCGCTAAAAAGGTGTTTGATTCCGGTTTCTATTGGCCCACGATTTACAAAGATGCCCATGACCTCGTCAAATCTTGCGACTCTTGCCAACGTCATAGCAACATCTCTAAAAGAGATGAAATGCCTCAAAATGCTATTCAAGTGTGCGAGATCTTTGACGTATGGGGCATCGATTTTATGGGTCCGTTCCCGTCTTCTCGAGGGAACAAGTATATACTCGTGGCGGTCGATTACTTGTCTAAATGGGTGGAAGCGAAAGCGCCCACCAACGACGCCCGAGTAGTTGTGAAGTTTTAAAGTCTCTCTTTACCCGCTTGAACTCCCGTGCCATCATTAGTGATCGCGACGCACTTTTGCAACGACCAATTCGCAAAAGTCATGCTTGGCACGGTGTCACTCACCGTCTTTCTACCGCTTATCACCCCAAACTAGTGGGCAAGTGGAAGTTTGAATCGTGGTTTGAAAAGAATCTTGGAGAGGACCGTAGGTGAAAACCGTGCCTCTTGGTCGGACAAACTTGAAGATGCACTTTGGGCCTTCCGCATCGCTTTCAAAACACCCATCGGGTGTACTCCTTACAAGCTTGTGTATGGAAAGGCGTGTCATCTCCGATCGAGCTCGAGCACAAAGCCTATTGGGCCTTGAAGTATGCCAATTTTGACCTTAAGTCGCGGGTGATCACCGGAAAGTTCAACTCAATGAATTAAATGAACTCCGTGATCAAGCCTCACGAGAACTCGTTGATTTATAAGGAAAAGACAAAGAAGATCCATGACTCAAAGATTAAGAACCGCGTTTTCAACGTTGGTGACGAGTCCTTCTTTTCAATTCTAGATTGAAAATCTTCTCGGAAACTTAAGACCCGTTGGACGGTCCATTCACCATTGCCAAAGTTTTTCCATATGGCACCGTCGAGTTATCTCAAACCGACGGACCAAACTTCAAGGTGAATGGACATAGATTGAAACATTATTTTGGAGGGACATACCATCCTTGGTTGTCCGGATCTACAAACTTTCCCATGAACCAATGAATGCGGGATCGAGTCAAGCTAGCGACTCGGGAATCAAAAACAAGAGCACACTATATGGGTTTTCACCGTATTTCGATTTCTTTCTACTTTCTACACACTAGTGTGGGGAGTTGCCCATTGTTGTATAAAGGTTTTCAAAAAAAAAAAAAAAAAATTCCAAATAATGGCCGTAGTATTTCCCTTTACGTTCTTAGTTTCGGCATAACGCGGTACTTTGAATATTGAGGCAATATTCATTTCTAGTGTGGGGGAATTCTCACGAATTTTATCATATAATTATACCAATTCCCGTTTTGGCCAAAAATTTTTTTGGGAGTAAGTGTTTTGCACTTACTCGGATTCTGATTATCGATCCGCCATGTCTAAAAACAAAAGGATTGGCTAATCCAGAGCAAACGGCTCTTGGTAAAGATTTTTCAAATCCGTTGACGGCTTGCAATTTGCCCAAAATTGTATGGTGTTCATTTCACCATATCTTTAATTAGTGAAGAGTTGGCTAGCCCGCAAGTTTATGGCTTGTGGTAAAGGCGATTGAAATCCATAATTGGTAATCACTCACCAAAGATAATATTGATAATTTATCTAAGAGTTGGCTAGTCCGAAGCAACGGCTTCGGTAAAGACAAATCAAAACCGTTGAAAGTCGGTGATTTGCTCAAAATCATATGGTTATCGGTGTACCATAGTTCTTACTTGAATGAAACATTTGGCTACTCCGAAGTAATGGCTTTTGGTAAAGAGATTCAAATCCATTAAGTTTTCTCAAAAGATTGCTAGGGACTAGCAATGTTTTAGTGTGGGGATTTGATGAGTGCTTATTCACTCATCATTTTGGTCAATCTGAAATGAAAACATCTAAAACACTCCAAATGCATCAAAATCTGAAAATATCTCAAAATTGTGTTTTATATGTTTCGGATGCAAAATTATCAAAATCGATGAAAACGAACAAAGTTTGCATAATTGGCGCTTTCGGTCCCCGACTTTCAAAAATTGGTGAAATAGTCCCCGAGCACGTATTTTAAAAGAAAAGTCACCAAAGGTCCTTTTGAAATCATAAGTTGTCATAATTAATCCTTTGGTGATAAATTTCAAAAGTTTGAGAAATTACAGTTTGATCCTGGATTTTAAAATTGTCAAGTTTAGTCCACAGGATTTCACAAGTGGCAAAAATGGTCCTCAACTTATTTGAGATTCACAAGTATGGACCTTGGATTACATCTTCATAATTTTCAGTCTTGGCCCCTGGATTTTCAGTTTTGGCACTTTTGGTCCTTAAAGTATTATTTGGATCCATGTTTAATCCTAAGCCTAAACCAACCCAATAACAATCCCAAGCCCAAATACAACTGGTCCAACCCAATCCCTACCCGGTCAAACCCTAATACCGGTCAAGTGTTAACCACCCTCCCTCGTCTTCGTCCTTCTTCACTTTTTCTTTTCCCTCCAAAACCCAACGCCCAAGAACCCTAATCCCTACTCTCTTCTTTCTCCACAACCAAGAACACTCCACCTCCATTGCCCCTTTTACCCAGCTTCACCATACCCCAAAACCTCTTTAACAATCTTTTACCCGGTTTCACCCAAATCCCAAAATCATTAAAAACCAATTCAAGTTCTAATCACGAAACTCAACGAATCCTTCCATTCACACCTCGTTGGGACACGACCCGGGGAAATCACTTTTCCGGTATCACTTTTATCACACCCGTGAGGTTTGGCACGTTGACCTTTTTCCTAAAGGGCTAATTTGTCGAATTTTACGGTTATTTTGATATACGTTGATATTGTGTTTTTTTTTCACCACTCACTTCACAACGAATCATTTGAACACAAAAGTTCAAGCTTCGTACCTCAAAGAAAAGAAAAGTGTATGTTTCAGTGCGCTTTATCTTCAAGAAGAAGATAAATCTTCTTATGACGTTTGAATACTTCAGTTCAAACCTCGTTCTCTAAAGAAAAGAAAAGTGTACGTTTCAGTGCGCTTTATCTTCGGAAGAAGAGAAATCTTCTCATTTATGACCATTCTCATCAACATGCTTCATGCTTTTTCCATGCGCACTCAGTCATCTAGTGAACCGACTATCGATGATAGTAATCTTATTCCACTTGCTCGATTAAAACGGCGATGGCGACATCATAAGCAACTTTTGCGGGGGAGAAGTGTGAATAGACTACATTATTGAATATATTCACTTGTTTAATCAAGAATGGCATCTCCGTATGAAATTCTTGAGGGGGAGAAGAAGTGTGATAATTTTGCATGTTGAGTTATATATGAGAATAAATGGTCAAATGGCTCCAAACTCATGTAAGAACCGAGCTTCTTCTTATTGGGTCATCTTCACATGGAGTTTCCTCTTAGAGCCGTTGGTTGACATCTTCGCACGGGCTGATATGATCAATGACAAAGTGCTTCCAGTTAATGCTTCACATACACATCAATATGATGATTCCGGAAATCTTTTGATGGGGAAGATTGGTTTGGTGTTACCATTTCATGTGTTCGTTACAGGGCTGATTTCCTTGATAAACATCTTTCTGTTCTTGTTTGACTGGGAGGGATTTTAGTTAAGGGGATTTGCTATATATAAAATAACGGGAATGCATTTGGTGAGAAGAAGATGTTAACTTTCTATTCCCCAAACTGACAATCTAGAAGAAGGTCGAGTTTATTGTCTGTTCTACATTTTCTGTTGTGTGTTAGGAGACTAAAGATGAGTTGCATTTGATTATCAAAAGACTTCTTCTTAATCCGGGCATTCATCATAAAGATTGTCAGTTTAGGGGAGAGCACTAATTGGGGGAGAGTGAAAAGCCAAATTTAATCCCTAATTAGACTTGCTCACATCCTTCTTCAACAAGTTGATTCTCACAAGACTTCAAGTGGTCTTCTCAAAATATTTCTAGTACATGGGCTTATAATGTGTTGCTGATTCTGAAGTATCAAAACCAGCAAGGGGGAAGGAGATACGCATCTAAAAGTGAGTAAACTTGATGAACTTAATACTTCTAAGTGATTGAAGATATCCCGGGAAGACAAATGTCATTACCGCAGAGAAACTTAAGGTTTGACTCATGGCGTTCACTATTCTTATTCCAACTATGTGGGGGAAGAGATGGAAGAGTTAGTTTCTGGTGATAAAATAGGTACACAGGTGTGTGATGATTTCGATGGTATCGCAATCATCAGGGGAGAGAGATTGTGTACATTGGGGACGCACAACTGTTTCACTTGAGAGCTTAATCGGTGATTCAGTGATAATCACTTATTCCGGAGTTGACATCCGCAGAGATAATTAGTGATTCAGCCTGCTACTTCAATGTTATCGGTTATTCTCTCTTTGGGCATTCGGGTACTTCGGGTTCTTGAGCTTCATACACTATCATCAGGGGAGAGAAATGTACTTTAAGGATGTTTAGCAGATTCACTTGATCGGACTTAATGATTTATTCCAAAGTTTATATCCGCATAAATGATCAGTGATTCAATCTGCTACTTCGGTGCTATCGGCTATTCTCTCTTCGGGTATATGTGTAATTTGGGTTCGTGAGCTTTATTCTAAGAGACTGACGGCATCACTTCAACTACTTGGGGGATGTGGTCTCTTGATAACTTAAGTGAAAAAGAAATATGATGTTAGGAATTAGAAATTCCAGGTATTAAAGAGTCGGTCACCTCAAGTATATGTAATCGTTAGAAAGCTCGTAGTCGTAGTTATTTTAAGCTAAGTAGTATTTAGTTAAGTAACACCGTGGAGGACGGACGGGTCTTTACCCACTGTATGCATGATCCACAGCCCGTTGTGTGGCATTTTATTGTAAGACTATAAATACTCTCTACCTTCCAAGGTAGAGAGTTGGAGCTCATAATAAGATTTTTCTTTCTCTCACTAAAGTTCCCAAACCTCTAACTTTCTCTCTCTAAAAACCACTTGTACGCCTACTTTGTATTATGGTTTGATGTGTATGTGAAATCCAATAACCTACAATTGGTATCAAGAGCCATGGTTAGATCATCTCTTACATATCTTTGGATTTCTAGTGGTTTTTAGGTGGTTTTTTAGTTGAAAAAGTTTAGTGGTTTTTGCATCATTTGGGTGATTTCTAGTGTTAAAGTTTGAATTTTGATAGTACTTTTGTGTTTAGAATCATCACAAGTGTTTAGGTTTTGATTTGGTAAGCTTGAATCATCGTGGTTGGGTTGTTTTTGGATTGAAAAGTGGTGTTTTTGAGTTTTTCTTGCTAGCGACTTGAGCCACGGATTGTTATTCTTGGTAGCGACTTGCTTTGTAAGTTGGTAGCGAGTTGCAGTTTAAGTGGTAGCGACTTGGTCCTAGCGACTTGTCTTTTGAGACAAGTCGACAAATAGTACAAGTTAGTGGATTCTCCACTACGGCTAGCGACTTAGTGAGGTTAGCGACTTGCTTGGAAAGTGTTAGCGAGTTCTGATGCAAATTGTTAGCGACTTAGTATTCTTAGCGACTTGGACCTTAGCGAGTTGTTGTTTAGCGACTTGACCGTGTAGCGACTTGGTGCTTAGCGATTTGGTGATTTAGCGAGTTGCTACTTAGCGACTTGGTTCAAGGGTTATAGCGACTTGGTTGATTTTTACGAAGAAGATGTTTGACCAAAGTTGACTTTTACGTCAAAACTTCAAACGGCCATAACTTTTGATCCAGAACTCCGTTTCAATGAAATACCATCAAAACGACCGAACAACTGAATATTGTGAGGTTTCACCACGATGTCGTGAAACGAATTTTTTGAGGCCCAAATCCTCTCCGAAAGGAAGTTATTGAGCTTTTAAGTTTTTAGACCTAAATTTCTCCATAAAATCGTGCAACAACCAACCTAAATCACAACCAAACAACATATCTGCTTATCCCACAAACAATCATAAGACCTAACACACAATTGTCTATCATTGTGTCGATCCATCAGTCATCTTAATACATTCCATTGGTCATTGCTTAACGGTTTGGTCTTGATTTTAGTAAAATCCCGCGAAAGATTCTATTTCTCGGTTTAAATCATAGACTTGTAAAATCCCGTGCATTCTACCACATCATGTCTTACTCTACTGACCCAGTGATTTCAGAAGTTCTTAAATTTTATGATGTTGTGGACAACAATGATAATGAATGCTACACTGAACGATTAAAGATGCTTGAATTAATCAATGAGGATGTGAGATCTTCGTGTTCAGAGTCTGAAGAAAGAGAATTGCACCTGTTTAGACTACAGAATGCCATGCAAAAGGAAAGCAGCATTGAACCTTATCAACAACTTCACTCTCACCTCATGTTACTTCTACCCACATCAATGGAACGAACATGTATTGCCCTCTTCCGTCAGGACTTATCCACATTAATAGGAACTCTGCTGTTAAACCTAGAGCAATTGGAGCTACAACTTGACAAAGAGAAGGTTCATAAGGATAGTTCCAGTACGCACTTCAAGTGATCTACAAACACTTTCGGTCATTCATTAGAAGGAATTCATATCGATTATGATCAAGACATGACTGAAATGTCCTTCAAGAGACATACTGGAATGGAAATTAGCGTGTTCACGAAGACACTTATCCATCTCATGGATAATGTGGAGAAGTATATTTGTAGGTGATCAGTTGATCAAATCGCACAAGTAGAAAGGGTCGTCAGTTGGTCATATCTTACCCTTCCCGTCTTAGTCCGCTCACCTAGGGTCAGTTGGTCATATCTCCTAGGAAATTGGCCTCTACCGCCATTCAAAACTACCAAAACAAGGGTAGCTACCAATAAACTATGCATGCATACACTTAGAAATAATTATGCGGAAGTAATGTAAACGCAAACAAAACAATTAAGGAATCATAACTAGGCCAGCACCAAGAGGTGCTTAGCCGCTCATATTAACCATACAAATCAATTCAATATTCAAAGTTACGAAATACATGAATCGAAAGTAAAGAAAATATAAAATGCTAATGGTTATCGTAGGGGAGTGATTTCTCCCTTGGAGACATCTCCGTATACTCCTCTAGACCTGCCTTTGGCTTTTTCCCACATTCTCTGGTTGTTGTGTGTGAAATGGGATGATTAGAAATGCTGGAATTCGTGGGGTATTCATAGGCCAGATATGGGTTATGGCGTAACTAATATAAGAGTTACGCCGTAAGCATCAATTCCTTCGTATTTTGCACTAGATCTGCTGGTTACGGCGTAACCTTATTAGTGATTACGTCGTAGTCTTCAATATTACTTGGTTACGCCGTAGTTGATAGTTACGGCGTAGTTATCAGCGGCGTGGAACCTCATTTGACCTAATATAGTTACGTCGTAGTCCTTTGGGAGAGTTACGCTGTAACCTTCTGATAAGTTGGTTTTCCGAGTCACGCTTTAGCTACGGAGTAATAAGAGAGATGAGTTATGTAACACCCTCAAAAATGGTTTGCAGCGGAAGGAAAAGTTTTTGGGATGCTACTCAATTGGATCATAACACAAAGTGAAAAATAAAGATTTTTCTTAAAAGATTTCATTTATTGATGTAAAATAGAGTTTACAAAGGTTGATTTGTTGCGGAAAATGGTTCATTAATAAAATATGGTCCCCATAAGTAAATCAGAGTCATCTATGACCATGCCATGCCAATGCCCAAGCGCCTCCAGAGTTAGCTATCGCCTTTTAAATACCTGAGATAAACATGCTTAAAAAGATCAACACAACGGTTGAGTGATATTCATAGGTTTAGTAAATGGTTGAACACAAGTAAGAGATGACAATTACCACGAAGACAATCACCATAGAAAACAAAGATTATTATTATGCACTAAGCTCATGACACCAAACTAAATGCATACACCTTAATTACTGGTGTACGTAATATTGCCCTCAGATGGAATTGCCAATTCCATAGTTACCAAATATAGTGCGCCCCAGTTATTTCCGATAACCGAGACGGGGTCGTCAATTCCCATAGTACTATCCACAATATTCGCGTTCACTCGCAAGTGATTAATGGTCCATGATCAAAGGGACTTATGGCAGGCAACTTAGGCTATAATAATAATAATAATCATGCAAGCATGCATTTTAAGAAAAGACTTGTGTTCTAGTTTATAGCATGTATCTCCCCCAAGGAGTTTATAAAACAGTTAAAAGAGTAAAAGTGGGGCTATGAACTCACCTCAGAAATAAGTCCTCCGAAATGAATAGTCAAGTAGTAGCAGTGTGTGGCACCAATACGCGACCTAAATTAGTATGGCAATTCTTAGTTTATAGTAATGTGTACTCACGACTCAAAGTGTGTAAATAAGTTTAAGTGTTTACGAGTGGTTGTGTTTAATGTTGCTTGTGTGGCAGAGCTTACGTTTAAATTGTTTCAAAATGTTTTGTAAGTATTGGCTCTCGGAAGAAGTGTGAAAAAAATGTATATGAAACTTTCGTATAAGAGTTGGCTCGAATGCTGGCTCAAGTATGCCAAAGTGTGAATAAATACAAATCAATTTGTATTTATTAGATTTGTTTAGTTTCGAGGGGTATAAATATATATGCAATATATATTTATCGGAGTTGTGGGGAAATATAATGTTTATGGTTTACGCGGATGGAGTCGTTAAAAATATGTGTTAAACGTATTTATTTAATAAAAGTGGTAAAATAATATGAATTTATTATCTTCCAAAAGTTTTAGGATGAAAAGTGTTAAATGTACAACTTAGAAGGACTAATATTGTAAAGATTATTACAAGTTTGTAAAACTTATAAAAGTCTTGATAAAGATATAAAAGTATTCAAAGTTGAGGGCCAAAGCTGTAAATTAAAAAGTTTATTAGAGTGTTGAGAGAAAGTGATAACTGTTTGGAAGTTGAGGGGTTGAATCTGCCAAGTCGCCATAGTTGTAAAAAAAATAAAAAGGGTAAACTGCCATTGAGGGGATTCGAACTTTTGACCTCTTCCCTCACATGACAACGAGTTTACCAACTGAACTAGGTGGGTTCCTTTGTGATACTACGCGTTTAATTGTACTTAATTAGTAGCTAACTGCTTTGTTTTAGTTTAAATGCTTCTCAATCCAACTGAGCATGCATGCGTGTTTTATCTTTGTGTTCCTTTCTAATTTTCAGTTTCAAAATGGTTTGATTAACATCTTGAATAAGCGCTATTCCAAATTAATAAGCTAAAGGATCATGGGTTAGGCCTCATGGACCGACAAAGGCTCGGTTTGAGTTTTGATATTCATTACTTGATAAGTAAATAAATTATATGCTTCGAAAATAAGTTATATAATCTTGAAAATAAGCTATACGAGCCACAATATGTATAGTAGGTTGATTATATGTAAGTTCACAAGAGCCAAAACTTAGTTATACGGTTCACGAGTTGCTTTAGTTCAAAGTTTTCTCATATTTGCTTGTTTAGCTTGAGTCGCACGAGATGAAATTAAGCACCAGTTTGTTATAGATGTTTACAAGTTAAGCCACACAAGTTTCATAGGCATGTATATGTAGTTTTGTATACGTGACAAACCATGAGTTTTTAAGAAGTACGACATAAAAATAGATGTGCATGCATGAGTTGAAAAGAACAAAGTAGTAAATGAGTTTGGGAAGTGACGAGGCTCACAGTGATTACAAGAGCGAAGAGTGTTGAACTAAGAACAAAGCTTCCAAGACTTTTAACCCGACTAGAACTAAATCCGAAGATACTCTTATCTTAAAAATGAAACCCAAAACCTTGCTTTCTTCTTCTTTGTGCTTACTGTCGATCGACAAGAATAGATGGAGGAGTTTTTGTGCTTTGTTTTTGTATGAGAGAGTTGAGTGTTTTTGTGGTTTATGGTCATGTAGAAGACTCGTATATATATAGCCAATACCTAAATGTTATCTTTGCATGATACTTATCAAAAGAGAATGAAAAGAATTTTGGATCCATGAGTATGCATGGTATACGGCAAGAGACATGGGTGAGCAAGGATTTGTCAAATCAAGTTGAGTAATGATGGTGGAGTATTGAACATGTTTAAGCATGAAGTGAAAGGGATGGAGCATGGCCTTAGGAATAAAATAATGCATACTACTAGACCTAGGTTAAATATAATAATCAAAGGAGATGTTGGGGTTTCTTGTGATCAGCCGAAAATAAGGGGAAGGGGCATTCTTGTCTCTAGCTTTAGTGTATTAACCAATAGATGAGTAGTTTGTATGATATGTAACATTGACTAGTCAAAGACACTCAATTTAAAATTGAACTAGGGGACTAGCAAACTAAAGACTAATGCATGAGGAGTATGTTTGGGAGCTGTTTGTTGTCGAGAAAATAGGAAGAGAACAAAAAAATGGTGCATGCTTCGTTGAAAATGAACAAAAGCAAGGTAATTGTATTAAAATATGTTGTAAAGGACATAGGTGATGTTGGTGTTGGTCTTGTGTCATTTCTTTTATGTTCGAACGTATATGCCTTCGAATGTTGGGTTCTGTGTTTTATTGCATTTGGTTGCTAAAAAAAATAACGACACAATAAAGTTATACGAAGTGAGAAGTTAAAACGTGAGTTACGTCTCGAAGTAGTTGACGAATAAAGTTCGTTGATGCAATAAAAAAATATATAACTCGTAAAAAGGGTTAATTAAACTTTCAAATTAAATTACTTTGTCTTTAACGAAAATTAATGACTTGAAAATTTACGGGTTGTTATAAGTTACGCCGTAACTTCTTCAAAATCAACATACTAAGATAAATCTTTGATATTTCTCCAATTCCGCGTCTCTTTAGCTCTAATGCTCGTAATTTACCTGAAAGTGGAAAACAATGGAAAACAAGCGTAAATCCATATAAATGATATAAATTACAAGCATTATTGGGGGAAATTTACACTTAATATTTAGGACTATTTGATGTTATCAAATATCCCCCCACTTGAACTCTACTTGCCCTCAAGTAGACCTTATTAGAAAGATTCCTAAAAAGATATCTCCCAAACCTGAAAAATATAAGTTTACAAATCCTATATGCTAGAATAAAACAAAGCCGAACACCTCACAAATGGGAACGAAACACTCAAATTTCTCAACTATTCTAAGTGTCAATTTCAGGGTGATCACTCAATCGCACAGTCATAGCATGTATTCTATCATAAGCTTGGCGGTTACACAAATCTCCACCACTATAGTTAAGGGTTAAACAATTCTCGAAGGCAATATGGGTAGACACGACAAAGGTTAAGGGGTTCATTACTAACATGTCACGACGAAGTGGAAAAAATCAATGATACATGACCAAATCCATGGCCAAGACACCAAAGATTGCTCGCTGCATCACCTAGACACGATTCATGATTAAAGGGTAGGATAAGACATGAGATATATAAATAGTGTAAAATAAAAAACAAGCAGGTAGTCTAAATCTATAACCAAGTCATCACCACTTACCGTCCGCCCAAAGTTCAAGCTTCGAAGTCAAGAAACCGGATCATGAAATACTAGGTAGATGTGTCATTAGAGGAAGTCGTGATGGGCACACTACCTTTTCTCCAACTGTTGGCATAATTACCAACTTCAATCTTCAAATGTGACCAAGGTGGCCTCCTCGATACTAAATCTATAAAGCTTATATCATAGTGCTTATAACATCGCATTTCACAATAACTAAATAACAACTTTTTTTTTCAACATAACAATAATAACTAAACATAATATCCCCCCACTTGAGATGAACAACGGGAATTTGGGGGTCTTCGATGATCTTTAAGAATATGTTGTCGATGAAAGCGTGATTCCTGAACCTTTCCACTTGAACCTTGAACTTAGGCAACTGATGACTTCACAATCACAAATAAAGACTACAGGGTAGGCTAAGGTTTATAGGTGTATCGAAACAATATATATGGTTAACAAAATGAAATGAATGGCTCATATGGGTGTATCTAGGGGTATCTTGCACTAAAGGTGAGTGCAACAAAAGGGTTTCACATGGGGGTCGAGAAGTCGAGGTGATTAATCGATAGACACACATGGTAGGCTATTTGGGTGATAATCCTATAATATTGCCTTCTAAAACTGAAAAGTACAAATACATCGAGCTAACTCAACATACCTCGTCTATGGTCTCGAAATGATGCAAAGGCCAAGTTCTAAAGTTTACAAGCTACCGACACTATCATAATTTGGTGGATTTGGGGTAAAATATTGGAAATGGATAAGGCTAATCTCACTATATAATATCAAGGGTTGTATGTGCTCGGTTAAGGTCTAATCTAGTTAGGTTAAGAAAAACATGTCAAAATTAAAAATGGCAAAAATTTTCAAAATAAACTAGAAAATGAGGGCAAAATAATTTTCAAGAGATAATTCTACTACCGTCCCCCCACTTGAATTGTACAAATCCCTTTTGTACTAAGCATTAAATAAAGGTGAAGAGAAAAGTAGAATTAGAGCGAGAACTTCCCTGAAATTTGCTCCATAAGGAAAGAAGGCCCAAGAAAAAGAGACATGCCTTTGTATAAGCATTATGAACAAACTTCAATCCCTGAAATCACACTACCGACAAGCATAATTCTAAAAAGAAAAAATGAAAAATGAAAAACAAACCTAACTCACTTTCGTAGGAATCACGGTTGCATTTAGCATATGCAACAAGCCTTTTAAACCACTTGGTGTCCTGATGAGTGTCTAAATACTCATCATTTTGTCTTATTTAGAATGCCAAAAACATCCGAAAACACTCGAAATGCATCAAAATGATGAAAATATCACAAACAAGTGTTTTATGTGTTTTAAATGCAAAAACATCAAAATCTGGTGAAAAACGTATCAAGTTTGCATAATTGGCAGTTTTAGTCCCCCAAGTTTTAAAAATTGTCAAAACTAGTCCCTAAATGTTTAAAATGAATGAAAAGTCAACTTAAGTCCTTGGGAAATCAAAAATATTCACAAATGATCCTTGGATGAAAGTTTACAAATATTGGCAATTTTCACCCCTCAAGTATCAAAATTGGCAAACTTAGTCCCTGGGTATTCAAAATAGAATTTTATCACAAATTACCCTTGTACTATTCATAAAATACAATTTGAAACAATTTTGATAAACTTTTGGAAATTTACAACTTTAGTCCCTCAATATCCAAATTTACATAAAAGGTCCTTAAAGTTTAAAAATGAAATAAAATACAACTTTGGTCCTTGTATAATTGTGTTATGGCGAGTTTGGTCCTCAAAGAAACTTTGCATAAGTAATGAGTTTGGCCCTCAAATTGGCGATTTACATGTTTGGTCCTTATGCTTATTTAAACCAAACCAAACGGATCCTATAATAAGCTAAAGCCTAAACCCAACTCAGCCCAAAACCAAACCCGACCCAAGATTTAAAAGCAGATACCGCGCGTGCACTGCTCACCATCCCTTCCCTTTCCACCGTGTCCACTCCTTCCCGACACTGCCGCTACCACCTCACCAACACCTTTCCACCTCACATCACAGTGGTTACCCACTCCCTACACCTCCACAAGGTCCAAGAAGCATTAATTAACTAAACCGCCTAAAGACTTTTGGCGCCAAAAGTAAGATTGATGGCTAGGATGTGTTTCGTGGATCCAATGGTGGTGGGATCAACTCAGAGGCATGTGGGGAGTTCAAAAAGGCTATAAAGAAGAAGAGAGAAGCAGTGTGGATAGCTAAGTAGTGTAATTTAGCTTAATCTATGTCGTTTTAGTTAATTTTCTATTTCCAGTGTATTTCTTAGTTTTCAAGTACTTTATTAAGTATTCTCAGTGTATTTTGAAACCTTTTCAATAATCAATTTCAGTATTCAAGTTCCAATTTCAGTTTGTGAATTTTTAAATTTCAAAAATCTCATATGAATGTTCTAATGTTGTTTTTAGTTATTGCTTTGGACTTATAAGCCAATATAAGCTCCTCAGAAAGCTTATTTGAGCTTTTATATACTTTGAAATCAGTTCTAGTTATAAAAAGGGAAAAATACCAAAAATTCCAATAAATTAGTGGAAAATAAAAAATGCCATGGAGAGGATGCCAGAGATTGAAGCAAGGTTGAATTTGAATTTCTTTTGGGTATAGAGCTTCATGGGAAGCCATAGGAAGTGATTTCAGTTCTTGGTTCTCCTTTTTCACTAAGAATCATCTTGTAAGCCTTTGTTCTATTTTTATGCATTTCACTGTTCAAGTGCTTATTTCAGCTTATACCTTTGTTTTTATGCATGTTTGGTGTATGATTAGTAAGATTAGGGCTTAATATAGTTTGCTTGTTCTTTAAAATTGGTAGTTGCTAAAACTCTCATTTTAATGATCATTATAGCGAATACCATTCTTGAATTTCAAGTTGTTAGTCTTTGTTGCTTTATGCTTATTCGATCTAAATATACAATAATACAAGTCCTTAATTCAGTTTCATGGTCTAAACCAGTGTAATCCTTTGAAAAGCTTTACAACTGCTTCTAAAAGGAGTGTTTGGATTCTTGATTTAGTAATGATCCGGTGTTTCTTTGTTATTGTTCATGATTGTTTTAAGTCATGTTGTCATCTAGTATTTGATTAAAACAATAAAATGCAGTCCTTGTTTTAGTAAAAAGTCAAAATTAACTTAATCTCACCCTTAACAGTAACTGATTAAGGTTTTAGATTGCAAAACTCATCAAGGCTGCTTGTAATTTAGAACTTTAGCTTAAACTCACCTTAGTATAGCTTATTATAACATGTTTAGTCCATAAAATCAAATCAAATCTCATAGAAGTCAAAATTCCATTTCTGTTGATAAAAGTCAAGATTTGGAAAATCCAGTTTTTACAAAACTTTGTTGAAGTCTCATTGGTTCATTTCTTCATAAGAATCTATGAGATTTTGGGATTTGAAAGATCAGTAGGTCTAGTTTAATAATATCAGTTTTGTTTTACATTTCTCAAACTCCAATAAGCTTTTAAGCAGCTTCCAATAAGCCATGATGTGCCCTGCACACACTCAGCATTCACTGAGTGTGCACAGGCACATCTTGCAGCCCTTTCACAAGCTTCATTCAAGCTTGTGAGGAGCTGGTCTTTGGCTCTTGTGTAGTAGGCCAGGTATACTTTAAGTCCCTATATCTGTTTTTCCATTTAGCTCTTTTGTTTAGCTTATGCATTAGCTTAAAGGTACTACCTGATCACTGTTTTGCTTATATATTCCAATAAGCTCAAAACCAATTTAAGCTTATTTATTGATCTAGAGTACTGTTAAATGGTTAAGATAGGCTTAATATAGCATTATTTAGCTTCTGTGTTCAGCTGGTACTCTGTGGTAGCTTATAGCTTATTTTGAATTGCTTATTGATAAGCAGTTGCACAGCAGTTGCTTTTTACTCCACATAAGCATATGTTTTTATATTTTTTATAAACTTAGAATAATATTTTAGCATTTTCATGAATTTTTCAGATTTTTCCATCACTGTTTTCTATTTTTCCTTATTTAAACTAGTTTTAAGTCTTTTAAATAGCTTTTAATACTAATAAATCGAAAAAGCTTAAAAATTATGTTTTAATTTTCCTAGATTAAGATAAATATAAAAGCCTAAAAAGTATTTTTCCATAATTTTCTTGGTTTAAATAGTATTTTTAGCATTTTAATTAGTTTTAAATAGTTTTAAATTAATAATAAATACATAAAAGTCTAAAAATATATTTTCAGTTTTAAAATAAGTTTTATCATATTTTAGATTTTTCTAAGTTATAATTTCATTTTTCTAAGTTAATTTTGTATTTTCTTATATTTTAGTGCATTTTAAATACTTAATAAATAGTTTTTAATTAATAATAATTAAATAAATAGTTGTAAAAATAATTTTCTTTTTCTAATAATTTTCTTTTATTATTAGGATTGTAAAAATGTCATTTTCATATTTTTAGGCATTTTATTTCTTAAAACTCACGTTTTATTTTATACGTTTACGTAATTTTATTTTAAACGTACGTTTTAGGATTTAAACGTTCATCATTTTAAAAATAGTGATAGCGTTTATTTAATATATTTTAACTTTTTAATTTCTTTTAATTTGCATTTAAGTCATTTGTAATTTGTAGATCTTTTCTTTAGGTAATTTTCCATCAATATCCTTACCGATCACTATCCTTAGTGATCATTCTATCATCGATCAAGTGTTTATACACCAATTCATCCTCCGTGGGACTTAACGACCCGTAAATTCCTATATTCCCGATCTAAATTGCATTTGGTGTTTGAGCTGTTTTGAGTTTCTTACGGTTGGTCATTCAAGTGACTAGCTTGCGTGAGATAACTTGCGGTTTGCACCAATCAAATTTTAAGCGCTTGCTGCGGGAGGTCAGTAAGCGTGTTTTAAGCATTTCGGATCCATTCTTGCACATATACCACCTTTTTGTAAACAGTTAATCAAAATCAAAAAGTTCATTAACACTTTTCCTAAAGTGTTAACAACACCAAAAATATTTTCATTCCTTG
Source organism: Chrysanthemum lavandulifolium (assembly GCA_022545495.1). Classification (NCBI taxonomy): domain Eukaryota; kingdom Viridiplantae; phylum Streptophyta; class Magnoliopsida; order Asterales; family Asteraceae; genus Chrysanthemum; species Chrysanthemum lavandulifolium. The sequence goes on from CM040242.1 coordinate 193,248,558, forward strand.
TTTTTACAAGATATTTATCCAAAACTCCAAAAATATTCATCTTTACCCTCTTACCCTTTTTGATTCTTTATTCCTTTACCCTCTATTCATTTGATTCTAACTTCTTCTATTCTCATGGAATCTCTCGACTACGACGAAATCTGGAATGAAGTTGAAAAACTTCCTATTTTATCACAAATGTCAAGAATTCGTGTTGTTCGTAATGATCCATTGATTCTGCGTAGGGAAATGGAACGAGAAACCGGGGTGACAAAGGACCAAGTACTTTCATCTGATAATGAACGTGCTAAATACATCCAACCTACGGTTATCCAAAGATCTAATCCTCGATTGCTCTAAGCCGTCTAAAATTGATCCTACACTTTCACGATTTACGGTTAAAAGCAAACATGCGAATTTAGACCGGTGACTAGCAAGAATGACTTGCCTAATCTTCACGCTTCTCAAGAACCGAACCGAGTCCATAACGAAAGTAGTGGAAATTGCTAGCTCTCGAGCACACCACTTGCCCCACCTCCGGATTTTTCAAAATGTTCTTTGAATCTTATTAGTCATTCAAATCACCATGTTGGTTTTGTTGATTCTTTGAATGAACTGATTCCTTTTCATAACTCTCAAATAGTATCGTTTATTCCTTGTGTCGGTTGTGGTGAGCCTCTTTTGGTTCACCATGTAGTCGAGTGTACGTGTGTGCAGTGTGGTAATGATATTCGTAGCAGGAGTTGTTTGTTTTGTGGTTCGAGGAATTCATTTGATTATGATCCTAATCCGAACTCATTTAACGACCCTCAAATTTTTCCAATTATCCACCACACCCGACTTATCTTCATATAATCAACAATCTGCTGTGAATTTTGTGGAGGTCCTCACCAAGGATTTGAATGTCATTCCGGAAACACGGTTGTCTATGAGCAGTTTTCGGTGATGCTCGTAACTTTGGTTATGACCAATATCCATATGATTCACTAATCCGAGCTCAACAGTTTCTTGTTGTGAGAAGCTGTGGAGGTCCCATTTCACTCGATTGTCAAACAGGAATCCAATTCCTTGTAACAATTATGACTATCCGGATCACAACCAACCTCCACAAGGTGCCAAATGACTCAAACTCCTCAAGAAACCCAACAAGACACTTATCTAGAGCTTACGAGTCGGTGAAAAGAAGCGAGGAGTTGAGTAAGACAACATTTCATAATGTTCCCGTTTTCTTGTGTATATTGTGGGGGTCCTCATGATGATTATCAATGTCAACCTTCCGGTTTGGACAAATCTCCACTCCCACAATGTCCCGTCATTCAAAATTCACATGAGAAATCCATGGAAGAATTGCTAGGCGAAGAGTAGTGTTAAAATAAATTCCCAAATTGCTTTTGAAAAATCTATTAGGGAATTAATTGCAAAAGAAAAAGCGCCAGATCTAGCTCTTAATTTCATTTTATTCCCGATGGCGGTGATGATGAGGATACACTTGATTCATCAAGTTCATCGATGGATATCCCAAGAGTTGAGATTCATTCTCAAACAAGCGCTATCACACCAAGTTCCCACTCACTCTCACGAACATGGGGACGAGCATCTTGACACTGTTCACGAAAAGGAATCGGACGAATTCATAAAGTCTAGTGTTGAGGACCTTGTCCCAATCCCGAGAGAGTCACAGGAACTTTGACCATATGTGTGATATCCTTATCCTCTTGTCTTCCAAAATGATCATATTGAGATGTTCTCCGATTACGATGAGGACTATTCCTTATCTTGTGGAGACATAAGTTATGTAGGGAATTACCTTACGAGCACATCGACTTAGGAGAAGAGAATGATGAAGAAATAATCCAAGGCTAAGCTCTTCGTCTTACATTATTGAATGTTAATCTTCTCATTTCTAGAATCGAGGCTTTTAATGAAAAGCCTACTTCATATCCTATCCCCTTTGAGGATAGTGAACTTTTGTTCAATGATTCTATTCCCGAATTGCAAACGTTCCATTTTGATCATATGGGAGAGAAGATTAGTGGTATTACCACTTCTCATTCTCATAATTCTCTCCCCGATTATGAATCATTCACTTTTGAGGAGTTCCCCAGTGAACTCAGTCAAATCAATCCTGAATATGAATCATTCTCCTTTGAGGCGTTCTCCTGTGAACCCACTCATATCATATCTCTACCAGAGTATGATAACTTCTACTTTGATCTAGACACACCCGGGATATGTCTAGACCAATTGAGCTTAACTGATAAGATTCATGAAACTATGAATTCTTCTGATGATGATGAGTTAATCATGATGTTTATCATGATTTTCTTTCTCTTCTTCACCTATCCCGTGGCTTCTCCTGTTCTTCACTCATTCGGGAGTGAAGACATTATCTTTGACCCCGGCATTTTCATTTATCATTTTTGAGCCGGTTCTATGTATATCTCATCGGTGTGGAACTTTCACGTACTTCAATGTTTATACAAACATCTTGAATGAAAGTTCGATGGAGATTATATCTTCCACTTATTTCCCCATGAACAAATTAATTCGGGGTCGAGTCAAGCTAGCGACTCGGTAATTAAAAACAGTAGCACACACCATATGGGTTTTCACCCATATTTCTGACTTCTTACCCCTTTCTATCACCTAAGTGTGGGGGAGATGCCCCACATGTTGTATATAGATTTTGAAAATAAATGAAAATTGTAAATATTTAAAAAAGAGAATAATTGTTGTGTTTCTACACTTAGTTAGTAAATGTTATCTTTTTACGTTCTAAGTTTCGGCATAACAGCCGGTACTTTGAATATTGAGGACAATATTCATTTCTAAGTGTGGGGGGGAAATTCTGGCGAATTTGATCATAAATGTACCCTTTTAATCCCTTTTTCCCCCAAAATGGCCAAATTTTAATTTTTTTTAGTGGAAGTACTATGTACTAAACACAACAAATGGTAATCATCCGCCATGTCTAACCCACATAAGGATTGGCTAATCCAGAGCAAACGGCTCTTGGTAAAGATATCTCAAATCCGTTTATGGCTTGCAATTTGCCCAAAATTGTATGGTGTTCAACTCACCATATCTTTAAACTAGTGAAAAGTTGGCTAGCCCGCAAGTTTATGGCTTGTGGTAAAGGCAGTGGAAAAACCATAATTGGTAATCGGCTCACCAAAGATAATATTGATAATTTATCTAAGAGTTGGCTAGTCCAGAAGCAAACGGCTTCTGGTAAAGACAAATCAAATCCGTTGAAAGCTTATGATATGCTCAAAATCATTTGGTTATCGTTGTGCCAAGGTTCTTACTTGAATCAAAACAATTGGCTACTCCAGAAGTAATTACTTTTGGTAAAGAGATAAAATCCATTAACTTTTCTCAAATCATTGCTAGGGACTAGCAATATCTTAGTGTGGGGGATTGATGAATGTCTAAATACTCATCATTTTGTCTTGTTTAGAATGCCAAAACATCCGAAAACACTCGAAATGCATCAAATGATGAAAATATCACAAACAAGTGTTTTATGTGTTTTAAATGCAAAAACATCAAAATCGGTGAAAAAATATCAAGTTTGCATAATTGGCGCTTTAGTCCCCAAGTTTTAAAAATTGTCAAAACTAGTCCCTAAATGTTTAAAATGAATGAAAAGTCAACTTAAGTCCTTGGGAAATCAAAATATTCACAAATGATCCTGGATGAAAGTTTACACATATTGGCAATTTTCACCCTCAAGTATCAAAATTGGCAAACTTAGTCACTGGTATTCAAAATAGAATTTTATCACAAATTACCCTTGTACTATTCATAAAATACAATTTGAAACAATTTTGATAAACTTTTGAAATTTACAACTTTAGTCCTCAATATCCAAATTTACATAAAAGGTCCTTAAAGTTTAAAATGAAATAAAATACAACTTTGGTCCTTGTATAATTGTGTTATGGCGAGTTTGGTCCTCAAAGAAACTTTGCATAAGTAATGAGTTTGGCCCTCAAATTGGCAGATTTACATGTTTGGTCCTTATGCTTATTTAAACCAAACCAAACGGATCCTATAATAAGCTAAAGCCCAAACCCAACTCAGGCCCAAAACCAAACCCGACCCAGTATTTAAAACAGATACCCGCGCGTGCACTGTTCACCATCCCCTTCCCTTTCCACCTGTGTCCACTCCTTCCCCGACACCTGCTGCTACCACCTCACCAACACCTTTCCACCTCACATCACAGCTGGTTACCCACTCCCCTACACCTCCACAAGGTCCAAGAAGCATTAATTAACTAAACCTGCCCAAAGACTTTTTGGCGCCAAAAGTAAGATTGATGGCTAGGATGTGTTTCAGAGATCCAATGGTGGTGGGATCAACTCAGAGGCATGTGGGGAGTTCAAAAAGGCTATAAAGAAGAAGAGAGAAGCAGTGTGGATAGCTAAGTAGTGTAATTTAGCTTAATCTATGTCGTTTTAGTTAATTTTCTATTTCCAGTGTATTTCTTAGTTTTCAAGTACTTTATTAAGTATTCTCAGTGTATTTTGAAACCTTTTCAATAATCAATTTCGATATTCAAGTTCCAATTTCGGTTTGTGAATTTTAAATTTCAAAATCTCATATGAATGTTCTAATGTTGTTTTTAGTTATTGCTTTGGACTTATAAGCCAATATAAGCTCCTCGTAAAGCTTATTTGAGCTTTTATATACTTTGAAATCGTTCTAGTTATAAAAGGAAAAATACCAAAATTCCAATAAATTAGTGGAAAATAAAAAATGCCATGGAGAGGATGCCAGAGATTGAAGCAAGGTTGAATTTGAATTTCTTTTGGGTATAGAGCTTCATGGGAAGCCATAGGAAGTGATTTCAGTTCTTGGTTCTCCTTTTTCACTAAGAATCATCTTGTAAGCCTTTGTTCTATTTTTATGCATTTCACTGTTCAAGTGCTTATTTCAGCTTATACCTTTGTTTTTATGCATGTTTGGTGTATGATTAGTAAGATTAGGGCTTAATATAGTTTGCTTGTTCTTTAAAATTGGTAGTTGCTAAAACTCTCATTTTAACAGTCATTATAGCAGAAGTACCATTCTTGAATTTCAAGTTGTTAGTGCTGTTGCTTTATGCTTATTCAGTCTAAATATACAATAATACAAGTCCTTAATTCAGTTTCATGGTCTAAACCAGTGTAATCCTTTGAAAAGCTTTACAACTGCTTCTAAAAGGAGTGTTTGGATTTGCTGATTTAGTAACAGTCCAGTGTATGTTTGTTATTGTTCATGATTGTTTTAAGTCATGTTGTCATCTAGTATTTCATTAAAACAATAAAATGCAGTCCTTGTTTTAGTAAAAAGTCAAAATTAACTTAATCTCACCCTTAACAGTAACTGATTAAGGTTTTAGATTGCAAAACTCATCACGGCTGCTTGTAATTTAGAACTTTAGCTTAAACTCACCTTAGTATAGCTTATTATAACATGTTTAGTCCATAAAATCAAATCAAATCTCATAGAAGTCAAAATTCCATTTACATTGATAAAAGTCAAGATTTGGAAAATCCAGTTTTACAAAACTTTGTTGAAGTCTCATTGGTTCATTTCTTCATAAGAATCTATGAGATTTTGGGATTTGAAAGATCAGAGGTCTAGTTTAATAATATCGGTTTTGTTTTACATTTCTCAAACTCCAATAAGCTTTTAAGCGACTTCGATAAGCCATGATGTGCCTGCACACACTCGAGATTCACCGAGTGTGCACAGCACATCTTGCAACTCTTCACAAGCTTCATTCAAGCTTGTGAGGAGCTGGTCTTTGGTTCTTGTGTAGTAGGCCGTAAACTTTAAGTCCCTATATCATTTTCCATTTAGCTCTTTTGTTTAGCTTATGCATTAGCTTAAAGGTACTACCGATCATTTGTTTTGCTTATATATTCCAATAAGCTCAAAACCAATTTAAGCTTATTTATTGATCTAGAGTACTGTTAAATGGTTAAGATAGGCTTAATATAGCATTATTTAGCTTCTGTGTTCAGCTGGTACTCTGTGGTAGCTTATAGCTTATTTTGAATTGCTTATTGATAAGCAGTTACACAGCAGTTGCTTTTTCCTCCACATAAGCATATGTTTTTATATTTTTTATAAACTTAGAATAATATTTTAGCATTTTCATGAATTTTTCAGATTTTTCCATCACTGTTTTCTATTTTTCCTTATTTAAACTAGTTTTTAAGTCTTTTTAAATAGCTTTTAATACTAATAAATCAGAAAAAGCTTAAAAAATTATGTTTTTAATTTTCCTAGATTAAGATAAATATAAAAAGCCTAAAAAGTATTTTTCCATAATTTTCTTGGTTTAAATAGTATTTTTTAGCATTTTAATTAGTTTTAAATAGTTTTAAATTAATAATAAATACATAAAAAGTCTAAAAAATATATTTTCAGTTTTAAAATAAGTTTTATCATATTTTAGATTTTTCTAAGTTATAATTTCATTTTTCTAAGTTAATTTTGTATTTTCTTATATTTTAGTGCATTTTAAATACTTAATAAATAGTTTTTAATTAATAATAATTAAATAAATAGTTGTAAAAATAATTTTATTTTTCTAATAATTTTCTTTTATTATTAGGATTGTAAAAATGTCATTTTCATATTTGTAGGCATTTTATTTCTTAAAACTCACGTTTTATTTTATACGTTTACGTAATTTTATTTTAAACGTACCTTTTAGGATTTAAACGTTCATCATTTTAAAAATAGTGATAGCGTTTATTTAATATATTTTAACTTTTTAATTTCTTTTAATTTGCATTTAAGTCGCTGTAATTTGTAGATCTTTTCTTTAGGTAATTTTCCATCAATATTTTACTGATCACTATCCTTAGTGATCATTCTATCATCTGATCAAGTGTTTATACACCAATTCATCCTCCGTGGGACTTAACGACCCAGGAATTCCCTATATTCCACTGATCTAAATTGCATTTGGTGTTTGAGCTGTTTTGAGTTTCTTACGGTTGGTCATTCACAAGTGACTAGCTTGCGTGAGATAACTTGACGGTTTTGCACCAATCATGTCCCAAGTGGACGAGTGAAGTCTCGTGAGGGTTTACAGGGAACACACCCACAAAGTTCATGTAAAATACTAATACAAGGTTATTGTGTTTTAAAATGAAAGAATTAAAGCAGAGGAAGGTTACGTCGTAACTCTTTGAGGGAGTTACCAGAATCGGCAAAACCCGACATAAGATGCAAAGCGAGTGGTTCTGGCGTAACCATCGAGATGGTATTCTGTTGTAATTAGTAATGCATCTAGAATCTATCTTTGCAAAAGGTTGGTTATGGCGTAATCACATAGGTGAGTTACTGCCAGTAACTATGGTCGATCAAAGACTGCGCAGTGACAATTACTTCCTCGTTTCCGCAAAATTGGTTAAAACACAAAACCCTACTGAAATGGAAATAAAACAAAAGAAAGGGATAATTCGGGTTGTCTCCCAAAAGAGCACTTTTCTTTATTTACGAGTCTTTAAGTTAGACTCAGAGCCGTGGGGCTCTATGGGGGCCTTTGGACTTGGCCGACTTCCACCACTCGTTGGCACTCATTCATCCATTTGTTAAATATTTTTTTTGCAGTGCCACATGTTCCAAATTTTAGTGAAAGCCATTCATCACATGATTTTCCCCGGTCATCATCTTCAACAATAAGACTACTTGTTATACTTATGCTTGATCTTTCACCGTTAATTATTGTGTCAACAAGATGATTGTACTTGTACTGCTTGACCAATCCCTTATTGATTTTTGAGTTCCCAAATCTTATTTTGTACCAATCTTCAAATGCTAATTCAATATCATGTCTTTCACCCTTGTGAGGGTATTTCCATTCACTCGCCTTTCCTTCACATTCTTGGAAAGGACTATACGATGACCATGCTGTCACTGATTCGTAATCCTTGGTTAATATCGGGTTGCGGAAATGTTTGTTAGTAATTGGAGCTTCCTCAATGCCCTGGACAATCTTTCCCTGTTTCTGCTTGCAATTATCAACATTCTCTCCACTATTATTAGTACTAGGATCAAAATGTAGAGGGGGATCTAGTTATTGAACATTAACAATATCAACCTTATTTGAAATTTCAACTTTTGGTTTTAAATGCTCTTTCATACTAAAGGTTATTCGTTCATTTTCAGTCCCCAGAGAAATTTGTTTTTCAAAAACCATAATTTGAGCTCTACAAGTGGACAGAAAAGGTCTTTCAACAATTAAGTTGTAAGCCTCCCGCTTCCCCATGTCAATTACCACAAAATCAGTCAGGAAAAAGAACTTTCCAATTTTTAAAAGCACATTATTCACAATTCCCCTTGGTACAACCTTAGAGGAATCAGCCATTTCTATCATCGTTGTTGTTTCTTTTAAATTGGTAAGTTTTATTTTATCAAACAAAGTGGTAGAGATAAGGTTTACCCCGGCCCCAAAATCAGCTAATGCAGGAATCTTAATATTACCAATAGTGCATTGGAGAAGAAAACTTTCCTGGTATTGCTGCTTCTCAGGAAGTTGGCTAGGCAGGACCTCGTTGTCTTCCGATTTATTATCTTCTTTTAGGTAGTTAATCCCGGACAGATCATTGGTGATAGAGGAAGTGCATTGATCTTTCTTTGCCTTATCTTGCGCAAATATGGCTTTGCAGGCAATAACTTTAGCATTACTTGTCTCAAGGTTTTTAACTAATTGCCCAATTTGTGTTTCGAGATTTTTAATTGCAGCATCTTGGTTCCGAAGGTTCATGTTGGTGTCTTCTTTCACCTTGACCATCCATTCCTTGAGTTTATCACCCTTTTTTGTAGATTCTTCGATGTGCCTATGCATTATTTCTACAAGGCTGGGTCTAGGAGGATTGTTGTTGATTCTTGTGTAAAATCCTGGGGATTTTTCTTGATATCGAGGCCTGTTGTAATTTTTGAAATGGTTCTCACTTCCATATTTAACTTCTCCGATTCTTTTAACTTCCTCGTTGGAGGAACATTCTTTAGTAGGTGGAGTTCCATTTCGCTCAACTTGAATGGAATGCACATTTTCCTTGAGCATCCTCATGTCTCTTCCTAGACTTTCTAATTTGTTGTTTATTGCTGCAAGACCTTCCATACCTTCATTCTTACTTCTGTTGCTCCCTTCATTGTGCCATTTTTGAGAGTGGTCTGCCATCTTTTGAATAGTTTCTAAAGCCAAAGTGGGTGTCATACCAGGAATCAGTCCCTGAAAATTGACCATTTGTCTTGAGGAGATGTTCAGACCTTTGTAGAAGACGTTCACCTTTTGTTGGCTGAGAGTAGGGCATTTGTATAATAATTCGTTATACCTTTCCCAAGCTTGGTATAACGTTTCATCACCCTCTTTCTTGAAGTTATGGATTTCTTCTAATTGCTTAGCCGTCTTTGATGGAGAACAGTATCTCTGAATGAAACACTTTTTTAGGATAGGCCAGGTGTTGACGGTTCCCGCAGGTAATCGATCAACCCATCTTTTAGCAGCTCCCGTAAAAGAAATGGGGAATACTCGTAACATGATAGCATCATGTGAGACTCAATAGGCTGACAATGTACTCGACGTTGTCTATATGCTCATGAGCATCATCAGTGATGCTTCCAGAGAAAGGATTTGCACGTAATTCCCTCATGAATTAAGGTTTGATTTTGAATTGAGCATCTTCTGCGATAGCCGGCCTAACAATTCCCGGTCTTTGTTCTTCCCTTGTCAATGCCAAATATTCCTCAAGAGTGAGGTCATCGATGTTAACAACTTCCATGGTCCCTGAAAACTCGAATAATGATCGTGAGAATTATAGAAAATTTTAAAACAAAACGAAAATGAAAGACTTGATAGCATTCCTAATATAACTCCCGTGGCGCCAAAAACTTGATGCGGTTTCTTGACTGGTTTTAATATTTATAAAGTCTCGTTATACCTATGGTCTACCCTAATGCACTAAGGGGTGTACCCGATCGTGTGTAGTGTAGTATTCGGTAAAACCGAGGTCGTCCCAAGAGCTATGTGTGTTGGATTATTACTAAGTCTAGGTGTCACAGTTTTTAATACGATTATGAAAGGGAAATAATTAATTAATTACTAAATCAAATAAAGGAAAAGGTTTAATCAATAGAGGAGTGTGGTGCTAACCTAGTTATTCCTCCTAGCTAGTAATGTCTACGTCTACTTACTTCCAATTACTTCAGGTGGGGTCAAAGTCGAGAGGACAACATTTGGTCAATTCGCCCTAACTTATCGGCAAAGATGCCACCACGGGAGAAGTCGGTGTCCCTCATAAGTCCTGTTGTTCTGGTCCCTAAGCCAAGTCATTAAGTACCGCTACATGCTAGATTTATAATAGTGAGTGCCGGGCGTTAGCAACTTAAACACTCACCCCTAATTCTTAAGTTCATCCAAATGGTAGGTGATCGGTTGGTCAAATCGCACAAGTAGAAAGGGTCGTCGGTTGGTCATATCTTGCCCTTCCGTCTCGATCCGCTCACCTAGGGTCGGTTGGTCATATCTCCTAGGCAATTGGCCTCACCGCCATTCAAAACTACGAAACAAGGGTAGCTACCAATAAACTATGCATGCATACACTTAGAAATAATTATGCGGAAGTAATGTAGCGCAAACAAAACAATTAAGGAATCATAACTAGGCCAGCACCAAGAGGTGCTTAGCAGCTCATATTAACCATACAAATCAATTCAATATTCAAAGTTACGAAATACATGAATCGAAAGTAAAGAAAAGATAAAATGCTAGTGCTTATCGTAGGGGAGTGATTTCTCCCTTGGAGACAGCTCCGTATGCTCCTCTAGACCTACCTTTGGCTTTTTCCCACGTTCTCTGGTTGTTGTGTGTAGAATGGGATGATTAGAAATGCTGGAATTCGTGGGGTATTTATAGGCCAGATCTGGGTTACGGCATAACTAATATAAGAGTTACGCCGTAACCATCAATTCCTTTGTATTTTACACTAGATCTTCTTGTTATGGCGTAACCTTATTAGTGGTTACGCCGTAGTCTTCAGTATTACTTGGTTACGCCATAGTTGATAGTTACGGCATAGTTATCAGCGGCGTGGAACCTCATTTGACCTAATATAGTTACGTCGTAGTCCTTTGGGAGAGTTACGGCGTAACCTTCTAATAAGTTGGTTTTCTGAGTCACGCTTTAGTTACGGCATAATGTGAGAGATGAGTTACACCGTAACTTCTTCAAAATCAACATACTAAGATAAATCTTTGATATTTATCCAATTCCGCGTCTCTTTAGCTCCAATGCTCGTAATTTACCTGAAAGTGGAAAACAATGGAAAACAAGCGTAAATCCATATAAATGATATAAATTACAAGCATTATTGGGGAAAATTGACACTTAATATTCAGGACTATTTGATGTTATCACATATCCAAACTTCGTTCTTCACATTTTCCCCTCCGTTGCAATACTCACGAAAGGGGTTTCAAGTCGGCCATGCTTGTGTGAACTCATCTTCCATGATGAGTAAGGGTCTACAGTAATGCTTGATAGTTGGTCCTTCCACTTCGTTAATCGAGAACTTGGCTAATCTTTCTTCATCGTTAAGTGTAGTCCACATGTATCTGTCATCATTAACCCTCTTCTTATCAACCCCTCCATCGCAGGTCTTCTGAGGGTCACAAGAGACCCATAAGCTGTAACATTCTCCATCGTCAATTGCAATAGCCTTACACCAATGATTCTTCCTTTTAGAGTTGTCAACTTCGGTAGACTTGTCATTGCTTGCATCCTGGTTATGCCGTAACTTTGAGGTTTGGTTACGGCGTAACTCTCTTTTGCCTTCAGTATCATTGCTTTTTATTAGACTCATCGGAGGACTTGTCATTTTCAGAAAATACGGCTTTACATTATGTAGATTTGTTCTTTTGTGCCTCATTTCTCTTTTGTACCTCATCGCTAAGCTTCCCAATCATGGTTTCCAAGTTCTTTAGTGACATGTCATGGTTAAAAGGCTTTTGTTTGTATTATCTTGGAAATTTTTCAGCCATTCTTCTTGCTCCTTTTGCCTCTTGGTCGAATCCACAAGGTACATGTTAATCATTTCCTCCAAGTTAGTTCTTCTTTCACTATGCTCATAATATGGTGGGGGTCCTCCACGATAGCCATAACGATTATCCCCGTAGAATGGTCGATTCTCTCTATATTTAGATTCTTCGATCATATTTTCATCGTCAATGTTAGGACAATTCTTAGTTAGATGTCCTCCCCCATAGTTTTCGCAACCAACTTGGATGGCATGAATAGTTTCTCTGACTTTTAGCATATCTCGACTTAGATTTTCAATTTTGCTAGCGATGGCTGCAATTCCGTCAAAACTTCCGCCTTGGTTTCTTTTGCTTCCTCCATCGTGCCATTTTTGAGAATGATCAGCCATTTTTTGAATGGCTTCAACTGCTAGAGTAGGAGTCATGTTCGGGATTGGTCCTTGATAGTCCAAAGATCATCTTGTAGTCACGTTGATTCCTTTGTAGAAGATGTTGACCTTTTCTTTGGTTGTTCGGATCATGTGTAGGACATTTGTAAAGGAGATCGTTGTATCTATCCGGGCCCGATACAATGTTTCATCGTCTTCTTGCTTGAAATTATGGATCTCCAAAAGTGGTTAGAAATCTTGACGGAGGACAATACCTCTGAATGAAGTGCTTCTTAAGTAGAGCCCAGTATTAAGCGCCCGTGGCAATCTTTCAATCCATCTCCTGGAAGCCCCAGTAAGACTCATGGGGAATACCCTTAGCATAACAGCGTCATGAGACATGCCCGGAATGTTGAAAAGGCTTGCGATGTATAGGCCATTTTTAACGTGCTCATACTCATCTTCATCCTTGTTTCCTGAAAAAGGGTTAGCACGAAGCTCCCTCATAAATTGGTCTTTAATTTTGAAACGGACATCAGCTCCAATTGTCGGTATTACGAGACCCGGCCCTTTTTCTGCTCTCATCAACGCAAAATACTCCTCAAGAGTGAGGTCATCAATGTTAACAACTTCCATGGTACCTGAAATCTTGAATAGTGATCGTGAGAATTTGAGAAATTTTAAAACAAAACAAAATGAAAGACTTAATAGCAATCCTAATATAACTCAAGAATGCGCCAAAAACTTGATGCGTGGTTTCTTGACTGGTTTTAATATTTATAAAGTCTCGTTATACCTATGGTCTACCCTAATGCACTAACGGACAGTGTACCCGGTCGTGTGTAGTGTAGTATTCGGTAAAACCGAGGTCATCCCAAAAGCTATGTGTGTTGGATTATTACTAAGTCTAGGTGTCACAGATTTTAATATGATTATGATAAGGAATTAATTAACTACTAAAGCCGATTAAAGACAAAGGTTGTGATCAATAAAAGAGAGTGGTGCTAACCTAGTTATTCATCCTAGCTAGTAATGTCTACATCTAATTACTTCCAATTACTTCAGGTGGGGTCAAAGTCGAGAGGACAACATTTGGTCAATTCGACCTAACCTATTAGCAAAGATGCCACCACTAGAGAAGTCAGTTGTCCCCTCATAAGTCCAGTTGTTCCTAGTCCCCTAAGCCAAGTAATTAAGTTCCACTACATGCTAGACTTATAATAGTGAGTGCCCGGGCTTTAGAAACTTAAACACTCACCCCCTAATTCTTAAGTTCATCCAAACGGTAGGTGATCAGTTGGTCAAATCGCACAAGTAGAAAGGGTCGTCAGTTGGTCATATCTTACCCTTCCCGTCTCAGTATACTCACTTAGGGTCAGTTGGTCATATCTCCTAAGCAACTAGCCTCTACCGCCATTCAAAACTACCGAAACAAGGGTAGCTACCAATAAACAATGCATGCATACACTTAGAAATAATTATATGGAAGTAATATAAACGCAAACAAAACAATTAAGGAATCATAACTAGGCCAGCACCAAGAGGTGCTTAGCCACTCATATTAACCATACAAATCAATTCAATATTTAATGTTACGAAATACATGAATCGAAAGTAAAGAAAAGATAAAATGCTAATGCTTATCGTATGGGAGTGATTTCTCCCTTGGAGATAGATCCGTATGCTCCTCTAGACCTGCCTTTGGCTTCTTCCCACGTTCTTTGGTTGTGGTGAATGAAATGGGATGCTTTGAAATGCTGGAAATCGTGGGGTATTTATAGGCCAGATCTGGGTTACGGTGTAACTAATAAAATAGTTACTCCGTAATACTCTATTACTTCATAAACTGCACTAGATCTGCTGGTTACGGCGTAACCTTAGAAGTAGTTACGTCGTATCTTCAATTATTCTTGGTTACGCCGTAGTTTATGCACGAGTTACGGCGTAGCTATCAGCGGCGCGGATCCTCATTTGACCTATATATAGTTACGTCGTAATCTTTTGGGAGAGTTACGCCGTAATCTTCTGATGAGTTGGCTTTCTGAGTCACGCTTTAGTTACGGCGTAATGTGAGAGATGAGTTATGCCGTAACTTCTTCAAAGTGAGCATACTATGATAACTCTTTGATAATCCTCTAATTCTGCATCTCTGAAGCTCCAATGCTCGTAATTTACCTGAAAGTGTAATATAATGGAAAACAAGTGTAAATCCATATGAATGATATAAATTACAAGTATTATCGAGGAAAATTGACACTTAATATTCAGGATAATTTGATGTTATCACTCTCTCAGATATTATCTAAATTTTCTAACCTCTGATCATTTGATCATTCTAGTAGTTCTTCTATCATTTGTTGTGCTTCTCATATAGGTCCTTCACAAAGGTGAGATCACGCTATACTACAAGTCATCCAAGCAAAGGGTCCTTTATTGATTTGTCCATCCATAAGATTTCAGTAGCAAGATCTTGTAATTCATGTTTCACATAGTTGTTGTGTAATAGTTGTGTAAAGGTTTAGTTCTACCTCGTGGAAGAACTCGGTATTTAGATTTGTACCGGAAAAAGTGTAAGAGACGTTGTGAGGCTTCTCCACCAAGTTGAAGGAGCTTGTTGACATAGTGCTTGAACTCTCGAGTAGGGTACTCGGGGAGTGGAGTAGGGCAAGGAAGGTGTCCTTGTAGCCGAACCGCTATAAATCACTTGTGTCGCTACTTTCTTTCCTTTTACTTTACTTGCTTTAATTATTTACTTTACTAATTGTTTCATACTATCTATCCATCCATACGAATTCACATAAGATCGAATCTAAAGTTTTTAAACTTAAATTAAAATCGATAAAACTATTCAACCCCCCTTCTACTTTTCCACAATTTTTATGAACACCTATAAGGTGTTCGATGAAATGCTGCAATGACTTTATCAAACTTTTAGGTTTTATTTATTCTCCCTCTATAACTTTTAGTTGTTTGGGTAATTATAGTTTTCGACAATTTGGTCAACTAATCCATGGGGTTTGAAGAACCCACTGCCACACATACATATACCGGGTAAAGCTCTCTCTCTTTTGAGAAGGTTGGTGTAGCCACATAGAATTGAATTTGAGACCTCTCACATTTTAGTCAAAATAGTCACAAGCCTTTTATGACTCGTTATCATTGTGCATGTTTAGGGTTCTTTCAATAATTGGTAATGTAATATAGTAATAGTAGTTGTAGTTATTGTTAGATGAAATGCCACGATGAGTTAATGGCATAAAGAATTTCGAATCTAGACTTTTGGTATAAGTAAAAAAAAATTCAGGATTTCTCTAGAGGCGGAGATAAAGGGGGTCCAGGGGTCATGTGACCCCGTAAAAATATTTTAGTGTAAATTTTCAAACAATTTCGACTATTTTTTTAATTTGCCCCCACCCCAACGAATCCATTTTTTGTGTAGTTTCTAAAAATTATCATATCTTGCCCTCTCGACAAAAAATTCCTGGCTCCGCCCCTGAATTTTTTGGGTCCGCCTGGCCAATAGAACATGCCCAATCCTTGGCATCTTTGCCATCCTCGTATGAAGCTTAATTCCCGGCATATGCTTAACTAGAAGAACATGATTTTTTTTAAGTTTCCATTGTGATTTGAGGTATAAGGTATTTGTCTGCTAAGGGTTGTGGTCCAAGTTATTTTATTCAGTTTGTTTAATAAGTTTAAGTTAATCATTTTCGTTTGGTATTATATTTAGGGGGTGTTTCGTATTGCTTATTTAATGATTATACGCCTAACGCCTTATTTCCTTTCCAATTAAGATGTTTTATTAGCAGTTGATGCAGGATTTTTGACAAGGTTTTAATATTTATAATTTTCTCTTTTACCTATGGTCCACCTTATGCACTCACGGGCAGTGCACTCGTTCGTGTGTAGTGTAGTAATCGGTAAAATTAAGGTCGTCCCAAGAGCTATGTGAGTGGATTCTATATTAAGTCTATGTGTCACTGGTTTTAACTGGTTTGAGGTTGAAATGATTAATTAACTAATAAACAAGAAATAAAATCATAAAATAGATAAAGGTTGTGATCAATAGAAGGAAAGTGTGCTAACCTAATTACTCATCTTATCGTGTAATGTTCATGTTTTATCACTTCCAATTGATTCAAGTGGGGGTTTAAGTCGATAGGACAGCATTTGGTCAATTCGTCCTAACCTATCAACAAAGGCTCCTACACGACGTCAAAGGTTTACCCCTTGGGAGTCGAGTGGTTTTTAGTTGCCTAAGCCAAGTCATTAAGTACCCTACATTCAAGATTCGCAATAATGAGTGCTCGGCCGCTAGCATCTTAGACATTCATCCCTAACTTCTTAAGTCCATCCGGACGACCGGTGATCATTTGGTTAGTTTGCACAAGAGAGGAAAGGTCGTCAGTTGGTCATTCTTACCCTTCCAAACTCTACCTAACTACTTAGGGTCAGTTGGTCAATTCTCCTAAGCAACTAGATACGACCACATTTTAAAACTACCAAAGCTAGGGTAACTACAAACGAACTATGCATGCATACACTAGAAACAATTATACGGAAGCATGAAAACATAAACAATACATTCAAGGAATCATAACTAGGCTAGCACCAAAAGTGCTTAGCCGATCATATTAAAAGAAACAATGAATTTGATCTTTAACATAATGAAAGACATGAATCGAAAGTAAAAGATAGAAATGATCGCTAATGCTTATCGATATGGAGTGATTCCTCCCTTGGAGATGGCCCCGTATGCTCTGAAAGATCTGCCTTTGGAACCCTCTTCACGTTCTCTGACTTTGAGTTGTGAGTGAATGATGTGAAATGCAGAAATTAGGGCTTGTATTTATAGGCACGATCCTAGTTACGGCGTAACTTGAGTTGAGAGTTACGCCGTAACTTCAATAATCCTCCAAATAAAATCTCGTTAAGCAGATTACGGCGTAACACTTGGGAAAGGTTATGATGTATCTTCAATACATAACTCTTTTGGGTAGACTACGACGTAATGCTTGTGATGAGTTACGGCGTAGTTGATGGAGGTGCGAAATATTACTTGACCTAGATGATTACGGTGTAACCTTAGTTGGGAGTTACGCCGTAATTGCAGTTAAGTTGGTCTTCTGAGTAAAAACACTAGCTACGGAGTAATGTGAGAGAATGAGTTACGCGTAGCTTCTTCACAGTTGGCATACTATCATAAATCGTTAGGAAAATCTCCAAATCCGCTTCTCATAAGCTCCAATGCTCATAATTTACCTGAAAGTGAAATATAAAGGAATACAAGCGTAAATCCATATAAATGATATAAAATATGAGCATTATTGGGGGAAGTTGACACTTAAAAGTCAGAACTATTTGATGTTATCAAATATCCCCCCACTTGAACTCTACTTGCCCTCAAGTAGACCTTATTAGAAAATTTTCTAAAAAGATATCCCCCATTACCTGGAAGATATGAGTTTAAAAATTCCTTATGCTAGAATAAAACAAAGCCGAACACCTCACGAAATGGGAACAAAACACTCAAATTCTCTCATCTATTCTAAGTGTCAATTTCGGGGTGATCACTCAAAGCATAGTCATAGCATGTATTCTATCATAAGCTTGGCGGTTACACAAATCTCCACCACTAGAGTTAAGGACTAAACAATTCTTGAAGGCAATATGGGTAGACACAATATGGGTTAAGGGTGAAATGTCATTACTAACGTGTCACGGCAAAGTGGACAAAATCAATGGTACATGACCAAATCCATGGCCAAGACACCAAAGATTGCTCGCTTCATCACCTAGACACGCTTCATGACTAAAAGGGTAGGATAAGACATGGGAAATAATTGGTGTAAAATAAAAGTAACGAAACAAATAGTCTTAACCTATAACCAAATTGTCACCGCCTACCGTTCATCCAAATTTCAAGCTTTAAGGTGAAGAAACCGGATCATGATATAACAAGTAGATGTGCCATTAGCGGACGTCATGATGTGCACATTACTTGTTCTTCAACTGTTGGCGCAATAGTTACCAACTCAATTCTTCAAATGTGACCGAGGTGGCCTCCTCTATGCTTAATCTTTGATGAGATCCAGTCATAGTGCTTATAACATTGCACTTAACAATAAACCATAAACTACATTTTTTTACATCATAACTAAAAACATAACATCCCCCCACTTGAGATGAACATATAATGAGAATCTGGGGGGTCTTCAATGATCTTCAAATATAAGTCTTTGATGAAATCGTGATTTCCGAACCTCTCTACTTGAACCTTGAACTTAGGTAAACAATGACTTCCCAATCACAAATTAAGACTACACGGTAGGCTAAGGCGAATGGGTGTAACGAAACAATATATATTGGGTGAACACAATGAAAGGAATGGCTCAGACGGGGTGTATCTAGGGGTATCTTGAATATTAAGTGTCAATTTCCCCCGATAATGCTTTTAATTTATATCATTTATATGGATTTATGCTTGTTTTCCATTATATTACACTTTCAGGTAAATTATGAGCATTGGAGCTTAAGAGACGCGAAATTGGAGAATTATCAAAGATTTATGATAGTATGCTCACTTTGAAGAAGTTACGGCGTAACTCATCTCTCACATTACACCGTAACTAAAGCGTGACTCAGAAAGCCAACTCATCAGAATATTACGGCGTAACTCTCCCAAAAGATTACGACGTAACTATATTAGGTCAAATGAGGATCCGAGCCGCTGATAGCTACGCCGTAACTCGTGCCATAACTATGGCGTAACCAAGAATTATTGAAGATACGGCGTAACTACTTCTAAGGTTACGCCGTAACCAACAGATCTAGTGCAATTTAAGAAGAAATAGAGGATTATGGTTTAACTATTTTATTAGTTACGCCGTAACCCAGATCTGGCCTATAAATACCCCACTATTTCCAGCATTTCAAATCATCCCATTTCACACACCACAAACAAAGAACGTGGGAAGAAGCCAAAGGCAGGTCTAGAGGAGCATACGGAACTATCTCCAAGGGAGAAATCACTCCCCTACGATAAGCATTAGCATTTTATCTTTTCTTTACTTTCGATTCATGTATTTCGTAACATTAAATATTGAATTGATTTGTATGGTTAATATGAGCGGCTAAGCACCTCTTGGTGCTGGCCTAGTTATGATTCCTTAATTGTTTTGTTTGCGTTTATATTACTTCCGTATAACTATTTCTAAGTGTATGCATGCATAGTTTATTGGTAGCTACCCTTGTTTTGGTAGTTTTGAATGGCGGTAGAGGCTAGTTGCTTAGGAGATATGACCAACTGACCCTAAGTGAGTAGACTGAGACGGGAAGGGTAAGATTTGACCAACTGACGACCATTTCTACTTGTGCGATTTGACCAACTGATCACCTACCGTTTGAATGAACTTAAGAATTAGGGGGTGAGTGTTTGAGTTGCTAACGCCCGGGAAATCACTATTATAAGTCTAGCATGTAGCAGTACTTAATGACTCGGCTTAGGAGAGCAGGAACAACTGGACTTATGAGGGGACACACCTGACTTCTCCAGTGGTGGCATCTTTGCTGATAGGTTAGGGCGAATTGACCAAATGTTTTCCTCTCGATTTTGACCCCACCTGAAGTAATTGGAAGTAATTAGACATAGACATTACTAGCTTGGATGAATAACTAGGTTAGCACCACTCTCCTCTATTGATTACACCTTTGCCTTTACTTGCGTTATTAGTTAATTAATTAAATCATCTTAAAATCAGTGACACCTAGACTTAGTATTAATCCAACACACATAGCTCTTGGGACGACCTCGGTTTTACCGAATACTACACTACACACGACCGAGTACACTGCCCGTTAGTGCATTAGGGTAGACCATAGGTATAACGAGACTTTATAAATATTAAAACACAGTCGATAAAACATGCATCGGGTTTTGGCGCTTCACGGGGAGTTATATTAGGATTGCTATTAAGTCTTTCATTTTTGTTTTGTTTTAAAGTTTCTCAAATTCTCACGATCACTATTCAAGATTTCAGGTACCATGGAAGTTGTTAACATTGATGACCTCACTCTTGAGGAATATTTGGTGTTGACGAGAGCAGAACAAGGGCCGGGTCTCCTAAGACCGGCAATTGGAGTTGATGTCCGTCTCGAAATTAAAGACCAATTAATGAGGAAGCTTCGTGCTAACCCTTTTTTAGGAAACAGGGACGAAGATGCGTAAGAGCACGTTGAAAATGTCCTATACCTCGCAAGCCTTTTCAACATTCCGGGCGTGTCTCATGACGCTGTTATGCTAAGGGTATTCCCCATGACTCTTCCTGGGGCTGCCAGGAGATGGATTGAAAGATTGCCCGCCGGGGCAGTTAATACTTGGGCTTTACTTAAGAAGCACTTCATTCAGAGGTATTGTCCTCCGTCGAAGATTTCTTAACCAGCGTTTGGAGATCCATAATTTCAAGCAAGAAGACGATGAAACATTGTATCAGGCCTGGGATAGATACAACGATCTCCTTTACAAATGTCCTACACATGATCTGAACAACCAGCAAAAGGTCAACATCTTCTACAAATGTTAGGACCGAAAAACATAAGATTTATGTGGTTTGGAGGTCTTGGTTGGTGGAAGAAGATGAAGATCTTCATCCTTTTAGTGAGAGAAACTAGAGAGAGGGAGGAGAAAACAAAGACTTTTATTAAGAAAACACACACTACACCTTTAGCCAAATGCTTCACCTCACCCCTCATGGAGAGTCATGAGGGGTATATATGGGCCCTATCTTTGCCACTTAAACGATACTAGTCCCTAAGGGCAAAGTATACTACGCGTCTAGTCCAATTCACGTAAGTGGCGTTATCTTTATAAAAGCGAGGCTAACAATCTCCTCCAAGATACCGTCACACGTGAATGGTTACAATGAGACCTATAAATACAAAACAAAGTAAATTACAATAGTAATGAACAATGTTGACTTTGTTGAGCCTTGAGTCTCGTAGTCTGAATCTTGAGGCAAACTTGAAGTTCTCTTCTACCGACAATCTCGGCATTTGATCTTTGGCACTGACGGCACAAATCCTTGTAGCTCTGAACTTCAACAGTAACGGTCTAGTTAGGTTATTACTCCCTCCTAACTAGTGAGCCTTTTTTCTTTCTTCTACTCCCTCCTGAACCTACAACACTCTTCCAACACGCAGCGGAGAAAATAAACTCTTGATCGTACAATGGTTGTCGTTCTGGGAACATCATAACAACATAACTCACTTAGTATTGCATCCAAGTTGGTAAAAAGACCCGATGTACACCACACTACTTCTCCTTCTTCGGTCTTAAGCACATATCCCTTCGTAATCCAATCACGGAAGATGAAATACCAACTTCTCCCTCCTGATGGTTGCGAGCTATCAGAATCATCATAATGTTGCGTACATGCCGTATTACCCTTTTTATTGATGCAATATTAACATCATAGCTTGATCAAAATTCTGTGAGAATATGTCGCAAAAATATGCTCTCAATAATTTTCTCAAACCAACCTTAAATCGAACCTCCTTTGAATTCACCGGCTAATAGTAATGACCACATATGGAGATAACCCGATACGACTAACTTGAAAAGGAAGCAAACATCCCAACTTTGTGACTTACTTCTTGTTCTAAATGTTTGACCAATCCACAACTACGTGTGACACTGAGCACAACAACATAACTCCTTAAAGTGATGGTTACACACTGTGAGCACTACAACGTAACTCCTTACTTCAGTCATATCCAGATTGTCAAATTTCATAATGTTCTCCAACAAGTTATCTTGAGACATGCATCCAACCAACCAACGTCTCAACGATAAGGAAGTTCACCCGTGAAACGCCACTTCAATTTCTCATCAATAATACCGTACAAAAACCCCGTAGTCATTATTCAAATTTTCCTCGAGCCGTGAATTTGTATCTCTCCGTGAAAATTTATACCATACCAAAAAATACCACTCTTTCATGAATAACAAAAATTTGTATCCAAACAATTTGTATATCACAAAAAATTTGGATGACACTTTTTTTGTAGATATACTTGCGTTTGAAGAGAATCAGTTCAACAAATATAACACCATCAATTGTAATATACGATCAGCCCATTAACTCATCCATGCCAACCTTTTGATGTATCAGCCCATCCAACGAGTTAAACTCAAAGCCCAAACCAATCAATGGAAAAACCCGATCCAACAGCTATGTGATATCCGGTTAAGACTAAAGCGTATTTATCACTTGTCCTAAACCTAAATAACATATCCTCAAGATATTCGCCTCCCACAAGTCTTTTTCTCCAAATGAATCTGAGAAGAAAAAAACTTCGCTTCTCCCAACTCTTTCACAAACATATCTCAGTCATCATCTTATCATTCGAATCCAACATATCTCACAGAAAAAGAACCGTACCTTTTCAAACATATTTCCATTAAAGAACGAATCAAGAAGATGACTTCAAGATCCTATGGGTCTCGGGTAGGTTTATGTGTTGTATTCGTTTTTGGTCTTTAACGAAATAAACAAACGATATAGCATTCTTGTTATAGTCGTTCCCTTTTATTTTCGGATATAATCAAAGTTTGGTCAATGATGAAGTGGTCCAATTAAAACAATCTTGAAAAAAGTTGCAAAAAATATTGAGACCAATCTGAGATTAGAGATGTTCTAGGTTAATTGTTTGTTGTTTGAGGAGAGATGGGGAGAGATGTGAGGGTCCTTTGAAGTGAGTCTAGATGTAGGATTGGTTTTTGTTTTGTTAGTTTCGGACTGATGATGGGTTGACCGGAGGTCAAATGATGTTTGGTATATGGTATTTTGTGGTCGTGGTTAGATTTGGTAAAGTTTACGCGTAACTTTTTCCATTTCAAATCTTATGCGTAAACTATTTTTCTTATGCGTAAAACGCATTGCAGCTTATGCGTAACCTTACGCGTAACCTAGCTTAGGCGTAAAGCCAGATGCTTAGGCATAAAAGCATACGCGTAAACTATTTCTTACGCATAACTTCACAATTATGTGTAACTACTCTGTAGATGCTCCTTATGCGTAAAAAAAGGGTTTTGACCCTTTGACTTTTTTTCCGTCGAGATTTTCCGACCATGTATTCCGTTCAGTCTTCATAAAAAACCCCAGAAAAGCATAAAAACTGCTTCTGTTTGACCCATTTGACCAAGAAAACTGAAGGATTGACCACTTTTGTTTCACGTTTATTGGTACAAAAAAATCATAGAAGAGACTGTTTGGACAATATAATGACCAAGACAGATTTAGAACTTGTACGACCAGGATATTTTGACCAAAAGGAGATACCAAACATTGTTAAAAAACTGTTTTTCCTAAATATTTGGAAAAAAAAATTTCCGACCCACAGAAATATCACAAAAAACAGTCAAAAAACATGTATAAAACCAACATAAATCAACACAAGATAACCATGGCTCTATACCACTTGTTAGGACCGAAAAACATAAGATTTATGTGGTTTGGAGGTCTTGGTTGGTGGAAGAAGATGAAGATCTTCATCCTTTTTAGTGAGAGAAACTAGAGAGAGGGAGGAGAAAACAAAGACTTTTATTAAGAAAACACACACTACACCTTTAGCCAAATGATTCACCTCACCCCTCATGGAGAGTCATGAGGGGTATATATAGGCCCTATCTTTGCCACTTAAACGATACTAGTCCCTAAGGGCAAAGTATACTACGCGTCTAGTCGAATTCACGTAAGTGACGTTATCTTTATAAAAAGCGAGGCTAACAACAAAGGAATCAACGTGACTACAAGACAGATGTTGGACTATCAAGGACCAATCCCGAACATGACTCCTACTCTAGCAATTGAAGCCATTCAAAAAATGGCTGATCATTCTCAAAAATGGCACGATGGAGGAAGCAAAAGAAACCAAGGCGGAAGTTTTGACGGAATTGCAGCCATCGCTAGCAAAATTGAAAATCTAACTCGAGATATGCTAAAAGTCAGAGAAACCATTCATGCCATCCAAGTGGGTTGTGAAAGCTGTGGGGGAGGACATCTCACCAAGAATTGTCCTCACGTTAACGAAGAAAATATAATTGAAGATGCCAAATATGGAGAAAATCGGCCGTTTTACGGAGATAATCGAAATAGTAACGGGTATCGTGGAAATTACAACCGTGGGCCTTATGGAGAAAGAAAGCCCAACCTTGAAGAAACAATTAACAAATTCCTGGAAAATTCAGCCCAAAGACAAAAGGAACAAGATGAGTGGCTAAAAGAATTCCAGGAAAACACTGACAGGAGTCTTTCCAATCACGACACAACCCTAAAAAACCTTGAATCCATGGTGGAAAAGCTTAGTGAGAAAGTAACGATGAATAACACTAAAACGGAAGGATCAAAACCCACAATGGAATCTAAAGTGATTTTTGCTGATAATGACTCGAAGATACGGGCTAATTCTCACTCTAAAGATACGGATTATGGCAATGATTCCGTCGACAGATCGGAGTTACGCCGTAACCTGTCTGAAGAGTTACGGCATAACTATGTTTTTGACAGCGATCGTGGGGTTATGAAAGATATTGATAAGAAAGATTCAATCGAGTTACGCCGTAACCAAACATCCCAGTTACGGCGTAACTGGGATACGTGGGCAGACAAATTTCTCGAAATGGACGAATCAGGAACACAGGTAATTAACGGATGGTCCTACGACATTAATTTATTCCCTCTGTCCCCATCTAAAAAGAAATATCACTGGTGCAAAAAGATACCCGTAGCTAAGGGGGACTGGTATGATCTATGGGCCTCGTGTGACCCGAGAAATGAGATTTGCGATGGAGGAAGCAATAAGTATAGAGTCAAAAATAAAAAATTCATGTGGGCTGCATATATTGATGATGAAATATTGGAAAAACTCTCCTTCGAGGAAGAAGAGGAACCGCCTATCACACACTAGTGCACTATGATAATCATAACTGACGATGAATCCACACGAGCATGGCCTACGTGCGACCCTTTCCGCGAGTATTGCAATGGTGGTGATAGTTTAAAAGAAGAAGAATGGATGTGCCCTCACGAGCTTGAAAGACATAATATCAAGTTCGGAGATTTGACATTTGATGATTGGTACACTATACAATTTGGGAATGCTAAAATTAACCCGAATCTTCTTAAAAAGCTCAAGATTGACTACAAGGATCATAATCAGACAAGGGAATTGGTTAGTGATGACATCTACTACATGGAAGATCCTTTAAGCGGAACTGATAACAATGAAACCCGAAGTCATTGGTGTGAAAAGATAAAATCTCCTAGGGAAGTCTTCTGGGCATCATGCAACCCTTGTGGCGATAAATGTAATGGGGGAAGCAGCTTAATGAGAATGGGAGAGGATGAATTCTTTTGGACCTCAACCAACGATAAGGAAAGGACAAGTTTGCCTTGGTTAGACAACTTGGGATTTGACAGTTGGGTAAAGATCAAGTATGGACAAGTGGATGCGTTAACAAAGGAAAAGATTTGGAAAGAATACATGAGTAAAGAAAATTCAAACGACGAGAGTCCTAACAACTCAAGTGAAATAACAGTTGAGGATGACAAAGAGTTGATAAGAAATGAGAAGGAAGAGTGCAAACGTGTACTGGTGGAGAATTTGCTCGATGAGGAATGGTTTAAAGGTACCGAGTCGGCGGCGATGACATTGAGGGATTTTAGATTACCTTGAGTTGCAAGGAAATGAGGAATTTACTGACCCCGATGATGAAACATATGAGCAAAGGAGGTGCAAACTCCTTGGGATTCCATATAAGAGGCCACCACCGATTATTGCCGAAAAGTATGAGTTCACTCGATACCACTTGGGACCGGAGGAAAAAATTTGCAAAATTCGGAAGATCGAGACCAAAGAATACCTCCACACTGCCACAAATGTCGCTTGGGTCAGGCATAACTTGATGAAAGACATGGAGGAGGTTGGCCAAGTCCAAAGGCCACCATAAAGCCCTGAGGCTCTGAGTCTAACTTAAAGACTCGTAAATAAAGAAAAGTGCTCTTTTGGGAGACAACCCGAATTATCCATTTCTTTTGTTTTATTTTCATTTCTGTTGGGTTTTGTGTTTTTAACCATTTTTGCAGGAAACGGAGAATGATTCTGCTGCGATATCTTGATCGACTATAGTTACTGGCAGTAACTCATCTCGATGGTTAAGCCTAACCAACCCCTGCGGAATTTCGGATGCATCACCAATTCTGCATAATTTCATCTCGGTGGTTACGCCGTAGCTACACTCTTCAACGTATGTCGGGTTTTGCCTAGTTCTGACATAACTCCTTCTTAGAGTTCTGACGTAACTATCCTCTGCTTTACTTCTTTCATTTTAAACACAATAACCTTGTATTAGTCTTTTAAATGAACTTTGTGGGTGTGTTCACTGTAAACCCTCACGAGACTTCACTCGTCCACTTGGGACACCAAGTGGTTTAAAACTTGTTGCATATGCTAAATGCAACCGTGATTCCTCGAAAGTAAGTTAGGTTTGTTTTCATTTTTATTTTCTTTTAGAATAATGCTTGTCGGTAGTGTGATTTCGAGGATTGAAGTTTGCTCGTAGATGCTTATCTGAAGGCACGACTCTTTTTCGTTAGGAATTAGAAATTCCGGTATTAAAGAGTCGGTCACCTCAAGTATATGTAATCGTTAAGCTCGTAGTCATAGTTATTTACCCACTGTATGCGATCCATGACCCGTTGTGTGGCGTTTATTGTAAGACTATAAATACTCTCTACCTTCCAAGGTAGAGAGTTGGAGCTATAATAAAAATTTTCTTTCTCTCACTAAAGTTCCGAAACCTCTAACTTTCTCTCTAGAACTCACCTTTATATGCCCACTTTGTGTTATGGTTTGATGTGTATGTGAAATCAATATCCTACAATTGGTATCGAGCCGAGTTATGTAGATATCTTACATATCTTTGGATTTCTAGTGGTTTTAGGTGGTTTTGAGTTTGAAAAAGTTTAGTGGTTTTGCATCATTAGTTGATTTCTAGTGTTAAAGTTTGGATTTTAGTAGTACTTTTGTGTTTAGAATCATTTCAAGTGTTTAGGTTTTGATTTAGAAGGTTTGAATCATAGTGGTTGGGGTGTTTTTGGATTGAAAAGTGGTGTTTATGTGTTTTTCATGCTAGCGACTTGAGCCACAGAAAAGTTTTCTTGGTAGCGACTTGCTTTACAATTTGGTAGCGAGTTGTTGTTTAACGCCTTAGCGAGTTGAGCTAGCGACTTGTCTATTGAGACAAGCCGACAAAAAGTACAGTTAGTGGATTCCCCAATACGAGTAGCGACTTGTACTTTATATTGTTAGCGACTTTGTGTTAGCGAGTTGGTACCTAGCGAGTTGCTATTTAGCGACTTGAATATTTAGCGACTTGGTGCTTAGCGAATTGCTGCCAAAATTTTGTTAGCGACTTGGATTGAAGCGAGTTGCTATATAACGACTTGGAACTTTAGCGACTTAGCACTTAGCGACTTGGTTCACAGTTTTCCTAGCGACTTGAGTGATTTCCTTTAAATACGGTTTTCTCTTGATTCAGTAAAATCCCGTGAAAGAATCTATTTCCCGGTTTAATCATAGAGTTATAAAATCTCGTTTAATTTGTCATCATGTCTACCAACGTTCCTACAATCATCTCCCTTGTTGTCGAGGATGTTCAAGCGGTGGTTCGGATACTCGTCCACCCATGCTTGACAGAACTAACTACGACTCTTGGGCTCAACGAATCAGTTGTCTTGTCTTGGAAAGGAAAATGGAGTCAACATTCTCAAATCTATTGATGAAGGACCATATCGGGTTGAGACAACTAGAGACTTAATTGATACGGTGAAGATGGAACAATGATCTTTGGAATTGATGGACCAAAGACATATGATGAGCTCGATGATAAGGAGAAAAGAGATTCGATCTTGATATCGGGGCTTCTAACATCGTACTTCAAGGTCTTCCAAAAGATATCTACAAGGCGATCAATCACAACACGAAGCAAAGGCGGTATGGGATAATGTCAAGATGCTTCTCTCGGGTTACGAATTAACTATGGAAGGCAGAGAATCACAACTCTATGATGAATTTGAACACTTCAAGATGAAACCGGATGAGAGTATTTATGAGTACTATGTGAGATTCCACAAGCTTGTTAATGATATGATGAACATCGAATGACTATGCCTAAAATTGGTGAACTCAAAATTTGTGAACAACATGAATCCCGAATAGCACAGTTTGTCACTACGTGAAGCTCACTAAAGGATTAAAGAATACAAACTATGAGCAACTCTATGCCTTCCTCCTTGAGAATGAGAGACATGCTATGTTTGAAAAAGGATTCTTAATCGGTTCAAAACCAACCGAGGAGAGACAAGCTCTTCAAATGACTCAAGCGCCTTCTACTCAAACATAGGAATCACAACCAAAGCCTCACAAGTCATACCCATGGGTAATGGTAATCACAAACTCATTCACGATCCTATGTTCAAACAAGGCGATCTTGATGCACACATGGGAAACTTCATTAATCAACTAGCTCTTACGATTAGTCAAAACATGAACTCTCTTCCACACACCAACAACAATCTCGAAGCTGCTTCCAATACACATAATTAAGCCTTTATCGGAGATGGGAAGGTTATGGTACAACCAGTTCAAAACGACGATGCGAACAAGCAAGAGGTGGGCTGGTAGAGGTTATCTTGCAAATCGAGCAGAGGAAGGAATGGAAATCGGGGTCAAGCAAAGCCAATCAAATGTTACAATTGTGGAGGTGAGGATACATTGCAAGGCGTACATCACCAAAATGCCCTCGAATCTTGAGTACTTGAGGATAAGATGTTGCTTGTGCAAGCTCGGGATAATGGTGCGAGAAAGAGGAATTGTTGTTCTTGGTCGAGGAAATGCTAAGACATATGATGCGAGATGTGGATGAGCAACCAATTAGGAGATAGGCCATAATCATCGAATGACTTTCAAGTAGGCGATTGTGATGCATACGACTCGATGTTGATGAAGAACCCACTGCACAAACCATCTTCATGGCTAGCATTTCTCCAATGGTCTCTCTAAAGTCTCTTCATCACCACAAGCTCGTCCATCCAAAGACAAACTCATCTACGAGGTATTAAAATTATACGATGAAGTTGATGAGCAAAGATACATAACGAAGTACAATCAAGCTGTAATTACTAAGTCGATATTGAAAATATGTGTAATATCAATTTTGTCCCATATGATCAATATGTGAAACAAAGTGAAAGTGAGATTGTACCAAGTGATGCATCTTCTGCGATCAACAATGATTATGTTTTGATGAATTCACTACATGTGCCCCGATGATTCTGTCATCTACGAGGCGAATGCCTATAAAGAGCGTGTTGCTATTTATGAACAACGTGCAAAATTTGAGTTGACCACCGTGAGCGAGGAAATGGATGACCAAATCGTACAACTATTAGAAAAAGTAGGTTTAGAGAAGAAGTATTAAAACAAGAGTTAAACTCCTTACAAGAAAAGCTTTCTAAAGCGCTAAGCAAAAACAAGAACTTCAAGAAAATGTTAAAATGCTTAAGCAAGAATTCGGTGCTAAGGAATCAAAACTTTTGAATGATTTTCTAATCTAAAACCTTGAAAAACAAGCTTGAAAATAAGTTATGCGTACAAGGAAATACCATTGATTGCTCACTTAATCACTAAGCATAGAGTCTTAGCGATAAGCATAGCATTCCCTTGTTGAGGAACCAAATCCAGAGGTCATTAAAAGGCTAGAAATGCTCATAAGGTTCTTTATGATGGCAATGAAATCCTTAAACCTAGGCAGAAACCTAGTTGCGTTGAGTGCCGAGGAAGATAAGAAATCGATGAAGTCACTAGGGAAAAGATGAACAAGAAATTAGATGATCCTAAATGTAAAGAAAAGAAAATAAAGATCACACCCCATGATTACAAGAAGGAGAATTGGATTTCCTTGAATATGTTTAAGCCTCGGGACGTTGTTTACACCCAAACAAGTGTTACGGAAAAAGGATTTAGATAAGCAAAAGCGAGAGAATCTTGTTGTAACGAACCCTCCCTTTAGGAAAATGCCTTGTGATGTGTATCCTCCCAATACACCAATGCATTTAGTTCCTAGGACTATTGCCACTAAAAGCAAGACCTTAATCGGTCAATATGTTATTTTTCAACTATTTGTTGATTTTGAGAAAACTTGTGAAAAGGATCACACCCGGGCATAGCGAAGGGAAAGGGTTTTGAGCAAGCGAAAGAATGTTATTTAAGCGAAGTCATGCCTTTCTTTAAACGACTAAAAGATCATTTTGAAAGTCTTAAAAGGGAATGAACTTAGACATTAAAGAAATGGAAAGAAGTTTGATGCAATGATAGTTGAGGTTAGTGACTATGAGCGAGCACTAAAATATAATGAGATTGAGAGGAAGAACTTGCATACATTAAATGAGACTCTTATTCTTGAATGTGTTGCTCAAGATGTGTTTTCATCGCTACAAATTGTTCTATTAATGCTTCCCAATTTCATGAATTATCTGTTGCCACGAAAGTCTCCATGATCGTGTCATTGAGCTTGAAAAACTAATTCTAAACTAAATGAGAAAATTGAGCCGGATGATCACGACAATTTGGTTAAACATTTTTCTAAACTAGAAGTTGAGCATTTTAATTTACAACTAAAATATCAACATCTTAAAGAAAATGTCAAAACTTCAAATATCAAGACATCCTCGGATGCTCCGAGTTTGATGCGATTTTCAAATTAACAAGCGTGATGAGCAGATTCAAGCTCATTGTAACACGATCGAAAGTTGAAAGCCCAAATCTCTCAATTAAAGGGTCAAACGAACAATATGACGAGCTCCCAAATGCCTCCTCCTCTAGATTATCGAATTCTCAAGCGTTTCATCTTCAAAACTTAGTAAATGCATTACAAAAGGAAAGCGAAAGTTTTTTGAAGAAAATGAAAAGGTTAAGCGTCATTTCAATGAGTTATTTGAATCAATAACGATCACTCGTAACAAAATAACGAACAAATAGCTTCATTGCAAAAGGAAATTGAGAATCGAAGAGTCGGGTAAAGGGAAAATGCCAATGACCAATGGGAGAATGGTGTATCAAAGGTTCACTCTATTAATAAATATGCTTTATGCGTGAAATATGTTCCCCTCATCTCGGGAATAACAAAATTGCTATTCAAACATATTTCTCATCCCTTAAGGATTGTCTAGAATGTCTACGTGAGATTGTTGAAGAGGATAAATTAGAGAAACCACTTGACAATGCAATTGAGCATGCATGCTTATATGCCAAACGATCTCAAGAAATTCTAGAATGCTTAATCACAATATGCCCAAAGTCCTTAGGTGAGAGAGTTAATCCTTTGATTCCATGTTCGATGCCTAGTGCCAAGTATGATATTCATTCGATGCCCAATGTTTTAAATGTGAACCTTAGTGTGCCTTTAAGTAGTTGATTCGGATCATTAATGATAAGAAAGCGAACTCTAGTGTGCCTTCTAGGAGTACAAATCCAGCACTTCTAGTGTTAAGAAAGTGAACCTTAGTGTGCTGCATGTAATTGGATCGATTACATCTAAGCAGGAGATGCAAAGAGTAACAAAACCAACTAATGTTCCCATTCCCTCTACAGGAGTAATCATTGACATTAAAGCCAGCAGGTCAAAGTCTCAAGACAATACAAGGAATGATAGGACCTCGAAAGCTAAGAATGTGCATTGGAAGAAAGTAGAAGACCAATCTAGGAACTTTAAGTTTGAGCCGAATAAAATGAATCGTGTTGATTCTAGTATTTGCCATAGGCGTACTGTAATTAATTCGAATTTTGATACTATTTTCAAACCTTGTAATGATGTCTGCTTGAATTCTGTTGCTAATCATGAATGTGGTATGAACACTTTGTCTAATCTTGTCAAATTCGATAAATCTTGTCAAGGAAAAATATCATGCTAAGAAGGCAAAAGGCAAAGGCGAAAGAAAGTTAGAAAACAATGGAAACCCGGGAAGAACATTTAGTAAGATAGGCTATCATTGGATACCTATTGGTCATAAGACTAATCGAGACAATGCCCACTAGAAAATGGATGCCTCTTGGTAGAACTATTCCCTTAAGAAGTGAGCACACTTTGAATAGGGCTATCTGAACACTAATCTTGCATCTATTCATAATGATTCCATTGCCTTAATTTCTTATATGAATGCTTCTATTTACGATGTGGGTGTTCCAACCATTGTTACTAACCAAATGGAACCCATTCTTGCATGGGGATCCCAATTATCCGATTATCCATTCTTGTATGTGTTCAAGCTGCGGATCGTTCAAATCGATTACGTGGTACACGGACTCATTTGTTCCAAGCATATATTTGGCGACGGTCATGCTCATGAACCGTGAGTAAATTCATCGGGACGATTAGATTAGGGAGCGACCATTTTGGAGCTATTATGGGTTATGGAGATTATGTGGTTGGTAAAAGTGTAATTTCCATGGTATATTATGTGGAAGGTCTTGGTCATAATTTGTTCTCTGTTGGTCAATTCTGTGACTCCGATCTAGAAGTAGCTTTCAGAAAACATACTTGTTTCGTTAGAGAACTTGATGGTGTAGAATTGTTAAGAGGAACCCGAGGTTCAAACCTATACACCATATCTATCGATGACATGATGAAGTCCTCTCCAATCTGCTTGCTGTCAAAGGCTTCTAAAACAAAGTCTTGGTTATGGCATCGTCGTCTCAATCACTTGAACTTTGGTACCATAAACAACCTTTCGAGAAAGGATCTAGTCGAGGCTTACCCAGTTAAAATATGAAAAGATCATACGTGCTCGACTTGTCAATTGGGAAAAAGCACGAAATATGCCCACAAACCAAAACCCACAAACTACGTAATGGAAGTTCTTCATACCCTTCATATGGATGCATGCGGTCCAATGAGAGTGCAAACTATTAATGGGAAGAGATATGTGCTAGTAGTGGTTGATGACTACTCCCGATTCACTTGGGTTAAGTTTTTGAGGACAAAGGACGAAACTCGAGATGTCATCATTAAACTCATTAAACAACTTGGATCGAGACTCAACAAATCGGTTCGAATCGTCGAGCCGACAATGGAACCGAGTTTGTTAACAAAGTACTCAATGAATTTTATGAAAATGTTGGAATCGGTCCTCAAAGAAGTGTTCCTCGAACTCCTCAGCGAGCGGTGTAGTTGAAAGACGAAACCGAACTCTTATAGAAGCTGCAAGGACAATCTTGATCTACTCAAAGGTTCCAATGTTTCTATGGGTGAAGCTATTGCCCCGCTTGTTACACTCAAAATAGATCTCTAATTCACACATCTCATGGAAAGACTCCATACGAACTTGTCCACAATCGAAAACACGATCTATCATACCTTCGTGTGTTTGGTGCTTTATGTTATCCAACTAATGATGGTCAAGATTTAGGAAAAGCGAGAGCCAAAGCGAGACATTGGAGTATTTGTAGGCTATGCACCAAATAGAAAAGGTTACGAATCTACAATAAGAGAACCCGAGATATCATGGAAACAATTCACGTTCGTTTGATGGTGACCGGTCAAATGGCTCTGGACAACCAAGTTCGGGACCCGCACTTCAAAACAGTCCCATTGGTTCATCCCTTGTACCAAATTCCTCTCCGGCTATTCCATATGCACCTCTGGCGAAGATGATTTGAAGAAATTGTTTGATCGATGTTTGATGAACTCTATGAGCCAAGTGCTATTGAAGTGACAATTCCCACAATAGAGGCTGCTCATATTCACGAGAATGAAGTCAATCCTTGGTCTCAATGTCATTAAGTCAAGAAGCGCTGCTGCGATAATTCGATCTCATCAACAAATCATCAATCTTGAATGCACATCATGGAACTACTTCGCATCAATGATGAAGTTAATCCCTTTGCTACTCTCGAAGATGCTCCATTTGAAAACATATTTGCTCACGAATCATCATCGAACCATCTTCTTGAGGAGACATCAACTCGCTACCTCGGTCCCTCAACAAGCGCCACATGAACACCTTAGAAAATGGACTCACGATCATCCATTAGACAACATCATTGGAAATCCTCTCGTCCGGTATCCACACGGAAACAACTTGCAACCGATGCCTTATGGTGCTTCTTCAACTCCGTACTCTCTAAGATCGAACCAAAGGATGTTAAAGCGCCATGAATGAAGGCATTTGGTTCAATGCTATGCAAGATGAAATTCATGAGTTTGATCGACTCGATGTATGGGAGTTAGTACGCTCCAGTTGTGCTATGATCATTGCTCTAAAATGGATCTTCAAAGTGAAACTTGATGAACATGGTGATGTGTTGAAGAACAAGGCTCGATTAGTTGCTAAAGGATACCATCAAGAGGAGGTATTGACTTTGAAGAATCTTTGCTCCGGTTGCTCGAATCGAGGCAATCGAATCTTCTTGGCTAATCTTGCTAGTAAGAACATGGTAGTCTATCGGATGGATGTAATCGGCATTTCTAAGCGGAGATCTCAAAGAAGTCGTCTCGTCACCAGCCGGAAGGATTTGTGAATCAAGAGCATCCTACTCACGTTTATCGTTTGAAGAAGGCTCTTTACGGTTTAAAGCAAGCTCCAAGGGCATGGTATGATACGCTATCAAAGTTCCTTCTATCTACCGGATTTAGCAAAGGAGCGATTGATCCAACATTGTTCACCGGAAGTCGAGCAAACATTTAATTCATGTTCAAATTTATGTTGATGATATCATCTTTGCCTCGTGACCCCAATGAGTGTGACCGTTTTCAAATGAAATGGGTTCTAAATTTCAAATGTCAATGATGGGACAAATGTCATTTTCTTAGGACTACAAATTTCACAAAGTCCGGAGGCATTTTCATAAATCAATCTAAATATGCAAATGAGATTTTAAAGAAATTTGGATTTGATTCAAGTGACCTGTTGACACTCCCATGATTGATCGAACCAAACTAGATGAGGACCACTCGGGGATCATGATTGACCAAATGAAATATCGTAGTATGATTGGATCCTGATGTACCTCACGCTAGTAGACCGGACATCTTGTTCATTTGTTTGCATGTGTGCTAGATACCGTGCTAAGCCTACTAAAAAGCACCTTGAAGCGGTTAAATGGGTCTTCGGTATCTCAAGGAACCATCAATATGGTACTTTGGTACCGAAGGACACCGGTATGTCACTAACGACCTATCTGAAGGCGATCATGCGGGATGTCAAGATACTCGTCGAGAAACGTGCGGAGGTGCTCGGTTTTAGGTGATAAGCTTGTGAGTGGTCTTCAAAGAAGCAAATGAGTACTTCTATTTCCTCTCAGAGGAGAATACATAGCCATGTCATCTTGTTGTGCTCAAATCCTTTGGATGAGATCTCGATTAGCGACTATGGCTTTGTATTCAACAAAATCCTACATCTTTGTGATAATAAAAGTGTTATTGCTCTTTCATGCAATAACGTTCAACTCTCAAGAGCTAAGCATATCGACATTCGACATCATTTCATCGGGAACAAGTGGAAAAAGGTGTGGTGGAACTCTATTTTGTGAGGTCGAATACCGGTTAGCGACATCTTCACCAAAGCTCTTCCTAGAGAACGTTTGAGTTTATTCTTCCACGACTTGGCCTTAAAAGCCTTCAACTGAAACACTCAAACGTCTTCAAGAGGAAGAAGAGGATTAAAGGTTTCCTTCATCTATCTCTTGTAAATATCTTTTGAAAAGCAAAATACAAAATTACAAAACCTTTAAAAGCAAATAGAAAAATATAAAACTTTCAAAAATCCATAAAATTGAAAAATCTTGAAAATTCAAAAAAATTATTGTCTTTTTGTCATGTTTTCCTCGATTCGATAATATCTACGGTCTTTGTGATGTCATTCAAAGAATGACACGGGTCTTTAGATGTTGTTCGAATGTTTAAAAAAAAAATCAAAAAATAAAAAATTATTTTTGGGAGAAAGTAAAAAATGATTTATTGTCATTTCAGGCAGTAACCCGCTTTTCAAAGAAAGAACAGAGCCATACTTTATCATGTTTTCAAAATTCCATGCTCTGATTCAATTAACATTCATCTGCTGAAAACTAATTGCTTTGAAAAATAACTCGGACTCTATTTTTGCTAATTATCTGGACTTATTTATCAAAATATCTATCTCTCAATCAACAACCTATGTCATTGATTGAGGGGGAGAATGATTTCAATTAAATCAAAAAGTTATTTGTCATTCAATTGTTTTAAAAGATATTCATGCATGTTTAATCAATGGGTTTAAAGTCTTAATATCCGATTCTTGTCATTAAAAGCGTTTTCATAATCAAGTCACAATTCTCCTTAAAAGCTTTCAAAATCAATTTAAATCTCTGAGATCACAAATCGAAATGATTTGATATTTGTGATCGGGGAGAATTTGTGATTGAAATTGAATTTAAAGCGACAATTCGGTAAATGGTTTTATAAGAATGTACAAGCTCTCCTTCCCACATGTGACAAACGATTTCAAATTTTCCATGCACATGTTGAGGGGAGCATCTATCTTAAACCACAAAAATCCGAAACGTGATCAATTTATATCAATGTGCATGTTCTCTCTAGTATGTGCAAAAATCTTTTCAAATCTTAATGTACATATTGAGGGAGCAAAATCATGAAAACCTCATCCTTCCCAAAATGCTTTATCTACTTGATTCGATTAGGAAGTGATGTTGATATCTTTAGAAAATGGTTATTAAAAAGTTAATTCTTTCTCTTGCCTCCATGTGCAAAACGATTTCAAATACTTGATGCACATGTTGAGGGGAGTTCTCGTTCTAAAATATCAAAAACAATTCGGTACAAAATGCTTTGATAATATATCATAAGTATCCGGATTGATTTTCAAATGGTTTTCAATTGGTTCCAAATGGCGGATGAACAATACCAAAT
The DNA here is from genome assembly GCA_022545495.1 of Chrysanthemum lavandulifolium. Classification (NCBI taxonomy): domain Eukaryota; kingdom Viridiplantae; phylum Streptophyta; class Magnoliopsida; order Asterales; family Asteraceae; genus Chrysanthemum; species Chrysanthemum lavandulifolium. The sequence goes on from CM040242.1 coordinate 193,285,974, forward strand.
AGACCGACCAACTTTACTTTATGTACGGTGATATAAGGATGATAAGGTTAGGTATTTGTTCCCATGATCCGCCGAACCGGAGGGATCTACCGAGGACTATCCACTAGTTAGTGTAGAGTTCTTAGGTATGATGATAAAAGATATGGGAAGAGTGCGGATGAGGCCGAGCTAGTCTTGGAATAAACCCAACAAGGTTCTAGCTATGAAGTCTTGGTAAGCTTGAAGGGTTGAAGAATTAAAAGAATTGAGTGAGAAAGGGTGAAAACAAATAGCCTCCATTGATTCAACCTTAGGGTAGAAACCGGGTTCAATTCATTTGCTCTTGGCGGTTACCAAGGTAACACCGGTATTGAAGACAAGGCGTCATGGACCCGGTGACGCCCGCACTTCAATCTTCCCAAACCACTCAAGTTCCTCTTAAAAGGGCTTGTTTCATTCTTAAGGGAACCTACATTATCTATCGACTTTCTCTTAGAGATTGTTGATATTGAAGAAGGAGACCCTCTCCTAGTCTCCGATCTGAGGATCCAAATATGCACAAATTGAGTCTAGAGCCACGAGATCATCAATAAATCTCATTAGGACACTTTCAATGAAGACTCTGTTTCACATAATGTGGAAGAGAGATTATATCTTGAGTCCTCGCATTATCCTTTTGTTATTGCGGAACATCCGGTGATATGCAAACATATTCACAATGAAGGCGGAAAGCCCTCTCGAGCCAACATCAAACAAGCTCACGGTGGGTGGCATGTGAGATCTATTCAATAGATCAACCATGTGATAATTGAGCAGAAACAATGGGCGATTCAATCTTTTGAATCAATCACGGTTCGAGTTATGGATTGACGGATACCTTTGAAAAACGGTCATTGTGCTTAAAACTATTTTCTTTAGCACATTGATCGTGTTCGAATATTTCAAATCAAAAGGTGTTTTATGATTGATAATTGATTTTCATTAAAACCTTCGTTGTATTGCAAAAACAATTTCTATTGAGCAATACACGATTGTCTTTCAAATCTCTTTTCATCAATAAGTGAATTTCTATTTATTGGTTCACTCACTCCGTGTTGTCTTCTTTGAGATGTTCGGTTTGAGAACAGCTAGAGCGATTGAAACCTGTCAAGGAAATTCTTGAATTATACCGATCACAGGCGATACTTGTCTCGATCAGCGGGAACCGTGGGTGTGTACCTCAATTCAACGAAAGTGATCAAAGACACTTTCGTGCGCTTTATTGCTAACTGTTTTATGCGGTACACCCGACGTTGCGGTGATCGAATGAAGCGGTCAATCCATAGCCGCATGCTCACACTACACATTCATCTCAAAAGAAATCATGATAAGTGCATCAATGACTCGATATTTTCACTCCATGCTTCGCTACCTGCCGCCAATATCATGAATCAACGAAAGCTTCCGTTACTCGATGAGAAGATATCATGATCCGAATGTGAGCATGTCGGTCCGAAAGTCACAACATCACATAATACCAACACCACAATGGATGTCTCGAGATTATTGTTGGTGATGATCTCAAAAGGCGGCTTAAAATTATTATCACGTGGATTAGTAAAGACCTCCACTTGGATTAACCAAACATCCAATGAGTGGAATCAATGACTACGACTTGAACAAAGTACTACATCAAGAATGCAAGAACAATTGTTAATGTAATATCTGTTTGTATTCAATGTAATTTTAGTATATGTTTGAGGTGACCTCCTTAGGGAGATTGTTAGGAATTAGAAATTCCGGTATTAAAGAGTCGGTCACCTCAGTATATGTAATCATTAAGCTCGTAGTCGTAGTTATTTTAAGCTAAGTAGTATTTAGTTAAGTAACATCGTGGAGGACGGACGGTCTTTACCCACTTGTATGCACGATCCATGACCCGTTGTGTGGCGTTTTATTGTAAGACTATAAATACTCTCTACCTTCCAAGGTAGAGTTGGAGCTCATAATAAAATTTTCTTTCTCTCACTAAAGTTCCCTAAACCTCTAACTTTCTCTCTCTAGAACTCACCTTTATACGCCCACTTTGTGTTATGGTTTGATGTGTATGTGAAATCCAATATCCTACATTTTCCGTGGGCCTTCTTTCTTTTTCGAGCAAATTTCAGGGAAGTTCTCATTCTAATTCTACTTTTCTCTTCACCTTTATTTAACGCTTAGTACAAAAGGGACTTTGTATAATTCAAGTGGGGGGACGGGAGTAGAATTATCTCTTGAACTTTATTTTGCCCTCGTTTTTCTAGTTTATTTTGAAAAATTATGCCATTTTTAAAATTTTGACATGTTTTTCTTAGCCTAACTAGATTAGACCTTAGCTGAGCACATACAACCCTTGATATTATATGGTGAGATTAGCCTTATCCGTTTCCAATATTTTACCCCAAATTCACCAAATTATGAGTGTGCCGGTAGCTTGTAAACCTTAGAACTTGGCCTTTGCATCATTTCGAGACCACAGACGAGGTATGTTGAGTTAGCTCGATGTATTTGGACTTTTCGGTTTAAGAAGGCAGTATTATAGGATTATCACCCAAATAGCCTACCATTGTGTGTTTATCGATTAGTCACCTTGTTGGATCGATATACTTTAATCAAACTAACTTAACTTGCTTGTTAAGGTTTAACAACCTCGGATAAATCCTAAGTTATTAACAAAGAAACACTGAGCAATCTTTATCAAGTACGCGGAATTTACTTAACAAAGCTAAGAAGAATAACCTTTATTATAAACTCTAAATCTGCTTATTATGCAGATACTCTAATACAACTCTAAGATAATCGAACTTCTCTCTAAAACACTAAATAACTTGTGAATTCGTAAACTCTAAAACTCATAAACTCGTACCTCTAATGCCAATCTAGGAGTCCTTTTATAGGCTCAAGGATATCCTAGTCGGTTTACAATTTGTATCCTTGTACGACAAGTAATCTAAACATAGAATATTCTAGAGTTACAATACTTTCCATAAACAAATATAAGAGTTCTTTGTTCTTGCAAGACTTTGACTTCATAGTGCGATACTTTGACTCTGTCTTTAGCGATGCTTTGACTCTTTGACTTTTCCGGTGCTTAGCGACTTATAGTACTTTCATATCTTGATACTTTCATATCCCAACAATCCTCCCTAACTTGAATTCTACTTGCTTGACTTCAAGTTCTCTTATAAATTATCTTTATGACTTCATCTTTAAGAACAGTTGTTTCTTTGTCTTTGGATTGTATCTCTATAGTGTACGTGCTTGTCAAAGTATCTCGTAGAAATAATCTTATGTAGCATCATCCAAGAAGCTCCATCTTTTCAAACAACACAACAACATATGACAATTTGTACATTAATTCAGTTTAAGTTGCATACTATTCTCATCACTTCGGTGTGTTAACTCTGTGAGAGGTGAATCATTGAAAACTTAATGGATTTAGATCTCTTTACCAAAGCCATTATCTGGAGTAGCCAAATGTTTTGGTGTGTAAGACCATGGTACATTTATAACCATATGATTTTTAGCAAATCATCGACTATCAACAGATTTGTTTTGTCTTTACCAAAAGTCGTACCTTACGGACTAGTTAGTTCTTCTATCTAATGGTGAACTAATTACCAATAATGGTTTTTCCACGCCTTTACCACAAGCCATTTTCTTGTGGGCTAGCCAACTCTTCACATTCTTGATATGGTGAGTTGATTACCATCCAACTTATTAGCAAGTTGTCAACTAAAAGCGGTTTGATATATCTTTACGAGCCGTTTGCTCATGGATTAGTCAATCCTTTTGTAACCATGGTGGATTGATAACCTATTGATGTTATCATCTCAAAACCATTTATTTCACTTAACCTTTGTTTCAAAAATTTGTTACTTAGCAAAGGTTACATTCAAAAATCACTTAGCGGTTAAAAGCGCAAGCGATACTTTGATTAAAATCTTGTTTGATCGTGATACTTTGAATAAAATCTTGATTTATCAAAAATAATTTATTCAATTAAGTCTCATACCGGTTTTCATCATCTTGACAATGGTAGTCCAGGTTGATAAACAAGTTGATAACCATGCAAGCGGTTTCATTATCCTCTTCTACTTCCATTCCATGCTCTAGCATCCTTCTCATGAGCTCAACTGTGAGAGGGTATCTTCTGTCTGCAAACATGTGTATCATTGTTCCATTTTCCAGCTCTAAAACATGAACTCCAGACTCTTCAAAGAATCTCGAGCAAACAATTTCCCAATTTTCTTGATTCTTCCAAATATCATCAGTGCTCTCTTCTTCAGTTTCCCATGCAGTTATGAGATCACCATGTAAAACTGTAGGATCATAAATATTATTGTGTTGATGATTCGGGTGGTCTTGGATGATCAAAATACATGTTTACCATAGTTAGAGAGTTAGTAGAGAGAGAGGGTGTTCTTGCTAGAGGTTTACACAAAGGGAATATTAGATTAAAAGAGAAGAAGCACCACCCCTTCCATGGATGGAAGGGGTATTTATAGTTACAGAATACACGACCTCCTATCGGCCTGTGGATCAGGCATACAGTGGGTAAAGACCCGTCCTTCCTCCACGGTGTTACACTACGCTAAACTAAACTAATAACTAACTAATAAACTGATAAATAACGTAAACAACGACAAATCTACGAGCTAACATATGCTAGACCATTATTGGGGTGACCGACTCTTTAACATGGAATTTCCAATTCCTAACAATCTCCCCCTAAGGGAGGTCACCCGATGAAATACATTTTGCTTCCTAGCATTCTATCTTTGACTTCGTTCTTGAGCTCGTAGACTTGAATTCTTCATTTCCGCAATCTTTGTGCTTTAGTAGCGAATCTTCAAAGTCCGCATTGATTTGTACTTTTAGTGGAGGCCTTTAACTGATCCACATCTTTGATGATCTGCGAGCTTTCATTGAGATCATCAGCCCTTTTGTTGTGTTGCCATCATGTGAAGTTGTGACTTTCGGACCGACATGCTCACACTTTTGAATCATGACATCTTTCCATCAGAGTAGCGGAAGCCTTACTGGTTCATGATATTTGCGGTAAGTAGAAGCATAGTATAAAAATATCGTAACCGTGTTATGTAGATATGCACCGGTCATGATTTCTTCAATTAAGTGTGGATCTTTGTGAGCATGCGCTTTGGATTGACTCCTCAATTCGATGGTCGCAACCGTCCAAATGTACCGCAAACAACAGATTAGCAATAAAGCGCACGAAAGTGTCTTTGATCACTTCGTTGAATTGAGGTACACGCCCACGGTTCCCGTTGATCAAGACAAGCATCTTTTGTGATCGGTAGGATTCCTAAGAATCTCCTTGACAGGTTTCGCATTGTTCTAGTTGTTCTCAAACCGAACGTCTCAAAGAAGACAACACGGAGTGAGTGAACCGGTAATTGAGATTCACCGATTGATGAAAATGATTTGAAAAACAATCGCGTATTGTTTGAAGAAAGAGTTTTGCAATACGACGAAGGTTTATGAGAAAGATCAATTTTCAAACAAAATACTTTTTGTATTAGAGAATGAGTACACATTCAACGTGCTAGCGAAAAGAAGAGATTCGCACATCGAACGGTTTTTCTAAAAGTATTTTTCAATCAGAGATATGATTCGTTCCCAGACGGTCAAGTTTTATCACACAAGCCGGCCACTTGTGAATGGCCAACCGTAACAAACTTAAAACAGTCTGGAAACAAATGCAATGAAGATCAAGAGAGTATAGTGTTTCCCCGGGTCGTTTTGTCCCAGCGAGCTGTGCGATGAATCACCAAACGGATAGTGATCGAGAGATTTGAACGGAAAAGAGTTTTATTGAACAATTATACCTAAGGAAAAGTTTATAAATTACAGAGGCTTAAATGCAAATTAAAGAAAATTAAAAAGATAAAATATTTTAATAAACGCTATCACTATTTGCAAAATGATGTTTTTCTATGATTTATAAAACAAAAATAACTTAAATAAACTATTTTAATTAAAACGTAAAATTAAATTATCTAAAGACGTTACTTAAAATGAAAACGAGCGTTATTTATAAAAATTACGTGAGTGCGCAAGCAAAAACGTAAAATTTGTGAACTAAAAGTCCTACGAGTGTAAAAACAATTTTCCTACATTCTAATTGACTAAAAATAATTTTAGGAAAAAGCGGAATATTTTTTTGAGTTTTTATTTATTTATTATGAATTAAAATTATTTTAATCTAATTAATTAATGAAAAATACTAAAACATTTTAGAAAATTATGAAACTTTTTGTAAAAATACTTGATAATCTAATGGACCTATGAAAATAAAATGAGTGTAATGACTTCTACAAATAAGCTGCTAAAAATCAAATAAGCTACATAAGCTATACTACACAAACTACCTTATATATTAAAATGGGTAAACTAAACCAAGAAAGACCCAAGGGCGCAATGGTTCCAGGTACACTCTTAGCATCTTCCAAAGGTGGGACGTCTCAGGTTCGAGCCTGCCTCCCCACCTTTTTGCTCTTTATTTTTTCTTGGTTTTCTTTCTTTTGGAAGTTGAAGATGCAATCAAAATAAGAACATTTTGTAAAAACTTTTCTTCTAAAAACCTTGGAATAAGCTGGTAACAGCTTATTATAGGAACAGATATGGACAGTTAACAAAACAAACACACCTTTATGCTACTTAGTTGCTCAAATAAGCTAGACAAGCGGTGAAATAAGCGAGATGGAAACCGAACAAGCAATTGCGAGAATGAAAATAAGCTAGGACATGAGATAATCTACCAAAATAAGTCGATAATGGTGAATGAGAGGAAGATCGGTTGGCAAATATGCTACACTAGTGGGGATCTTAAACTTCTAAAATGGGAAAATAAGCAATCGAAAAGTCACACAATAAGCTAAAATAAACTAACAAGGATCTATCCTATTCTAAATTCACTAGTAAGCAATGAATAACCTAGATAAGTGAAAGTTAGGCCTAATAAGCACTTGAAACCAAACAAAAAATTACTTAGTCATTGTTTGGATTGAAAAGAGCAGCCATGTGTTGCTCTTTGGAGCTTATTTGAGATAAGCTAGAAAGAGATTTAGGCCCTGAGCTTCTGGCTACTTGAAGCACACCTGGCCCACTTGATTTTTCCCCCAATAGACACTCTCAATAAGCTGTTAGCAGCTTATTAATAAGCTGAGAAAAACCCTGCAGATTGGGTTTTAGAACTGTGCACAGGACAGAATCCAAAAAGACCTACCCACTTTGACCCATTAGCAGACTTAGCAAAACATTTTTTTGAATTTTTTTCTTTTTGACCAAAGGTAAATAAGCTGGCAAACTTGTGATTTTTATTTTTTATAATTTTTTATTTCACCTAAAACTTGGTCAAATCTGCTATAGCAAATCTGACAAAACTCTTCTTTTGGAAACCAAAGAAAACTTAAAACCTTTGAAAACTTGTAAAACTCGTTTCTAACTCAACCCACTTGTCTTGGATACTTAAAATACGTTTGACTTTAGTTGTCAAAGTGGGTAAAAACCACTTTAACCATGGGTCACCCTTAATACCAAACACCCCTTTAGGATACTAAAATGCATTTTAACAAAAAGGTTTAAGCGAAACTTGATTAAAATGACTTAAAACCATGAATTCAACCAATAAACAGTTTTAGAAGCAATTAAATGAAATCTTCTTTGACTTTTGAAAGTTGACTAACTTTGACTTACGTTGACTATTTTCAAAACCTTGAAATCGACCGACAAACAAATAAGCTTACATAAACTTGTAAAAGCTTATGTGAGCTTATTATAACAATAATTGAACAAGACTAACAACCATTTATCTTGAGACAGAAATTAAATCTAAAACAGAAATTTGCATTAATGAAAGAGGGTTACAATTATGAGATTACAATTAAATTAACTACTTGAAAATACTTAAAATGACAGTAAAATAAAAGGATCCAAGTTTCTCTAATACATGAGAAATTAGACTAAAGCTTGAAAACTTAAATTAAAACTAAAAACTAACTAAAGACTCTCTCCTCTTTCTTCCTTTTTATACACCAATATTGCTCCCACTTGACTTCTGAGTAAATCCCACTTTCATTTGAGGCCATTGGATCACTTGAGAAGATTTTGGCCATTGATTGCATTTTGGCGGGAAAACGGTTTTATGCCAGTGGGACTGATAACTTGGACAGGGGAGGGGTGCATTAAATGCGTTTGGCTGTTAGGTGCTTGGAGGGGGAACAAAGCGTGGAGTAGGGTGGAGTTGCAGGTATAGGCATGATGATGGAGAGGGACAGGGAAACCCGTGAGGGTGGTTTTTTATTTAAACCGTGGGTGGATTTGGTTTTTAAACCGGTTAAAGGGATTGGACTGGGTATAAGGGTTGGACCGGGTATTAGTTTGGTAGGATTGGGCTTGGACAAGAGTTGGGCTTAGGATTTTACTTGGACACAAGGTTTAGTTAAGGGATCAAACATGTAAAATTCAAAACTGCAGGGACCACTCATGTAAAATCTGAAATTGTATTCCAAGGCTAAACTTGACAATCCCAATACTCCAAGGACCAATCTTGCAAATCTCAAATAATGTAGGGCCATTTTGCCAAATGTGAAACTCAGGGACTAAACTTGAAATTTCCAAAATTTATCAAAAGGACCAATTTTAGAATTACCAAAGGATTAAAAATGTTCATTTTCCAATTTAAAATGTCCAGGGTAAATCTGTCAATCTTTGAAATTCGAGGACTAAAGTTGCCATTTTGAAAGTTGGGGGTGAAGCGCCAATTATGCAAACTTAGCTCGTTTTCATCCGATTTTAAACATTTTGCATCCGAAACATATAAAATGCAATTTTGAGATATTTTCGATATTTTGATGCATTCGAGCATTTTAAGTGATTTGCGATTCAGATTGACCAAAATGATGAGTATTTACACACTCATCAATCCTCACACTAAACTATTGCTAGTCCCTAGCAAACTTTTGAGAAAAACTTAATGGATTTGAATCTCTTTACCAAAAGCCATTACTCGGAGTAGCCAAATGTTTCGATTCAAGTAAGAACCATGGTACACCGATAACCATGTGATTTTGAGCAAACCACCGACTTCAACGGATTTGATTTGTCTTTACCGAAGCCGTTTGCTTCGGACTAGCCAACTCTTAGATAAATTATCAATATTATCTTTGGTGAGTGATTACCAATTATGGTTTTCCATCGCCTTTACCACAAGCCATAAACTTGCGGGCTAGCCAACTCTTCACTTTTAAGGGTATGGTGGTGAATACCATACAATTTTGGGCAAATTGCAAGTCGTCAACGGATTTGAGATATCTTTACCAAGAGCCGTTTGCTCTGGATTAGCCAATCCTTTTGTTTATTAGACAAAGCGGATCGATAACCAATTGAGTAAGTGCAAAACACTTACTCCCAAAAAAAATTTTGGCCAAAAGCGGGAATTGGCGGTATAATTACATGATAAAATTCGTGAGAATTCCCCCACACTTAGAAATGAATATTGCCCTCAATATTCAAAGTACCATTGTTATGCCGAAACATAGAACGAAAGGGAAATACTACGGCCATTATTTTGAAAGATTTTTTTTTTTTTTTTTTTTTTTTTTTTGAGAAAACTTATATATATACACAACATGCGGGCAACCTCCCCACACTAGGGTGGTAGAAAGATAGAAAGAAGTCGAAATATGGGTGAAAACCCATATGGCATGCTATTGTTTTTGATTCCAGTCGCTAGCTTGACTCGACCCGTATTCATTTGTTCATGGGGAAGTAGCGTGGAAAACCAATCTCCATCGGACTTTCATTCAAGATGTTTGGACAAACATTTGAAGCACGTGAAAGTTCCACACCGATGAGATATACATAGAACCGGCTCAAAATGATAAATGAAAATGCCGGGTCAAGATGGTATCTTCATTCCGAAGGAGTGAAGATGAAGAGAAATCACAAGATATTTGAGGAAAGGAAGAAAGATTTTGATAACAATCAAGATCCATTCTTCATCCTCAAATGTAGACATATCGGGAGGAAGGGTGAGGGTAGTGTCATTAATAAGCAGACTCGTATGATAGAGTACACCTTCCTCCGAGCCAATATCATCCTCAAGATCAAAATAGAAATGATCATGTTCCGGAGGAGATATGTCATGAGAGAGTTCACCGGAGAACTCTTCATGAAAAGAATCATTCACATGAAGTGAAATTGTGAACTCTTGTTCCATCAGAGACTCATCACTATCCTCAATCGAGTATCAAAAGTGGATTCTCGAAATTAAAGTGAATTCAGTCGAATTCAAATAGAGGATTAGTGAGAGTTGTTTTGAATGCTTCAGAACAAAGTGATCAACATTCTCTATTGAATTTGTTAGGGTGAGAAGTGAGTGAGCGATCATTATAAGGGATACTTTCAATCTCTCCCGGATCGGCGAAATCAAAGAGACCATCATCACTTCCCGATGAAAGTGGATTGATGTGAGTGAGTTCATCGGTGAACTCCTCAAGAAGATGATCGACATCGAGTTGTGGAAGTGATGCCTCAACATACTCGATGTCTCGGATGATGCACAATCTTCGCTATAATTGGAGAAAGTTTCAAAATGATCTTTGAACACTCAAGAGGGAAAGAGAATCACACATATGATCGAAGTTCCTGTGACTCTCTCGGGATTGGGACAAGGTTCTCAACGCTAGACTTTATGAATTCGTCCGATTCCTTTTCGTGAACAGTGTCAAGATGCTCGTCCCCATGTTCGGAGAGTGAGTGGGAGCTTGGTGTGATAGCGATTGTTTGAGATGGAATCTCAACTGCTGGGATATCAACCGATCGAGGAGTTGAGAAATAATATTAAAAGGATAAAACTCTCCTCGTCATCATCATATAGAGTGCCTTAAGAAATTGGGAGCGCCTTAGAGCTTGCTCTAGGACTAATAATTCTTCCCTAGATTTGCGGGCCTCTCGTTCTTGACTAGCAATTCTCCCATGGTCTTTTCACCACTCACTTGATTCTTAAAGTTACTAATCATATCATCAAGTGTTTTCATTGCGGTTTCAAAATTTTAGGAGATTTCTTGAGACAACGGCTCGGTGGAGTTTGAACCGTATGGTCTTTGTGGAGGTTGGAAATTGTCAAACTGTAAGAGTCATGATTGTTACAAGGAAATGGATTCCTATTTGACAATCAAAGCTGAAATGGGGACCTCCACAAGACTCACAACAAAGAAACTGTTGAGTGCGGATCGTGAATTGTATGGATATTGGTCATAACCAAAGTTCGAGCATCACGGAAAAGCGTTGTCAGACAAACGTGTTTCGGATTGACACTCAAATCTTGGTGAGGACCTTCATAAAATTCAACAGATTATGTTGATTATATGAAGATAAGTCGGGCTGTGGTGGGTAATTGGAAAAGTTTGAGGGTCGTTAAATGAGTTCGGATTAGGATCATAATCAAATGAATTCCTCGAACCACAAAACAAACAACTCCGTTATGAATATCATTACCACTTTGTACACACGTACACCAACGATGTGGTGAACCAAAAGAGGCTCACCACAACCGACACAAGGAATAAACGATTTCATTTGAAAGTTACGAGAAGGAATCGGTTTATTCAAGGAATCAACAAAACCAACATGGTGATCCGAATGACTATCAAGTCTCGAAGAACATTTTGAAAAATCCGGAGGTGGGACAAGTGGTGTGCTCGAGAGCTAGCAATTTCCACCACTTCCGTTATGGTCTCCGGTTCGGTTCTTGAGAAGCGTGAAGATTAGGCAAGTCATTCTTGCTAGTCACGGTCTAAATTTCGCATGTTTGCTTTTAACCGTAAATCATGAAAGTTTAGGATCAATTTTAGACGGCTTAGGAGCAATTGAGGGTTAGATCTTTGGATAACCGTAGGTTGGACGTGTTAGCACTTCCATTATCGAGAGGAAGTACCGGTCCTTTGTCACCCGGTTTCTCGTTCCATTTCCCTACGCGAATTAATGGATCATCACGAACAACACAATTCTTGACATTTGTGATAAAGTCCAAGTTTTCAACTTTGTCCCGAATTCGTCGTAGTCGAGAGATTCCATGAGAATAGAAGAAGTTAGAATCAAATGGATAGAGGGTAAAGGGATAAAGAATCAAAAAGGGTAAGAGGGTAAAGAGGAATATTTTTGGTATTTTTGAAAACATGATGTAAAAACAAAGAATGAAAATCTTTTGGGTTTTGATTTTATAAGAAAATATAAATACATATAGATGGTATGAACAAGGAGTGCATATTCAAATTACTAATCGCTAAGCGTAAGATAATCAAGCCTGACTCCCAAGGCGGCAAAATTTGATTCGTTCCCAGACGGTCAAGTTTTATCACACAAGCCGGCCACTTGTGAATGGCCAACCGTAACAAACTTAAAACAGTCTGGAAACAAATGCAATGAAGATCGGGAGAGTATAGTGTTTCCCCGGGTCGTTTTGTCCCAGCGAGCTGTGCGATGAATCACCAAACGGATAGTGATCGAGAGATTTGAACGGAAAAGAGTTTGATTGAACAATTATACCTAAGGAAAAGTTTATAAATTACAGAGGCTTAAATGCAAATTAAAGAAAATTAAAAAGATAAAATATTTTAAATAAACGCTATCACTATTTGCAAAATGATGTTTTTCTATGATTTATAAAACAAAAATAACTTAAATAAACTATTTTAATTAAAACGTAAACTTAATTTATCTAAAGACGTTACTTAAAATGAAAACGAGCGTTATTTATAAAAATTACGTGAGTGCGCAAGCAAAAACGTAAAATTTGTGAACTAAAAGTCCTACGAGTGTAAAAACAACTTTCCTACATTCTAATTGACTAAAAATAATTTTAGGAAAAAGCGGAATATTTTTTTGAGTTTTTATTTATTTATTATGAATTAAAACTATTTTAATCTAATTAATTAATGAAAAATACTAAAACATTTTAGAAAATTATGAAACTTTTTGTAAAAATACTTGATAATCTAATGGACCTATGAAAAATAAAATGAGTGTAACAGCTTCTACAAATAAGCTGCTAAAAATCAAATAAGCTACATAAGCTATACTACACAAACTACCTTATATATTAAAATGGGTAAACTAAACCAAGAAAGACCCAAGGTGTCACACCCTCGCCGGAGGCGGAAACACGAGGTGTAATGGAAGGGAACATAAGCACAAGATAATAGAACATACCAACGTTAAGATTTAAAAGAAAGAGTACACCATTACAACACCAGTTTAGCCGACATCGGCAAATATATTACAAAGTTTAGTTCCCAAAATATTGCGTTTTATTACATAACGATTTGTAGTGACAAGTGAAAACTTCATTATGCAAGACCTGGTAGAAAAAGCTTACTAACGATCACCTGAAATGCATGAGAGAAAAACGGGTCAACTATGAAAATAGTTGGTGAGTAAACATGTTTAGTAAAATAAGAGAACTCGTATGAAAGAGTCCAAGGTTTCGGTTATCGGAAATAGTCCACAAAGCAAAGGAATTGTAAATCCACTCAGTTCCAAGTTCCGCCCATACAAAACTTGCAACCTGTGTGTTCACAACCCATTGCACAAAATATAGCATATGAAGTAGTCAAGTATAAGCGGTCATAATAGTTCACAATATAGTACCACGTATATAATAATTGTGGATGCTCTGATGAAACCAAATTATCTTTGGGTGCCACTACCCAAAGTTATGTTGGGTGCCTCTTCCCAAAGATATCTTGGGTGCCTCTTCCCAAAGATATACTGGGTGCCTCTTCCCAAAGATATACTGGGTGCCTCTTCCCAAAGATATACTCCGAACATAGTAGACTTTATAGTGATGCTCCGAACATGGGAGACTTTATAGTGATGCTCCGAACATGGGAGACTTTGGGACAAGGTCATAACATGTACGGTTCAATAAATTCCAACAAGTCATAAATTCGTAATTAAGTTCAAGGATTTGATTTGAGTTCACAAGTTCTAGTCAAAAGAGTTCACAAGAGTAAGAATCAATTTAATTCAAGTATGGTTCATGCATTCAGCCCCAAAATATAGTAAAACGGTAAAAAGGGGATGTGATTACTCACTTGATAAATAGATGCGATGACAAAAGTGGTTACACCGAAATGTAGCGTGAATCTAAAACCGACCTATTATGAATGATATGATATGCAATAAGTCATGATGTAATGTTATGCACGCAATTCGGATGATATTTATACCACTTATGTATTTTTGAAAACAATACTTCTCGTCGAAAATATAATCTTTTAACGTCTTGACCATTTTTAAATTACTTCACATGGGTTTACTTTGAAATGATATCCAACGATAATCATTTAGTGATTTATTAAGAGAATATAACTTTTCGTCGTAAAATAATGTCGTTGAAATTTCCATGAAAGTGACTAAAACGGCCTCTAAACGCTAGTCGTAAAATGGTGCACGTCAAGTGTTAGGAAGCAAACTCAACGGTTTTAGGAAGCTTGTATCATTATCTCAAAGTTTTAGTGTTTAAGTTTTCGTCCTAGAGGTCTCGTACATAAAGAAAATTAGAGGTTAAGTATGGTACTTTTAGTCCAAAATATAGTTTAAGGATGGGTTTTCGGCAAAGTTTGAGCGACTATATTTTATTCATTACAACTCCGCTTGACGAACGGTTGGATATTTTGGAAAATATGGTTGGCGAACTTGATTTTACTAGAAGACATCTTTTTATAAAGAGTATCCTATCAATGTTAAAAACGACCCTCAACATGGCCCCTAGTTGCCGTAGTATATGTTTAATAGAAAATGTATTAAGGTTGCTAATAGAATAAAGTTACGGCAACTTTGTTTATCGCGTGTAATTTAATCGTTACAAGTCCGTTTTCTACGTTTTCTACATCCTTAGATTCGTGTCAAAGTATACTAGTACATTTTCGATAAGTCGACACATTTTATAAAGCTTAGGACTCATTTTTGACTCGTAAAGAGTGACATTTTCATGCTGAAATTTCCAGAAATTATTAGTTTTCGACGTCTAACTTGAAAAATTCATAACTTCTTCGTTATAACTCCGCTTTAATCCGTTCAAGCGCCACGGTTTCGTTTTAAAGTATATTTTTAAATATCTAGGCCAAATATTTTTACCTACTGTCGGATTTTCCAGAATTTCAAAATAAGGACAGACCCTTTTCAAAACGTGTCGAAATGAGTTTTTCTCGCGCCAAACCTATTCTAACCCATTCAAAACAACTCCGAAGCTATTCTAATCCTACCATACACCTTCTTAGGGTGTCATGGGTTCCTAGACATCACCAAAACTAATATATATAACAAGGAGTAATTATAGGATGGATTATATATATTTAACACTTAAAAACCTTAAAAAATGGTATAAACATCATGAGACTTGCATATTTCTCAAATAAAATGATATGACCATAAAAATGAATATAAAATATTATGATGATAATGAATGCTTACTAGTGATTGATGAGGTTAATAGAACAAAGGGTTTTTCCTAATCACTTGAGGTTTTTATTGCAAAACCTATACAACAAGTGATACTAGAGTGTTAAAATCTTTGTCTTGAAAATTTTTGATGCTTCCTTCCTATGTTTCTTGTGGTGCGGTTTGCAAGAGAGAAAAGAGGAACAAGAAAAGTTTTCACCTTTGATCTTTGGTTTGTATGTGTAGTTTTATGATATAATAATATGTATGTAAGTATAGGTGTGCATAAGATATTTTTGGAAATCAAATGTGTGTGTCGACATACACTAAAAAGAAAAGAAACATTTACTTAGATAATATAATGTATAAGTGTAAATATATGTAAGTAAATTGAAGACTTGTGGTAAGTTGTGGTCACATTTGAATATATAGGGTAGCGTTAGATAAAAATAAATTTTCACGGGTCAAGATAAAATATATTTAGGTCATAAAAATTATAAAATACATTTCTTGCAAGATTTGAGTGAAATAATAATTATCGTGTCGTATTTAATAAAATCGTCGTAATTATATAAATATAACCATTTATATACAAAATAAATTTAAAACACTGGGTAAACTAATAATATAATTTTTATAGTCTTAAAAGGAGTATAAAAATATATTAATAATATTTTTGGAAGTGTCGGATCAATATTCAAAATAAATAAATTACGCGATAACGTTTATTTAATAAAAGTTATACGTTTAACGTGAAATGCAAAACCATGCATGAACTAATATGATGAATATTAAGTTTGAGAAATGACCAGAAATTGAGAATTGTGACACAAGGGCGCAATGGTTCCAGGTACACTCTTAGCATCTTCCAAAGGTGGGACGTCTCAGGTTCGAGCCTGCCTCCCCACCTTTTTGCTCTTTATTTTTTTCTTGGTTTTCTTTCTTTTGGAAGTTGAAGATGCAATCAAAATAAGAACATTTTGTAAAAACTTTTCTTCTAAAAACCTTGGAATAAGCTGGTAACAGCTTATTACAGGAACAGATATGGACAAATAACAAAACAAACACACCTTTATGCTACTTAGTTGCTCAAATAAGCTAGACAAGCAGTGAAATAAGCAGATGGAAACTGAACAAGCAATTGCAGAATGAAAATAAGCTAGGACATGAGATAATCTACCAAAATAAGCTGATAATGACTGAATGAGAGGGAAGATCAGTTGGCAAATATGCTACACTAGTGGGGGATCTTAAACTTCTAAAATGGGAAAATAAGCAATCGAAAAAGTCACACAATAAGCTAAAAATAAACTAACAAGGATCTATCCTATTCTAAATTCACTAGTAAGCAATGAATAACCTAGATAAGCTGAAAGTTAGGCCTAATAAGCACTTGAAACCAAACAAAAAAAATTACTTAGCTGCTGTTTGGATTGAAAAAGAACAGGCCACAGGTTGCTCTTTGGAGCTTATTTGAGATAAGCTAGAAAGAGATTTAGGCCCTGAGCTTCTGGCTACTTGAAGCACACCTGGCCCACTTGATTTTTCCCCCAATAGACACTCTCAATAAGCTGTTAGCAGCTTATTAATAAGCTGAGAAAAACCCTGCAGATTGGGTTTTAGAACCGCGTATGTGATGTAATCCAAAAAGACCTACCCACTTTGACCCATTAGCGAGACTTAGCAAAACATTTTTTGAATTTTTTTCCTTTTGACCAAAGGTAAATAAGCTGGCAAACTTGTGATTTTTATTTTTTATAATTTTTTATTTCACCTAAAACTTGGTCAAATCTGCTATAGCAAATCTGACAAAACTCTTCTTTTGGAAACAAAAGAAAACTTAAAACCTTTGAAAACTTGTAAAACTCGTTTCTAACTCAACCCACTTGTCTTGGATACTTAAAATACGTTTGACTTCAGTTGTCAAAGTGGGTAAAAACCACTTTAACCATGGGTCACCCTTAATACCAAACACCCCTTTAGGATACTAAAATGCATTTTAACAAAAAGGTTTAACTGAAACTTGATTAAAATGACTTAAAAACCACTGAATTCAACCAATAAACAGTTTTAGAACAGAATTAAACTGAAATCTTCTTTGACTTTTGAAAGTTGACTAACTTTGACTTACGTTGACTATTTTCAAAAACCTTGGAAATCAGCTTCTGACAAACAAATAAGCTTACATAAACTTGTAAAAGCTTATGTGAGCTTATTGTAACAGTAATTGAACAAGACTAACAACCATTTATCTTGAGACAGAAATTAAATCTAAAACAGAAATTTGCATTAATGAAAGAGGGTTACAATTATGAGATTACAATTAAATTAACTACTTGAAAATACTTAAAATGACAGTAAAATAAAAGGATCCAAGTTTCTCTAATACATGAGAAATTAGACTAAAGCTGGAAAACTTAAATTAAAACTAAAAACTAACTAAAGACTCTCTCCTCTTTCTTCCTTTTTATACACCAATATTGCTCCCACTTGACTTCTGAGTAAATCCCACTTTCATTTGAGGCCATCGGATCACTTGAGAAGATTTTGGCCATTGATTGCATTTTGGCGGGAAAACGGTTTTATGCCAGTGGGACTGATAACTTGGACAGGGGAGGGGTGCATAAAATGCATTTAGCTGTTAGGTTCTTGGAGGGGGAACAAAGCGTGGAGTAGGGTGGAGTTGCAGGTATAGGCATGATGATGGAGAGGGACAGGGAAACCCGTGAGGGTGGTTTTTTATTTAAACCGTGGGTGGATTTGGTTTTAAACCGGTAAAGGGATTGGACAGGGTATAAGGGTTGGACCGGGTATTAGTTTGGTAGGATTGGGCTTGGACAAGAGTTGGGCTTAGGATTTTACTTGGACACAAGGTTTAGTTAAGGGATCAAACATGTAAAATTCAAAACTGCAGGGACCACTCATGTAAAATCTGAAATTGTATTCCAAGGCTAAACTTGACAATCCCCAATAATCCAAGGACCAATCTTGCAAATCTCAAATAATGTAGGGGCCATTTTTGCCAAATGTGAAACTCCGGGGACTTAACTTGAAATTTCCAAAATTTATCAAAAGGACCAATTTTAGAATTACCAAAGGATTAAAAATGTTCATTTTCCAATTTAAAATGTCCAGGGGTAAATCCTGTCAATCTTTGAAATTCCGAGGACTAAAGTTGCCATTTTTGAAAGTTGGGGGGTGAAGCGCCAATTATGCAAACTTAGCTCGTTTTTCATCTGATTTTAAACATTTTGCATATGAAACATATAAAATGCAATTTTGAGATATTTTCAGTATTTTGATGCATTTCTGAGCATTTTTAAGTGATTTGCAGTTCATATTTGACCAAAAATGATGAGTATTTACACACTCATCAAGATACTTTTTGAATTTGAAAACATAAGTACACATTCGACGTGCTAGAGAAAAGAAGGTTTGCACATCGAACGGTTTTTCCAAAAGTATTCGTCAATTTCATTCCTGGACCAAGGTTGATTCACGAGTGAATCGCCCCATCGTTTCTATCCAGTTGTCACAAGTTTGATCTTTTGAAAAGATCTCACATGTCACCCACCAAGAGCTTGTTTGATGTTGGCTCTAGAAGGATTTCCATCTTCATTGTGAATATTTTTACATATCACTCGGATGTTCCGCAATACCACAAGGATAATGCGTGGGACTCTTAATATATACTTACTTTCCACATTGTGTGAAAAGCAAGTCTTCAAGAATTTAGTGTCCTAACGAGATATTGTGGATGATCTCTTGGCTCTAGACTCAATTGTGCATATTTGGTTCTGTGTGGGAGACTCGGAGAGGGTCTCCTTCTTCAATATCAACAATCTCTAAGAGAAAGTCGATAGATAATGTCGGTTCCCGTGAGAATGAAACAAGCCCTTTAAGAGGAACTTGAGTGGTTTGGGAAGTTGTAGTGCGGTCGTCCTTTGGGTCCATGACGTCTTGTCTTCAATACCGGTGTTACCTTAGTAACCACCAAGTAGCATATGTATTGAACCCGTTCTCGCCCTAAGGTTGAATTATTGGAGGCTATTTCTTTTCACCCTTTTCTCATTTCAGTTCTTTTCATTCTTCAACCCTTGGTGCTTACCGAGACTTCATAACTAGAACCTTGTTGGGTTTATTCCATTACTAGCTACATCTCGGACCGCACTCTTCCCATTTCTCATTTTTCTCCTTTTTTCATCATACCTAAGGACTCTACACTATCTAGTGGATTGTCCCTGGGTAGATCCGTCCGGTTCTGGCGGATTGTGGGAACTAATACCTAACCTCACCATCCTTATAACTCCATGCATAAAGTAAAATGGTCGGTCTTTTGGTACAATTCATTCCTTCTCAAAACCAATTGAAAAATCATTTGGAAAATCAATCAAGGTACTTGTGATATAAAATCAAAGCATTTTGTACCTTAATAGTTTTGATCATTTAGAAATGCTCCCCCTCAACATGTGCATATGATTTTGAAATTGTTTAGCACATGGAGGCAAGAGTTCTTTGAAATAATTTCTTGATCACAATTTCCATGGAAAAAGCCATTTGATTTTCTTTGGTAAATTCCCCCCCCCCTCAATATGTGCATAGGATATTTTGAAATCATTTTTATCACATAGAGGCAAGAGTTCTTTTGAAGCAAATTTACGATCACACAAGCCATTAAGAAACCATTTAAAACTCAATCAAGGTACTTTATGTTAAAACATAAAAGCATTTGCACCTTGATAGTTTCCTTTCTTTTAAAAATGCTCCCCCTCAATATATGCTTCGAGATTCGAAAGCGTTTAGCACATATGAGAGAGCAGCCTGCACAATTAAATCAAAACGATCATCTTATATCAAGTTTCATTATTAAATCACAAATTCTCCCGATCAAAATATCAAACCCTTTGAGATTTTGGATCTCAAGTGATTTAATCAGTTTGGAAAACATGGGAGAATATGTGGCCAGTTTAAATACTCATCTTGTTTTGGATAAATCCTCCTCCTCAACATGTGCATTGTGTATTTGAAATCGTTTGGCACATGGAGGCAGGAGTGCCTATAAAGGACTAAAACCGATTCCATTAAAACAGATTTGAGATTTAAATCACGATCTCTACCCGATCGAAATATCAAACCATTTGAGATTTTGTGATCCCAACCGATTTAAATCATTTAAAAATTTGGGAAAGGCGTGGCAAGATTCAATTTTGAAAGATGATGATAAGGACCATTTTAAGACATTAAAGATTGTTAGTGTCGGTATGATAGTTTTTAAGAGATCTTTTAAGTAAAACAAAACAATTTCACAATCAAACAAGAACAGAAAAAATTTCATTTTGAAAGACCTTGATTCTAAAGAAAAAAAACCATACTATGACATAACATTAAATCTTTAGATCACCACTTAATAAAGTACAAAACGGAACTTTTATGAATAAATATTGTATGAAAATATTATATTTTAAATCACTCTCCCCCTCAATCAATGACAGAAGTCAATAATTGAGTGACTTAGGTTTTGATAAAAAGAAGTCCGGTGATTTTCAAAATTTAGTTCAATTTATTTTCAAAACAATATTTTCCATTTTCAAAACAATTTATTCAATTTTTTTTAAAATTGTTTAAAAATGGTATCTGCACAAAGATACGTTAGGTGGTTGAGCCGCTTTTGTTGTTGTTCTTTGAGGGTTGGAAGAAACCGTCTGCAGATGCGATGAGACTTCAAACGTTGCATTTTAATGCCAACTTAGGTCAAATTAAGCTCCGTTTCTTCAATCACTTAGAAGAAAATCATCTGCTGATGCAGTGAGACCTCTTATGTTGCATATATGCCAACTCTCCACAGAAGTCCAATTAAGCTCCGTTTCTTCATTTGTCAACCCAAGATAGTTACCCTTTCTTTTCGGCATCCAATCATATGCAATTGTGGGATCCGGATCGAGAACATTCTTTTAAACCAATATACCTGCATACGTTAGTGAACACACATACAGATATATAGTGGTCGACATCACCCAAACAGCAATCGACTAATAAAAGTCAATTCAAAATATAAATCAGATCATTCAAATATATGGGAATAATGTATTTATCAAACTCAAATCATCTAAACCTAGCACTCACATCCTAGAAACCTAGTCCTTCAACATAGGCAATTGTATTTTACAGATAAACACGTAGGATGATTAAGATAATCTCGTTAGATGATAAAGATTTGAAAACATTTTCCCCCTCAATCAATGACTTAAATATCTGAAAAGTTTAAAAGCGCTGAAGTCATTGATTGAGTTTTCAATTTTAATAAAAACTCTGAATCTGATTGATTTTTAAAGCAACTCATTTACCACCAATTTTTGAAAACAACAAATATTTTTCTGAATAATTTTTAGACGGAAAAACATTTGTGTAGGAACAGCAGTCCTTCGACATACTTTCCTCAAATTGTTTTAGGATAAGTGCACGAAATATTTGAAAAATTGTTTAAGCGAAGCACTTTCCTTCTTTGAAAAACGGGTTGCTATCAGAAATAATAGCAAACCATGGTTTAAGCGCGGGTTACGATCAAGTAAGCGTAAGCCTTTTTTGAAGCGCGGGTTCTGATCTGAAATAAGCGTAAGCCATATTTTGAGACATGTTAAGAAAAATATTTACACCTCTGCTCGAACTTCATCTAAAGTCCCGTGCCATTATTGAATGACATTTCTAAGACCGTAGATGTTATCGATACCAGAAGACATGTCTAGAGAAAACATATTTTTGGTATTTTTCAATTTTCTGATTTTTTATGGGCTTTTGTTGATTTTATATTTTTCTATTTTCTTTTTGTTGGTTTTATATTTTTGTATTTGGTTTTTGAAAAATATTTACAAAGATAGAGTAGATGATATAGTTAAAGAAGATGATGATACGAGTACCGTGATAAGGATATCGAACAGCCCCGTTGTAGAAGATAGAAGTCATCATCTCTTAAACATTCACCACCAAAGCTTCCAAGGGCTCTTGCATTGAAGAAAGAAATTGAACCATCTGAAAGTGAGACTTTGGCAGCTTCCCCCCAAACCAAAAATCCTTTGGATGAGCAGATTCGAAGCTCTATTTCAAGCTTGTCTTAGCCAGGTGCACAGAAAAGAACACCATTTAACATAAATCCCGCTGCTCCTTTTAAGAACGATAATCGAGATTCTCCGTTCGGGGTTATATCATCAAAATAGATCAGCAACGTACCATCCCACTCATAAATAATCTTCTCACATTTCATAACCACTGAAGTCTGAAGCAATCCATTCCAAAAGGTGTCAAGAGAACAATTCCACCAAGTAGTTGAATTGATTCAGTCAGTCTCTTTGTGTAATGCTCAAGAACTCTCCCGAATACACATCATGAGGGTAATGAAGAACACCTCCCCAATGTTTACATCTTTCGTCCCTGATGATCGTGTACGAAGCTCAAAAACCCGAAGTACACCAATATCCAAGAACTCTCCCGAATACACATCATGAGGGTAATGAAAAACACCTCCCCAATCTTCACATCTTTCGCCCACGATGATCGTGTATGAAGCTCAAGAATCCAAGTACACACATTCCCACCAAAAGAATAGCGATAACACCTCCCTCATGTTATACATTTATCTCCCGAATATGTCATACTTGTGTACCTCTTTTATCTTGAAACTTTCTCTTACATCTCTTCCCCACGTAGTTGGAATAAGAACACTAAACGCCTTGATGAGTAAAACCTTGAGTTTCTCTGCGGTCATGACATTTGTTTTCCGGGATATCTTCAATCACTTAGAAGAATTAAGTCCATCAAGTTTACTCGCCATGAGTCAAACCTTGAGTTTCTCTCATGTAATAACATTTGTCTTCCGGGATATCTTCAATTACTTAGAAGTATTAAGTTCATCAAGTTTACTCGCGTTTAGATCGTGTCTCCTTCCCCTTCTTGGTTTTGACACTTCGAATCGGCAACATCTTATAAGCCCAAATACTTGAAATCTGTTGAGAAGATCGCTTGAAGTCTTTGTGAGAATCAACATCTTGAATAATGTGAGCAAGTCTAATTGGGATTAAATTCGACATATCACTCTCCCCAATTAATGCTCTCCCTAAACCGACAATCTGTTTGATAATGACCATTAAGAAGAAGTCTTTAGATTGTTAAATTGTAAGATATAACTTTTCACATACACATCAAACCATAACACAAAGTAGCATGTAGATGGAATTCTAGAGAGAAAGTTAGAGGTTTAGGGAACTTAGTGAGAGAAAGTGAAAGATATTATTATGAGCTCAACTCTACCTTGGAAGGTAGAGTATTTATAGTCTTACATAAACGCCACACATCGGGTGTGGATCGGGCATACGGTGGGTAAAGACCGTCCGTCCTCCACGGTGTTACTTAACTAAATACTACTAAGCTAAAAGGAACTACGACTACGAGCTTTCTAACGATTACATATACTTGAGGTGACCGACTCTTTAAAACCGGAATTTCTAATTCCTAACAATCTCCCCAAGGAGGTCACCTCAATCATGTACCAAAATACATTGAATACAACCGGATAATACATTAACAATTGATCTTGCATTCTTGATGTAGTGCTTTGCTTCAAGCTCGTAGTCATTGATTCTTCACATTGCATGTTTGGTTACTTCAAGTGGAGGTCTTTTCTTGATCCACGTGATGATAAATTTGAGCCATCTTTTGATATCATCGACTATCAAAATCTCGAGACATCCTTTGTGGTGTTGGTATTATGTGATGTTGTGACTTTAGGACCGACATGCTCACATTCGGATCATGATATCTTCTCATCGAGTAGCGGAAGCTTTTGTTGAATCATGATATTAGCGGCGTAGCGAAGCATGGAGTGGAAATATCGAGTCATTGATGCACTAATCATGATTTCTTTCGAGATGAATGTGTTAAGTGAGCATGCGGCTATGGATTGACCGCTTCATTACGATCACCGCAAGCGTCGGGCGTACATGCATACAACGATTAGCAATAAATCGCACGAAAGTGTCTTTGATCACTTCGTTGAATTGAGGTACACGCCCACGGTTCCCGTTGATCGATACATGTCTTGCTGTGATCGGTATAATTCGAAGAATTTCCTTGACGGGGTTTCGCGTTGCTCTAGTCGTTCTCAAACCGAACGTCTCAAAGAAGACAACACGGAGTGAGTGAACCGGTAATTTTAAGTCCAGCGATTGATGAAAAGAGATTTGAAAAACAATCGAGTATTGCTCAATAGAAATTGTTTTGCAATACAATGAAGGTTTTATTGAAAATCAATTATCAATCATAAAACACCTTTGGTTTGAAATATGAGTACACGGTCGATGTGCTAAAGAAAAGAGTTTTAAGCATAAAGACCGGTTTTCAAAGGTATCCGTCAATCCCTAACTGAACCGAGATTGATTCAAGAAATTGAATCGCCCATTGTTTCATTCAATTGTCACATGGTTGATCCATATAATAGATCTCACATGCCACCTACCAGGAGCTTGTTTGATGTTGGCTCGAAGGCTTTCCATCTTCATTGTGAATGTGTAAACACATCACTCGGATGTTCAGCAATATCACAAGGATAATCGTGGGACTCAAGGTATAATCTCTCTTTCCACATTGTATGAAAGAGAGTCTTCATTGAAAGTGTCCTAATGAGATTTATTGATGATCTCGTGGCTCTAGACTCAATATGTGCATATTTGGATCTGTTGGGAGACTAGGGAGAGGTCTCCTTCTTCAATATCAACAATCTCTAAGAGAAAGTCGATAGATAATGTCGGTTCCCGTGAGAATGAAACAAGTCCTTTTAAGAGGAACTTGAGTGGTTTGGAAAGTTGAAGTGCGGTCGTCCTTTGGGTCCATGACGTCTTGTCTTCAATACCGATGTTACCATCGGTAGCATATGAATTGAACCGGTTTACGCCTAAGGTTGAATAAATGGAGGCTATTTGTTTTCACCCTTTTCTCATTCGGTTCTTTTAATTCGTCAACCCCTTGATTGCTTACGAGACTTCATAGCTAGAACCTTGTTGGGTTTATTCGATTACTAGCTCGGTCTTAGTCCGCACTCTTCCCATATCTCATTTTTCTCCTTTTATCATCATACCTAAGGACTTCTACACTAACTAGTGGATAGTCCTCGGTAGATCCCTCCGATTACGGCGGATCATGGGAACACATACCTAACCTTATCATCCTTATATCACCGTACATAAAATAAAGTTGGTCGGTCTATTTGGTATTGTTCATACGCCATTGGAACCAATTGAAAACCA
Source organism: Chrysanthemum lavandulifolium (assembly GCA_022545495.1). Lineage (NCBI taxonomy): Eukaryota > Viridiplantae > Streptophyta > Magnoliopsida > Asterales > Asteraceae > Chrysanthemum > Chrysanthemum lavandulifolium. The sequence continues at coordinate 193,311,731 of CM040242.1, forward strand.
TTTGAAAGTCAATTCCGATACTTGTGATATATTATCAAAACATTTTGTACGAATTGTTTTGATAATTTTAGAATAAGTGCTCCCCTCAACATGTGCATCAAATGTTTGAAATCGTTTTGCACGGAGGCAAGAGGAAGAAATTACTTCTTTGATTACCATTTTCTAAAAATATCACCATCACTTCCTTGATCAAATCAAGTAGATAAAGCATTTCGGGAAGGATGAGGTTTCCATAAATTTGCTCCCCTCAATATGTGCCTCGAGGTTTGAAAAGAGTTTTGCACATACTAGAGGAACTGCACATTGAGATAAATGATCACGTTTCAAATCATAGGTTTAAGATAGATGCTCCCCTCAACATGTGCATTGAAAATTTGAAATCGTTTGTCACATGTGGGAAGGACGGCATGTACATCCTTATAAAACCATTTACCGAATAATCGGTTTAAATCCAATTTAAATCACACATTCTCCCCGATCACAATTATCAAATCATTTGAGATTTGTGATCTCTTATAGATTTAAATTGATTTTGAAAACTTTAAGGAGAATTGTGACTTGATTATGAAAGCGTTTTAAGCGATAAGGATCGGATTTTAAGACTTTAAACTCCATTGATAAAACATGCATGTACATCTTTTGAAAAACAATTTAATGCCAAATAACTTTTTAATTTAATTGAAATCATTCTCCCCCTCAATCAATGACATAGGTTGTTGATTGAGAGATAGAGATTTTGACAAATAAGTCTTGATGATTATCAAAAATTAGAGACCGAGTTATTTTTCAAAGCATTTAGTTTTCAGCAGATGAAAGTTAATAGAATCAGAGCATGGAATTTTGAAATCATGATAAAACATGGCTCTGTTCTTTCTTTTAAAACCGGGTTATTGCCTGAAAATGACAATAAACCATCGTTTCTCTTTCTCCCAATTTTTTTTTTTTTTTTTTTTTTTAAGAATTGAACAACATCTAAAGTCCGTATCATTCTTTGAATGACATCACAAAGACCGTAGATATTATCGAACCGGAAAAAAAAACATGACAAATTGATTTTTTTTTTTTTTTTTTTGAAGATTTTTGAATTTTTGATTTTTATGGATTTTGAGAGTTTTATAATTTTCTATTTGATTTTTGAGAGTTTTATAATTTTGTATTTTGTTTTCGAATAAATATTTACAAGAGATAGATGAAGATAGACCTTTACTCCTCGTCTTCCTCACGAAGGCGTTTGAGAGTTTCGGTTGAAGGCTTTTCAAACCAAGGCGTGGAAGAATAAACTCAAAACGTTCTCTTGGAAGAGCTTTGGTGAAGATGTCCGCTAAGCGATATTCGGACCTCACAAAATATAGTTCCACCACACCTTTTTCCACTTGTTCCCGATGAAATGATGTCGAATGTCGATATGCTTTGCTCTTGAGTGTTGAGCGTTGTTGCATGAGAGAGCAATAGCACTTTTATTATCACGATGCGAGAGGATTTTGTTGAATACAAAGCCATAGTCGGATAATTGAGATCTCATCCATAAGATTTGAGCACAACAGGATGACATGGCTATGTATTCAACCTCTGAGAGAAATAGAAGTGCTCATTTGCTTCTTTGAAGACCGACTCACAAGCTTATCACCCAAAAGCGAGCACCTCGGGCGTGCTTGACGTGTATCTTGACGACTGCATGATCGGCATCTGCATAGGCCGTTAGTGACATACCGGTGTCCTTGGTACCAAAGACCCATATTGATGGTTCCTTGGAGATACCGAAGACCCGTTTAAGCGCTTCAAGGTGCTTTTAGTAGGCTTAGCACGGTATCTAGCACACATGCATCTGACGAACAAGATGTCGGTCTACTAGCGGTGAGGTACATCGGGACCCAATCATACTACGATATTTCGTTTGGTCAATCATGATCCACGAGTGGTCCTCATCTAGTTTGGTTCGGTCAATCATGGGGGTGTCAGCGAGGTCACTAGAATCAAATCCAAATTTCTTTAAAATCTCATTGCATATTTAGATTGATTTATGAAAATGCCTCCGGGACTTTGTGAAATTTGTAATCCCAAGAAAAATGATATTTGTCCCATCATTGACATTTGAAACTTTGAACTCATTTCTTTTGAAAACGATCACATTCCATTGGGTGCATCGAGGCAAAAATAATATCATCAACATAAATTTGAACATGAGTTAAATGTTTGCGACTTCACGGTGAATAAGGTAGGATCAAGCTGCTCCTTTGATGAATCCGGTTGATAGAAGAAACTTTGTGATGTATCATACCATGCCCTTGGAGCTTGCTTTAAACCGTAAAGAGCCTTCTTCAAGCGATAAGCGTGAGTAGGATGCTCTTGATTCACAAATCCTTGAGTTGGGCGGCGTGAGCGACTTCTTTAAGATCTCCGTTCGAAATGCCGTCTTTACATCCATCGATATACTACCATGTTCTTACTAGCGACATTAGCGGAAAGATTACGATTGCCTCGATTCGAGCAAGCTGGAGCAAAAGATTCTTCAAAGTCTATACCCTCCTCTTGACGATATCCTTTAGCAACTAATCGAGCCTTGTTCTTCAACACATCACCATGCTCATCAAGTTTTACTTTGAAGATCCATTTGAGAGCTATAATCATAGCACGATCTGGGCGGTACTAACTCCCATACATCAAGGCGATCAAACTCATGAATTTCATCTTGCATGGCATTGAACCACTATCTTCATTCATGGCGGTTTAACATCTTTTGGTTCGATCTTAGATAGTACGGAGTTGAAGAAGCACCATAAGGCATCGGTTGCGAGTTGTTTCGGGTTGATACTGAGACGAGAGGATTTCCAATGATGTTGTCTAAGGGGTGATCGTGAGTCCATTTTACGAGGTGTTCATGTGGCGGTTGTTGAGGCGAGGTAGGCGAGTCGATGTCTCTGAAGAAGATGGTTCGATGATGATTCGGGAGTAGCAAATATGTTTTCAAATGGAGCATCTTGAGAGTCGCATAGGGATTAACTTCATCATTGATGCGAAACATTTCCATGATGTACATTTGAAGAATGATAATTTGTTGATGAGGCGAAGGATCGTGACGGTGCTTCTTGACTTAAAGATATTGAGGCGAGGATTGACTTCATTCTTTGGAATATGATCATCCTCTGTTGTAGGAATCGACACCTCATTAGTAATTGAATCATACAGTTCATCAAACATAGGATCAAACAATTTCTTTACATCATCTTGGATGGAGGTACATATGGAGGTTCTTGAGAGGAGTTTGGAACAAGGGATGAACCAATGGGACTATTTTGAAGTGCGGGTCTGAGTGGAGTGTCGAGAGCCATTTGACGGACGACTCATCAAACATAACGTGAATTGTTTCCATGATATTTCGGGTTCTTTTGTTGTAGATTCGGTATCCCTTTTGTTTGGTGCATATCCTACAAATGCTCCAATGTCGACTTTAGCCCTAAGTTTGCCCAAGTCTTGACCCTCATTAGTTGGATAGCACAATGCACCAAACACACGAAGGAAAGATAGATTAGGTTTTCTGTTGTGGACAAGTTCATATGGAGTTTTTCCATGAATAGTGTGAATCGGGAGCGATTTTGTGTGTAGCATGCGGTGGCAATTGCTTGACCCGGAGAAACATTGGAACCTTTGAGTAGATCGGCATTGTTCTAGCGGCTTCAACAAGAGTACGATTTCGTCTTTCAACTACACCGTTACATTGAGGGGTTCGTGGAACACTTCTTTGATGGTGATTCCAACGCTTTCATAGAATTCACTAAGTTGTTTGTTGACAAACTCGGTTCCATTATCATTACGATAATTACGGCGGTTTTGTTTAGTCGAACTGCATTTGTTTAATGAGTTTGATGATGATATCGGAGTTTCATCCTTTGTCCTTAAGAACTTGACCGGTGAATCTAGAGTAATCATCAACTACAACTAACACATATTTCTTCCCAAAGATATTCGCACCCTCATTGGTCCACATAAATCCATATGAATCATATGAAGAACTTGATGTGAGTTAGTAGGTTTGGGTTTATGGGCATACTTCTTGCTTTTTCCCAATTGACATCTTTGAACAAAGATGATCCTTTTCATACTTTAGTCTAGGTAAACCTACAACTAAGTCCTTTACGGAAAGATCGTTGATGGTGCGAAGTTCAAGTGATTAAGGCAGCGATGCCATAACCATGACTTTGTTTTGAAGCCTTTGATAGCAAGCAGTTGGAGAAGCCCTCATCATGTCATCGATAGAGATGGTGTAAAGATTTGACCCACGAGTTCCTTTTAACAGTTCCTTACCATTAAGATCTCTAACAAAGCGGTATGTTTTCGAAGGCAACTTCTAGATCGAATCACGAATTGACCAGCAGAGAGCAGTTATGACCCAAACCTTCTACATAGTAAACTCTAGAGATGACACTATTACCAATAACATAATCTCCATAACCCATAATAGCACCGAAATGATCATTACCAAATCTAATAGGTCCGATGAATTTGCTCACGAAGTTCATGAGCGCGACCGGTCTCGGTCATCATATGCTTGGAGCGACTGAGTCCGGTACCACGAGCGATTTGAGCGATCTGCGGTTGAACACGAGACAAGAATGGATAAGCGGATAATTGGGATCCCCATGCAAGAATGGGTTCCATTTGGTTAGTAACAATGTTTGGAACACCCACATCGAAATAGAAGCATTCATATCGAAAGTGAGGCAATGGAATCGTTGTGAATAGATGCGATACTAGTGTTAGTATTAGCCATGTTCATAGTGTGATCACTTCTTAAGGAATAGTTCTACCAAGAGGCATCCATTTTCTAGTGGGCATTGTCGATTAGTCTTAAGACCAACGGTGTCCAATAAAAGCCTATTTTCTTGAATGTTCTTCTGTGGGTTTCCTTTGTTTTCTAACTTTCTTTCGTTTTGCCTTTTAGCCTTCTTAGCATGAATTTTAGCATTAACAATATTAGCGAACAATTAACATCATTAGGCGATAAGTAACACCACATTCATGATTAGAAAGCGAATTCAAGCGGACATCGGTACAAGGTTTGCAAATAGTATCGAATTGAATTAATTACGATGCGCCTATGGCTAATACTAGAATCAACACGATTCGTTTTATTCAATTCAAGCTTAAAGTTCCTAGATTGTTCTTCTACTCTCTTCCGATTGCACATTCTTAGCTTGAGAGGTCCTATCATTCCTTGTATTGTCTTGAGACTTTGACTGCTCCGTTTAATGTCATGATTACTCTGTAGAGGAATGGGAACATTAGTTGGTTTAACTACTCTTTGCATCACTGTTTAGATGTCTTGGGCTCGAACTACATACGGTGCACTAAGGTTCACTTTCATAAAACTAGAGTCTTGTGATTTGTACTCCTAGAAGGCACACTTGAGTTCTCTTTCTTAGCATTGTGGATCTGGAATCGAACTACTTAAAGGCACACTACGGTTCACATTCAAAACATTGGGAATCGAATGCATATCATACTTAGCGTTAGGCATTGAGCATGGAATCAAAGGATTAACTCTCTCACCTAATGACTTTGGGCATATTGTGATCAAGCATTCTAAGATTTCTTGAGATCGTTTGGCATATAAGCATGCATGTCCAATTGCATTATCATGAGGTTTCTCTAGCTTATCCTCTTCAACAATCTCACGCAGACATTCTAGGCAATCCTTAAGGGATGAGAAGTATGTTTGAATGGCAAGTTTGTTGTTCCTTAGATGAGGAGGGACATATGTCACAGATAAAGCATATTTCTTACAAGAGTGAACCTTTGATACAACATTCTCCCCATTGGTCATTGGCATTTTCCCTTTTACCTGACTCTTCAGATTCTCAATTTCCTTTTGCAATGAAGCTATTTGTTCGTTGTTTTTGTTACGAGTGACTTTAATTGATTCAAATAACTCATTGAAATGACGTTTAACCTTTTCATTTTCTTCTAGAAAACTTTCGTTTTCCTTTTGTAAAGCATTTACTAGGTTTTGAAGATGAAATGTTTGAGAATTCTGAGAATCTAAAGGAGGAGGCATTTGGGAGCCTGCCATATTGTTTGTTTGACCCTTTAATTGAGAGATTTGGGCTTTCAACTTTACGATCGTGTTGCATTGAGCTTGAATCATTCATCACGTTTGTTAATTTGAAAAGCGCATCAAACTCGGAGCATCGAAGATGTCTTGACATTTGAAGTTTTGACATTTTCTTTAAGATGTTGATATTTTAGTTGTAAATTAAAATGCTCAACTTCTAGTTTAGAAAAATGTTTAACGAAATTGTCGTGATCATCGATTCAATTTTCTCGTTTAGTTTAGAATTAGTTTTTCAAGCTCAATGACACGATCATGGGAGACTTTCGGGGCCACATATAGTTCATGAAATTTGGAAGCATTAATAGAGCAATTTGAAGCGATGAAAACACATCTTGAGCAACACATTCAATAATAAGATTCTCATTTAATGTATGCAAGTTCTTTCTCTCAATCTCATTATATTTCGATTGCACGCTCATAGTCACTAACTTCAATAACCATTGCATCAAATTCCTTTTCCATTCCCTTAATATCGGTTTCTATCCCTTTTAAGACTCTCAAAGTGGTCTTTTAGAAGTTTAAAGAAGGGCATGACCTCGATTAAATAACATTCTTTCATTTGTTCAAAACCCTTTCTCCTTGATTATACCGATGGGTGTGATCCTTTTCTTGCAAGTTTTCTCAAAATCAACAAATAGTTGAAATATAACGTATTGGCTAATTAATGTCTTGCTTTTAGTGGCAATTGTTCTAGGAACAAGATGCATTGGTGTATTAGGAGGATACACGTCGCTCTAGGAATTTTCCATAAAGGGGTTTGTTTCAACAATATTTTCGACTTTACGCTTATCTAAATCCTTTTTCGAGAAAACTTGTTCGGGAGTCAACAATGTCGAGGCTTAAACATGTTCAAGGAAATCCAGTTTTCCTTCTTGTAGTCATGGGGAGTGATATTTTTTTCTTTGCATTTAGGGTCATCTAATTTTTGTTCATCCTTTCCTAGTGACTTCATCGATTTCTTATCTTCCTCGGTGCACACAACACAACTAGGTTTACGCCTAGGCTTAAGGATCTCATTACCATCATAAAGCACCTTATGAGCATTTCTAGCCTTTTAATTACCTCTGGATTTGGTTCCTCAACAAGGGAATGCTATGCTTATCGCTTAAGACTCGATGTTTAGTGACCATGTGAGCGATCTGAATGGTGTTTCCTTGTATGTACAACTTGTTCTCAAGTTTGTTTTCAAAGTTTTGATTAGAAAAATCTCTCAAGAGTTTTGATTCCTTTGCATTAAATTCTTGCTTAAGCATTTTCACATTTTCTTGAAGTTCTTGTTTTGTTTAGTTGTTTTAGAAAGTTTTTCTTGCAAGGAATTTAATTCTTGTTTCAATACTTCTTCTCTAAACTTACTTTTCTAATTCTTGTAATCACTTGGTCATCCATTTCCTGCTCACGGTGGTCAACTCAAACTTAGCACGTTGTTCATAAATAGCAACACGTTCTTTATAGGCATTTAGTTGAAATTCTTGAATCATCGGGGCACATGCGGTGTATTCATCAAAAACATAGTCATTGTTGATGCGGAAGATGCATCACTTGGTACAACTTCACTTTCACTTTGTTTCACATATTGATCATATGGGACAATATCGATATTACCCATATTTTCAATATTTGATTCAATAGTTTCGATTGATTGTACTTTGTCATGCATCATTGCACATCGACATCATCGTATAGTTTTAATACCTCGAGATGAGCTTGTCATGGGATGGCCCGACTAGTGGTGAAGAAGAGACCTTGGGAGAAACCATTGGAGAAATGCTAGCCATAAAATTGTGTGTGCCGAGGTCCATCATCCACATCAGTCGTATGCATCACGATCGGCGACTTGAAAGGCATTCGATGATTGTGACCTATCTCTGAATAGGTTGCTCATCCACATCGCATCAAAGGTCTTGGCATTGCCCTCAAGAAGAAACAACAATTCCTCTTCATTCAAAGCGGCACCATTGTCCCGAGCTTGTGCGGTGACATCTTATCTCGAAGTAATCGGCATTCGTGGGCGCTTTGGAGATGTGCGGTTCCTTGCAATGTGTCCTCACCACCACAGTTATAACATTTGATGGGCTTAGCTTGACCTTGGTAACCATTCCTTCCTCGATTACGGTTGCCAACATAACCTCTCCAGCTCCACCTCGTCCACGATCATCTTGTCTTTCTGAATGGTTGCACCACGATCCTTCCATCTTTAACGGTGGCTTGATTGTGTGGGTTAGATGCGATTACGAGGTTGTTGTTGGTTTGTGGGAGAGTATTCATGTTTTGACTAATGAGAAGAGCTAGTTGATTAATGAAGTTACCAGCGTGAGCATCGGCATCGACTTGTTTGTACATCGGGAATGAGTTTGTGATTACCATTACCCAAGGGTATGACTTGTGATGCTTTGGTTGTGATTCCGATGTTTGAGTAGAAAGTTGTAGAGTCATTAGGCGAGCTTGTCTTTCCCTTGTTGGTTTTGAGCGATTGAGAATCAATTTTTCAAACATAGCATGTCTCTCATTACGAAGGAGGAAGGCATAGAGTTGCTCATAGTTTGTATTCTTCAATCCTTTAGTGAGCTTCACAGTGGTAACAAACTTGTGCCATTCGAGATTCATGTTGTTCACAAATTTTGAGTTCAAGCGAATGTTAGGCATAGTCATTCGATGTTCCTCATGTCATTAACTAACTTATGAAATCTCACATAGTACTCATAGACATTCTCATCTGGTTTCATCTTGAAGTGCTCAAATTAGTCATAGAGTTGGGATTCTCTGTCTTCCATAGTTAATTACGAACACGAGAGAAGCATCTTAACATTGTCCCAAAGCGCCTTAGCATACGTGTTATGATTGATCGACTTGTAGATGTCTTTAGGAAGACCTTGAAGAACAATGTTTGAAGCCACGATATCGCATCAAATCTCTTTTATCCTTATCATCAAGCTCATCATACATCTTAGGTCTATCCATTCCGTAAGCAGAGTACCATCTTCATTAGTATCAAGTATGTCTCTAGTCGTCTCAACTCGATATGGTCCTTCATCAATGGATTTGAGAATGTTGACACCATTTTACTTTCAAGGCAATACTGATCGATTCGTTGAGCCCAAGAATCGTAGTCGATTCTGTCAAGCATGGGTGGGCGAGTATCGAGCCGGTTGCTTGAACATCCTCGACAGCGATGGAGATGACAATAGGAGCGTTGGTAGACATGTTAACAGATTATACGGGATTTTATAACTCTATGATTAAACCGGAAATAGATTCTTTCACGGATTTTACTAAATCAAGAGAAAACCGTAAACAATCACTCAAGTCGCTAGAAGATAATGCACTAAGTCGCTAGAAGATAATGCACTAAGTCGCTAACACTTAATTAGCTACACCACTAAGTCGCTAGAGTCCCAAGTCGCTAGACAAATGCAAGTCGCTAAGTAGTAACTCGCTAAGCCTCAAGTCGCTAGCAAAATTTTGGCGACAATTAGCTACTCAGTCGCTAAAGATACAAGTCGCTAAAGAGCAACTCGCTCTGGACCAAGTCGCTACCACCAAGTCGCTACTCGTAGTGGAGAGTCCACTACTTGTACTTTAACTCGCTAGATCTAACTCGCTAGGTCTAAAGCGTAACTCGCTACAAATTTGTAAAGCAAGTCGCTATGAAGAAAATAATCCGTGAGCTAAGTCGCTAGCTTGAAAAACCATATAAACATCACTTTTCAATCCAAAACAACCCAAACAAGATGATTCAAGCTTACCAAATGAAAACCTAAACACTTGTGATGATTCTAAACATAAAAGTACTAACAAAATTCAAACTTTAACACAAGAAATCAACCAAATGATGCAAAACCACTAAACTTTTCAAACTCAAAACCACCTAAAACCACTAGAAATCCAAAGATGTGCAAGATATGATCCAACCATGGCTCTTGATACCAATTGTAAGATATAACTTTTCACATACACATCAAACCATAACACAAAGTAGCATGTAGATGGAATTCTAGAGAGAGAAAGTTAGAGGTTTAGGGAACTTAGTGAGAGAAAGTGAAAGATATTATTATGAGCTCCAACTCTCTACCTTGGAAGGTAGAGAGTATTTATAGTCTTACATAAAACGCCACACATCGGGCTGTGGATCAGGCATACAGTGGGTAAAGACCCGTCCATCCTCCACGGTGTTACTTAACTAAATACTACTAAGCTAAAAGGAACTACGACTACGAGCTTTCTAACGATTACATATACTTGAGGTGACCGACTCTTTAAAACCGGGAATTTCTAATTCCTAACATAAATGCAACACGTCTTTAGTCTTCTAACATGTAGCAGAGAATGTAGAACTGACTGTAGACTCGACCTTCTTCAAGATTGTACAGTTGGGGAATACATAGCTAACATCTTCAACTCACACCAAAAAGCATCCCAATTAACTTACATCTTGCAAATCCCCTTAACTAAAATCCCTCCCAATCAAACAAGAACAGAAAGATGTTCATCAAGGAAATCGACAATCGTGCCATAACGAACACACAAGATGGTAACACCAAACTACCAATCACATCAAACAAGAACAGAGATTGTTCGAATCATCATGTTGATGTATCGTGAAGCATTAACCGGAAGCACTTTGTCGATAAACTCATCAATCCGAGTGAAGATGTCAACCAACGACTCTTAGAAGAAACTCCATGTAAAGATGACCCGATAAGAAGAAGCTCGGTTCTTACATGAGTTTGGAGCCGTTTGACCATTTATTCTCGAGATAACAATCAACCATGCGTAATTATCATACTTCTTCTCCCTCAAGAATTGCGGGCGAAGTTGCCATTCTTGACTAAATAAGTGAAATCATCCAAATGTATTCTATTCACACTTCTCCCCATAAAGTTAGCACAGGATGTCGCCATCGTCATTATAGTTGAGCAAGTGGAATAAGAAAACAATCAACAGCAACCCGGTTCACTTGATAATCGAAAGCACATGGAAAAAGCATGAAGCATGTTGATGAGAATGGTCATAATAGAAGATTTCTCTTCTTCAGAAGATAAAGTGCACTGACACGTACACTTTTCTTTTCTTTGGAGAACGAGGCATGAACTGTTGTGTTCATACGTCATAAGAAGATTTCTCTTCTTCGAAGATAATGCGCTTCAAACGCATACATTTCTTTTCTTTGGTCACGAGGCCGAATCGATGTGAACAGACGTCAAAAATCTCTCTCTTTTCAATCTCTTGGCAAACCATGTAATCAATCACCATTATCGTTCAGTAGGCTCTTTGTAGTGACAGTTGATGGAGATAACCCAATATGATGAATTTGACCCTGAAGTAAACTACCCCGAACTCGTGACTTAAACTTGCACATATGAAACAAAGAGCGGTGCCGAGACTTCATCCTCCATTGAATCTCTAAGTACTCTATACTCTTCATCCAACCAACCATCAAGTATAAGACGTACATCACCTCTTGACAATCCACAATTGAATGTGACACTGAGCACTATAACGTAACTCCTTAAAGTGATAGTTATTTTGTGGTGGTAAGAGCCCAATTCCCCCAAGTGGTAAAAGAAAAGGTAAAAGACACCCAACAATAACTAGATTTCCAAGTCTTGATTTTTGATAATAAGCTCGAACAAGGATCTTGAAGAATCTTTATCCATCCATCCCCGATACCTTCAGATGCTAAGTACACTTGCCCGTGATATTTCACTTCAACTTCAAATAAATAATACTGAATTAACGCCGTTGTCACATCTTCTTGTTAACTGCTCAAATCTAGCCTTCTTTGACATTTAAACGAACTTTGATAATGGTTTCATCCCGACCATGGTTAAATGCACATAACCCCGTAAAACCTTGTAATAACCAAATTGCCATGTCGAATATCCAAACACACATCCAATTCATGAAGTACACTCTTTTATCCCTTCTTCGAAATAGAAAACGTAGCACCAACATCAAATAAGAGATCTCGAAACACACTTTCCTTTCTCCAAGATGGTTCCATCATTACGGGATTTTACAACTCTATGGTTTAAACCGAGAAATAGTTTCTTTCGCGGGATTTTACAAAATCAAGACAAAACCGTAAACAATGTCAGCTTGAATGTGTAATGACAACATTGGTTTCAGTGAATATCTGTTTTAGGGGAACGTGCAGCGGTTCATCAACGGTTCAATATCCAACATCAACAAACATATCAACCATCCAATAAATACTTTGGAAAGCACATCATTCACGCAATCTGTCGGCTATTGCAGTGACCACATAGAGAAATAGACCCGATATACCAAACTTGATCATGAAGTAAAATTCCCCAGATTTGTTACTTAAACTTGTACTAATCCTTGTGAAGAAGAAACGGTGTACCGATGTACAAAACCTCTTGACATTCTCAACTGAGTGAGACACCAAAGTGATAGTTACGTTGTGGGTTAAGCAAGAAAGAATCACAACCGTAATTAAATAGCCAAGTCTTTATCACACTCTATAAATGCCCAAACAAGTCATCTTCGCGGAATGGTAGAAAGAAAGAAGACGAAATAAGTAAATGCGCCCGGAAAACCTCACTTCAAATCAAAATAAGAAATACCGTCCAGACAACCCCGAAGTCCACTTTGTTCAACCACCAACTCAAGCCGAGACATAAAATTCTTCATGAAAACGTATACACCAAAGTATCAAACTCTTGAAATTCAAATCTCACATTATCTCACAATGCATTCAAAAAGCCCATGATAATTGCAAATTCACCAAAATGTGATATCCAAGCATGGTCCAATATCCAAGATAGAAATTCACCTCCAAATACAACCACTTTTAGGCCAATATTATCCGTATCACTTTTAGGCCAAATACAACATCACGTGTTTACCATCACATGTGAGACATAGTGTATACCATTTAATTGATACAATGGAACCTATCTTCGAGTAATATACAATGAAAGTACGTAACATGTAATAATAAAGTCTCATACATCCCATTTGTACTAGTCACGTCCACAATAGACATGCACCTGGCCCAAGATTATTACTATCATTTCGGCCCATTAAAATAAGTACTAGACTCGGCCCATGTCCATAGTTGGTATAACAGATCTCACATAAAGTTACCCTAATCCCACGGGTATTTAACTCCACATAAGATTCACATAACCTAATTCCAAAAGGCATAACACAGACGCCTCCCATATCAAATATTCCAACAAACCCTAAATCAAATTGCTCCAATTAATCCGCCCCTCATAACAGCCATCATCTCAGACACCTTCCAATCCCTAAATGCTCTCACACCGCCTCATTTTTCACACAAACAACTCGCCATCCATTGACATTAGTATGTTTCCACAGAACAGCTTCACTACAACTCCAAAATTCATTCAACACAAACCTAAACACAAAAGTGGATGCCTCCATCATCGGATACAACAAATCTCAGCCACAGGGATGGCTTCGAGATTCATTAATTAAGCCATCGGATACAACAAATTTCATTGAACCGAATCAAAAGGAGTTTAAAACACTCATGTTTTGATCTTTCTTTAATGTGTTCGAATAATAATCAAAACTAGAGATCAATGATGAATCCTTTAACTTTCGTTATAACGACCTCAAGTGTCTTGTTATGAATAACACGAGAGTCAAGGAAACTGAGATGCATCAATAAGTTTTTCTTTTGAGTCTTGTAACATTAACAGTCGAAGTTTCATCATAATATAATAACTTTGATAACTTTAATAACTATGGATATATGATGAGTTCCTTGTGTGTTTGACCTTTTATGTCATAATCACACACGGATGGGATCTGAAATTTAAATATTGGTACTTGGTTTAGTCAAGATGTAGGATATGTGTTTCGAATCGATGATGGTTTTGAACTGAGGTTGATGTTGCTCGTATATGGTATGTGGTTGAGTATGTTGGTATTGGTCAAATGGTTTAGAGGTCGAGGTCAATTTATCATTCTTCTTCTTCTTCATTTCTATCACAAGTCGCTAGCCAAAATTGTGACAAGTCGCTAGCCACTTTAAGTCACAACTTGCTACCTTTAAGTCGCTAGGTCTGTTAAAAACAACTCGCTAGCTTTTTAGTTTTACTCAAAAGTCAAACCGATACAAGTCGCTACAATTTTTTAAGCAAGTCGCTACGACTTGTTAAGTAACAAGTCGCTAGGTCAAAAGTTAATTCGCTAGATAAGTCAAGTCGCTAGCCAACGATTTTTAAGAACGAGTCGCTAACTAGTAAAGACTAGTCGCTAGTAAATCTTGACACATAACTCGCTACTACATTTTTACTTGATAGAAGTGCAAACCATACAAAATAAGTCGCTATTGACTTTATTTGACTCAATAGTCAAATAAGGAACAAGTCTATTTCTCGTACATCGTATCTGGACACTTTAGACAAGTCACTAGCAAGAATATGAATGTTTACCGAAAAGTTTTCCGACCAATATTTCCGTTCAGCATCATACTACCAAAAAAAAACTGCATATTTAGCAAAATATTTGCCCAGAAAAACCATGAGAAACAGACAGATTTACCACAAAGGATCATAAGACCAATGACCACAGACTCATTCATGGGAAAAAATATTGGAAACAAACGTGACTGGACATCAGATAACAACAGATAATAAAACATACCACTTGACACATTTGACCAATAAGGATGAATACAATATACTTGTTTAAGAATAGTTTACCCATAAAAAATAGCCCGACCACACAAATACCCAAAACAGTTTCAAGAAAGTATCAAAACCACAAGAAAAAAATCATCAAAATATAATAACCTTGGCTCTGGTACCAATTGTAGGATCGTAAATATTATTGTGTTGATGATTCGGGTGGTCTTGGATGATCAAAATACATGTTTGCCATAGTTAGAGAGTTAGTAGAGAGAGAGGGTGTTCTTGCTAGAGGTTTACACAAAGGGAATATTAGATTAAAAGAGAAGAAGCACCACCCTTCCATGGATGGAAGGGTATTTATAATTCTGAATACACGACCTCCTATCGGCTGTGGATCGGGCATACGGTGGGTAAAGACCCGTCCTTCCTCCACGGTGTTACACTACGCTAAACTAAACTAATAACTAACTAATAAACTGATAAATAACATAAACAACGACAAATCTACGAGCTAACATATGCTAGACCATTATTGGGGTGACCGACTCTTTAACATGGAATTTCCAACTCCTAACAAAAACTAAACCAATCCCTTCTAATGGATTATGTTCAAAGTAAGCTTTCACCACACGATATAAATAGAATAGATCTACTCTATCTATAATGTGCAATAAGTCCCATAGCCTATTGAAAACTTTGAAGCTTTCATCTTCTTTATGAAAAATCATATAATCTCCATCTTTAGATTTCACAACTTCAAAACACTAATCGTGATCATTCATCTTCATGTCAACATCTTCTTTGAATATTCAAAATCTACCACTCGAGATAATTTCTTAATTCATCCTTAGTCTCGGATCTTAATTCAACTTTTCTTTCTTTGAAAACTGTTTATCTTCAACTTCGTTTTCCTTTTCTTTTCAAACTTTTCTTTCTCTGCTTCATCCAAGTAGCTTCTTTCTAAAATCTTTGATGCTGCAACATCTTTCTTATAAGCCTCGGTTTGACATCATATAGTCTTTTCATATCAACATAGTTAAACACGCAATCCTTTATATCCTCTGCTTTTCAAATCGCCATCATTGCATTCCTTTCTTTAGCTAAATTAGGTCTTCTTGACATATATCTAACGGGAGTAGGTGGTGTAATGGTTCGTGACTTGACATCTAATTCATCTTGTAAATTTTAGTTGCTTCTTTACTCGAGCTTCTTGAGCTTCGAGCTTCTCTATCTTTAGCATTTAACTCTTCTTGATACTTTCTAGCTGCGACTTCATTCCTAGCAACTTCAATTTCTCTAAGTTCTGCCAAAGTTAGCTTTTTCTTCTTAGTTTCAACCAGAACACCCTTTCCTTTATCCTTAGGATCAATTGCAGGTTGAGAAGTTCTTTGTTGTTCTTCTTCTTGTACTTCTCGAATAGTAACTCCACCTCTTGGTTGTGATAAATCTCCTAAAACTGTAGCAATGAACTCATCATCACTTACAGAATGAATAGGTTTAAGAATAGTCTCTTCTTCTTGTATAACTGTTGTAGAAGGACCAGCTTCCTCTTCAAAATCTAACACTCTTGGAGTTATTACCTCTTGTCTAAAGGTACTTCGAAAAGCAGTACTTTGTTGTTCAGTACCTTGATCATTAGCAGTACTTTGAACTTGAACTTGCTCCTCAGTATCTTGAATAATCTTTTCTTCAGACTTTTTAGAACTTTCAAGTTCATTCTCTTTAACCATATCTTCTTTCAAGTTTTGTTCTTCTAAATTCCTCCCCAAGTTGACAGAAGATGGTTTGTGAACCTTTGGTGCTTACTTGTCTTAGACTGCTTTTGTGCTTTTTTCTTTGATTTGATCCGGATCGAAATTCTTTAACCAAAGGCGGACAAAAGTTTTAGCCTTCTAAATTTTAACTTCAATTTCTTTATCCGCTTGGCTTGAGCCTTAGTAGTCTTTGCAACAACCAACTCCTTGTTAAAACATAATTGTCCAATGTCATTTCTTGAGGGTATAGTATGTGAATCATCTCCTTTAATTGATGAATGTTCCTCCGAGTGAGAAGCGAGCAGTTGTTGTGGAGATGGAGAAGGTGATCTGCAATGTCTTCCCGAACTTGATGATTGGGGGAAACAAGACTGTGGAGATGCAAGACCTTCTTGAGAAGCGGTACTTGCAGTGCGGTACCTTCACTTCTGCAACATCTTCAACATCGCTCTAATGACTTGAACAACTTCCATCATAGAAGTAGTTAATGGCGTATCTGGACCTCTGAATAGAGCACTTCTTCTTGTCATAAAAGTAAAAATCTTTGCTTGTTGTACAATAACAGGAAGTAAATCGGTGAGGCTTTGTACATCGACAAGTTGTTTGTTCAAGAAAACTTGTATAAACACAGGATACATTAACCATTTGGATCCATGATTGATATGAGAAAGCATGCCATCGAGAATCACCTTGAAAAATTAAAACATGATCTCAGAGCCAATCCCACCATAGGAGATGCTATATTTGACCCAAATCTGCTCCCAAGAAGTACTTTTAGCACTAATACAATGTAACAACACATGTATTAAAACTTCCATTGAGGACAAAATAATTGTTTACGAAAAGTTTTTACGTTAAAGACCCTTCATAACCAAGATGACCAAAAGTTTCCCAAATCAACTCCTTAGTAAAGCGAATAGCCCATTGTCATCATTAAACAACAAGTCTTCTAATGGAGGCTTGATAATCTTCACAGTTCTTCCAACAACTTTAGCTCTAATATAAAATTCATCATTCTCCATATTATCCCTTGCAGTAGCCCAAAATTCTTGAATCCAAGGTTCAATAATATCCGGCTCCACTAAAAGAGCATAACTGATTGGCGACCCAGTGAGATAATCAATAATATCATGAAATGCCGCATTATCTTCAGTCTTGTCTAAATTGGCCACCATATTGTGCTTTGAAACAGTAGGTCGATTCGCCATTGGTGATTAGATGAGCACAGTTAAAAGAGATGGTGAAGAACAAGATTCTAAAGTATCAATATTAGAGGGAAACTCGGAAAGTAGTTATTTATAGGTGGGATTTGAAAAATCACAGCCCATAATAACAAAGTTACCATTACTAGTAGTTACCCCTCAATATGATCGTTGGAACAGTACTTTAATACGACAAACAGTACTTTCCACATAAGCGATACTTTCCCAAGCGGTACTTTCCAAGCGGTACTTTCGGGAAAAATAGTACTTTTCCAAATTCTTTCAGTATAAACTAAGTATACACAAATATCCTCCTCAAACAATACAGGACTAAACTAATAAGAAGTAGTCCTCCCTTAAATGTAGCTCACCAACTAATATACTCCAAAACACCGCGAAACTCCTTGTTTCTGTCATGCTCCTGTAACAACCAACATCAACAATAAAATGATCTTTAAGCTACTCTTACGGGTTGCCTGTCTAATAAGATGAAAAAGTTAGTTGCTTTGAGGAACCCAAGCCATTACTGACTTATGTTCCCCTTGTGGAGTTACAAACTCAAATTCTTTGAGTATCTAATTCCCACTATCTTTCAAATGATGATCCATAATTATCTTTTGATCTTTAGCATGTGGATTTTCAAAACTTTCTGATTTTTCAACATAAATCTCTTTTACAAGATTATTAGCTTTTTCTTGTATCACAAAAGCATCAGATTCACTTTTGGTTGAAAGTATTGTTTGTCCTCAATGATACCTTCCTCTTAACCCATTCTGGTTTAACACGTGGTTCACGTGATCTAGATCCTCTATATGAATTGTAATACCTTCTAGGTTGATAGTGAGATATCTTAGGATTCTTATTCCAAGTAGTGTGATCGATTACCTTGTTTTGGTGAGCCATACTTTGGAAAATCTTGTGAGATCTTGAAGGTTTTGAAAAGGTCTTCTCGATGTGGGTATCTATGATCCGGTGTAAAGTTTCTATGATTAACCCTATTTGAATTATTCCAAAATGGTTTGTGCTCTCTAGGTGTGCGGTTGGCGGATCATTCTTTGGAAATTTGCTCGGATATTACGAGTGTCGATCACAATCTTTGATTAAGTGATTAGGACTATAACACACAAAACACGGTTTTGACCCATACTTCAAAGTGATTTCTTCTATGTCTATGTCCAAAATTATTTTGCCTTCTTGGTGAATGATGAAACTGTTTTGACCAAAGTTATCCCAAAAGGTTTAGCGATCTTGTTTTGAAAATGTTTCTGAAAGTCTTGCTTGTGGAGCAATACTTTGATTTAAAGGTACCGCTTGATTTTGAACATTATTTTCAACGACTTCTTTGGGTTTTCGGACCTAGATTAAGCTACAAGCTTCTTCCTAAACTCTAGACTATCTACTCCAAAGCGAGAAACATCGGGCCTAGAGGGTTGATGAATGCCGATGGGATGAGGAACAACATGATAACCATTATCTTTCTTATACTCGTGAGGTGGTTCACTTATTGAGCCCTCATTACTAGATGTATCTACATAGTTAATGAGTTCATCATCACTAGTGGTTATGTCCTCAAAATCACCTTCATCCCGATCACTAGGTTGGTTTTCTTCTAGTTTACTAAAATCCATTCCAAAACCTAATCCGGCTTTTAAGGTAGGCTCTTTCTTGTTTTTGAACATAAGAAACATGTGACAAACCGATTCTTTCCAGGCATCAAACTTAGCTAACAAATCATCTCTTTCCTTAGTTAATTTCTCAATTTCAGCAATTTTACAGTTTAATTTCCATTCACTAAGTTTTAACTGGTAATCCTGTTGTTCATATTTTTCAGCCCAAGCTACTTCATTACTTTCATGTGCAAGAATTTTGGCTTCCATAGATTCTAAGGTTATTTGATAACCTGCTACCTCAGACCTAGCCTTAACACAATTATCTCTTTCGTAAACATAAGCATTTAGTACTTTTTGATAAAAATCATGACACTTAGAACAGACCTCTGTGATAGGAGTTGATGCAGCTTCAGTCGACATCTTCAAGTTTGTTGTAGTAGGGTTTCTTCTTAGTCAGAGTTTCCACACAAGCTCTGATACCACTTGTTGGATCGATATACTTTAATCAAACTAACTTAACTAGCTTGTTAAGGTTTAACAACCTCGGATAAATCCTAAGTTATTAACAAAGAAACACTGAGCAATCTTTATCAAGTACGCGGAATTTTCTTAACAAAGCTAAGAAGAATAACCTTTATTATAAACTCTAAATCGCTTATTATGGATACTCTAATACAACTCTAAGATAATCGAACTTCTCTAAAACACTAAATAACTTGTGAATTCGTAAACTCTAAAACTCATAAACTCGTACCTCTAATGCCAATCTAGGAGTCCTTTTATAGGCTCAAGGATATCCTAGTCGGTTTACAATTTGTATCCTTGTACGACAAGTAATCTAAACATAGAATATTCTAGAGTTACAATACTTTCCTTAAACAAATATAACATTTCTTTATTCTTGCAGTACTTTGACTTCATAGTGCAGTACTTTGACTATGTCTTTAGCGATGCTTTGACTCTTTGACTTTTCCAAGCTTAGCGACTACGGTACTTTCATATCTTCAGTACTTTCATATCCCAACACACCTCGACTTCTCGACCCCCATGTGAAACCCTTTTGTTGCACTCACCTTTAGTGCAAGATACCCCTAGATACACCCATCTGAGCCATTCCTTTCATTTTTTTAACCCAATATAGTGTTTCGATACACCTTAGCCTACCCTGTAGTCTTTATTTGTGATTGGGAAGTCATCATTTGCCCAAGTTCAAGGTTCAAGTGGAAAGGTTCGGGAATCACGCTTTCGTCGACGACATATTCTTAAAGATCATTGAAGACCCCCGAATTCCCATTGTTCATCTCAAGTGGGGGGATATTATGTTTCATTGTTATATTTATGAAAAAAAATGATTCGAAAAAAAATAGTTATGTTATTTAGTTTATTGTAAAGTGCAATGTTATAAGCACTATGTTATGAGCTTTATATAGATTTAGTATCGAGGAGGCCACCTCGGTCACATTCAAAGATTGGTGTT
Source organism: Chrysanthemum lavandulifolium (assembly GCA_022545495.1). Taxonomy (NCBI): domain Eukaryota; kingdom Viridiplantae; phylum Streptophyta; class Magnoliopsida; order Asterales; family Asteraceae; genus Chrysanthemum; species Chrysanthemum lavandulifolium. Next base: position 193,332,513 of record CM040242.1, read on the forward strand.
GGTTAGTGTGCCAACAGTTGGAGAAAAGGTAGTGTGCCCATCATGACGTCCTCTAATGACACATCTACCTAGTATTTCATGATCCGGTTTCTTAACTTCAAAGCTTGAACTTTGGGCGGAAGGTAAGTGGTGATGACTTGGTTTTAGATTTAGACTATCTGCTTGATTTTTATTTTACACCATTTATATATCCCATGTCTTATCCTACCCTTTAGTCATGAAGCGTGTCTAGGTGATGCAGCGAGCAATATTTGGTGTCATGGCCATGGATTTGGTCATGTATCATTGATTTTGTCTACTTCGCCGTGACATGTTAGTTATGACGAGTTACCCTTAACCTTTGTCGTGTCTACCCATATTGCCTTCAAAAATTGTTTAACCCTTAACTCTAGTGGTGGAGATTTGTGTAACCGCCAAGCTTATGATAGAATACATGCTATGACTGTGCGATTGAGTGATCACCCCGAAATTGACACTTAGAATAGTTGAGAGATTTGAGTGTTTCATTCCCATTTCGTGAGGTGTCCGGCTTTGTTTAATTCTATCATAAGGGATTTGTAAACTTATATTTCCAGGTAATGGGAGATATCTTTTTAGGAATCTTTCTAATAATAAGGTCTACTTGAGGGCAAGTAGAGTTCAAGTGGAGGGATATTTGATAACATCAAATTATCCTGAATATTAAGTGTCAATTTCCCCCGATAATGCTTGTAATTTATATCATTTATATGGATTTACGCTTGTTTTCCATTATTTTACACTTTCAGGTAAATTACGAGCATTGGAGCTTAAGAGACGCGGAATTGGAGAATTATCAAAGATTTATCATAGTATGCTCACTTTGAAGAAGTTACGGCGTAACTCATCTCTCATATTATGCCGTAACTAAAACGTGACTCAGAAAGCCAACTCATCAGAAGATTACGGCGTAACTCTCCCAAAAGATTACGACGTAACTATATTAGGTCAAATGAGGATCCGCGCCGCTGATAGCTACGCCATAGCTCGTGCATAAACTATGGCGTAACCAAGAATTATTGAAGATACGGCGTAACTACTTCTAAGGTTACACCGTAACCAGCAGATCTAGTGCAATTTACAAAGAAATAGACGATTACGGCATAACTATTTTAGTAGTTACGCCGTAACCCAGATCTGGCCTATAATACCCCACGATTTCCAGCATTTCAAATCATCCCATTTCACACACCACAACCAAAGCACGTGGGAAGAAGCCAAAGGCATGTCTAGAGGAGCATACGGAGCTATCTCCAAGGGAGATATCACTCCCCTACGATAAGCATTAGCATTTTATCTTTTCTTTACTTTCGATTCATGTATTTCGTAACATTAAATATTGAATTGATTTGCATGGTTAATATGAGCAGCTAAGCACCTCTTGGTGCTGGCCTAGTTATGATTCCTTAATTGTTTTGTTTGCGTTTATATTACTTCTGTATAATTATTTCTAAGTGTATGCATGCATAGTTTATTGGTAGCTACCCTTGTTTCGGTAGTTTTGAATAGCGGTAGAGGCTAGTTGCTTAGAGATATGACCAACTGACCCTAAGTGAGTAGGCGAGACGGAAGGGTAAGATATGACCAATGACGACCCTTTCTACTTGTGCGATTTGACCAACCGATCACCTACCTTTTGGATGAACTTAAGAATTAGGGGTGAGTGTTTAAGTTGCTAACGCACGGCACTCACTATTATAAGTCTAGCATGTAGCGGTACTTAATGACTCGGCTTAGGGACCGGGAACAAGCGGACTTATGAGGGACACCGACCGCTCCGGTGGTGGCATCTTTCCTGATAGGTTAGGGCGAATTGACCAAATGTTGTCCTCTCGACTTTGACCGCACCTGAAGTAATTGGAAGTAATTAGACGTAGACATTACTAGCTGAGATGAATAAATAGGTTAGCACCACTCTCCTCTATTGATTACACCTTTGCCTTTACTTGCGTTATTAGTTAATTAATTAAATCATCTTAAAATCTGTGACACCTAGACTTAGTATTAATCCAACTCACATAGCTCTTGGGACGACCTCGGTTTTACCGAATACTACACTACACATGACCGGGTACACTGCCCGTTAGTGCATTAGGGTAGACCATAGGTATAACAAGACTTTATAAATATTAAAACCTGGTCAATAAAACCTGCATCACAATGTATCTACTAGATGCAATGCATCTAGTCCATGGGTCATGGGTTAAATCCATGGGTCATGGATAATACCCATTTATGACTTATGCATGATGTCATGCAATAGGTTATGGGTTATGCTCTATGGGTATGGGTCATGGACTTTGGGTTAAACCCAACTACATTCAATGTATTTGGTCAATGAGTCAAATACTTAAACTTCTACCCATTATATTACCCATTATAATACATGCTAATTATGTATATATCTACCCAATATGTAAACACTAGTTGTTGTACATACGTATTACTAAATCATAAAATCGATATTACTTGTTTAGTGTTTTATGTGAAAACGTAAGTGTGTTAGTAAACTATTGGCTCAAACCATTTACGTATTTTATTTGTTTTATTAAATTGATTTTACATTTGTTGTCGACAAAACATTAGAAGATCGTAAAATATAAATAAACATTTTTACGGCTTATTTGTATTAACAATCTCCCCCTTATTGTTGATGACAAAACATAAAATTATTTTAAGGAAAAACTATAATTCGTAAAAGTTTGAATTGGAGTTTTTACTCTCTTTTCCCCCTTTTTGTCGAAGCAAAAGAGCGTCGACAAGAAACTAACACCTGGTTTTAAGAAAAACATGTGAAAGAAAAATATGAAAAATAGAGGGTAAGTGAGGAGAAGAATTATCGACTTAACTCCCCCTTGACGAGTCCATCCCTTTCTGAGGGTGTCAAGTAAGAAGAGATACTAACCTAATGTATTGCAACTATGTTTGCAAATTATTTCGTCTATGTGATGAATATGCTCCCCCTTAATGATTGCAACTTTGCAAGGGGACGTCATGTAATGTAATCCTAATGTGAATTATATTGCAAATGATTTTTGCAGTGTTTTGCTTTGACACGAAGCTCCCCCTAGCTAAGGGTGTCAAAGTCTTCATGTGTATATTGAAAATCTACAAAACAAAGGTTAGAAAACAAGTATATAATGCATAATTTCCTGCATATAAGACTTAAGTTAGTAGAAAACAAGTCTTCTGTTGCACGGATCCCACGGTTCCCTCTTAGGAGGGATCCGTCTAGGCAAAACTGAGGGATCCGTCTGTCTGAAATCTTAAGACAGCAATGGTGATGTAACAAGTGATGTTATCATCAAAATGAGATATGTATTAAAGCACCAAACATATACTCAAAACAACATGGCATATAGCATGTAACTTCATTCAATAAAACTACGAGAAATGATCTACAAATCTCTAAAACTAAGAGAATGATTAAAACATGAAATATCATTCCTAAACTATCTAAATTAAGCTTAAAACTAGGACACCACTTGAATCCTTAAGCTTAGGGTTGTTCGGGTTTGTTGATCTCATCGAAACGTTCGAGGAGGTGATAAAACATGAAACGTTGATCTTCACGTACTTCATGTATCAAGCTTTCAACATGTTGACAATGATAACAATCTTTGTCATGGCTCGGAAGTGGTGGTGGTAGAAAGAAAATGGCTTGATGTGGAGGATCAAGTGAAGAGGGTTGAGGATCCTCAAAAGAAGGAGGGATTGGTGGAGGCACATTCAATGATGGCTCAACAAAGGATGATGGTGGAGGTAGAGAAGTGTCAACTTCCATGTGGTCAAGTGGTTGACTTTGATGATTCCTCATAATCCAAAATGGACTATTTGAGGGTGACGGAGAAAAGGACGCTGGGGCTAGTGTTGATTCAACACCTTGATTTTGTTAAGCTATTCTTTCTATTGAGAATGTTGGCAATGGTGGAGGATGAGATGGCCTAGGAGGCAAGTCCTCTAGATTGTAGAGGTGTGGTGATGAGAGTGGAGTAGTTGGTTTAGGAGGTATAGTGATGTTTGGTGTTGATAGTTTTGTGGGAACAATCCTTTTGGGGATTGGTTTGATAGGTGGAGGGAGATCCTACCATTTGTGGATTTAGCGGGAGATGATTCGGTTGAAGAAATTTCGTGAACAACACGAGCAAGTTTCTTGGGTGGTCCTTTGGTGGATGAATTACAACTAGGAGCTTTTCACATGATGAGATGATAAAGGATAATTAAGGTTATAAGGTTTCTAGATACTGAGAATGAGGATGTAGATGATGACTTTAGGAGTCTTCAAAAGATGGTTTATAAGGGGAAGGATTTGGCAAGTGCATTCAAGACTTAAGCCACTAAGAGCCTTTGGAATGTGATGATTTGCATGCACAAGAGTCATCTTCAGAGTTGCACTGATCTAGGAGTTTAATTAAAACAATATGGAGTGTTCAAGTTAGCAAGAAGAGCTTGAAATTAATGTTTTAGCTAGAGTTTTTTGGTGAATCTGTCACCCGGATCCCACGGTTCCCTCCAATGAGGGATCCGTCTAGGCTAATCCTAGGGATCTGGCTCTCAGCAGCTAAGAAATGAGAAAAATGTTGTTTGTAAGGTCTAATACCTATACCTCTTAAGTGTTTCAATCTTCCTAAGTATCTTAAATGAAAGGGTACTTCAATGATCAAGGGCAATGAGTGATGTAGCTAATGATTGCCTTTTATGAAAGAAAATGGAACTTTATGAGTACCAATGAGTGATCAAAGATGACACTAGATAATTAGAGAGTGTCAAGTGGAGCTAAATGATCCTAGAGACCAGATAGTAACTTAAGATAATTTTGGAAAATATCTTAAAAGTTATAAGAAATGGAAAAACTAGTATTTGATCCATTTTTAGGTAGGGATGACTAAGATCAATTTGCTAAAATTGATAAATTTATAAAACTAGATGTGTTGACATGTGAGGGATGATGTGTGAGTATAGGAGCGGAAGAATGATGAGTTTTGGTGAAATGATAAATCGAAAAGCACCTTGAGTGTGATCCTAAATGAGCTATGTGTGAGAGTGAAACTTATTAAGCGTGAGAAGGACTTTAGTGGTCCTAAGGCATTATGTTTAGCTAGTGTGAAGTAGTCTAAGTACAAGGTTTGAAGTATAAAGACTGCAACTGCATTTCTGTTTGCCCGGATCCCACGGTTCCCTAAGTGGAGGGATCCGTCTAGTACAAGGTGAGGGACTCATCTCATGCAAAACAGTACCTTTACAAAAGGTATGCAAAAGTTGCACAAGGCATCATATTTCAAAGCTAGTGTTTTCTAAGAAGTTTGAACAACAGTATAATCGAGACATCAAACGTTAAATGTTTTATTTCATGAGAGAAATTACATACAATGATAAAAGATGAAATCTAAGGATTGAGCCTATTTTGAAAAGAAACTAAGTTTCTTGAGCGTTTACACTAGATGGATTGCCAAATGGATGATGAGTATTTGCCGATTCAGGGATGAAGAAAGACTTGATGAGAGATGTGTTTAGAGATTCCATCATCTTATTCACAAGTACGTACAATGGACTTTGAAATTGAGGGTGGAAGTACATGATGTGATGATAAAGGTGTGTCAAGAACATTCCATAAAGGATTAGTTTGTTCTTGTTGCCTTGAAGGTTTACAATTTGCCTTGCGAAGAAATTGGTGAGATTGTATGGTTGTTGTGTTAGCAAACAATACATTATGTGAGCACAACAAGCGGGAAGGATTTCTCGATTTCCCCTAAGACTCCAAACATTTTCACATAGCATGAGTGCGAGAGGTTTATACTCATCTCGGATATCCCATGTATAGATAATGTTTGGATCAGAGTAATAGGGTCGAGGTTTTCATAACATGTGAGTCAAGTCTTGGGGGGAAGATATGTGAGAACAATATGGACTGTTTTCTTCATGATGGTTGAAGAGAGAATCAATAGACCAATCTTCAGTGAAGGCACATTGTCCATGATTTGGAATTTGGAGAATGTGAGCAAATTGCCCAAGGGTTAAAACAAACTTTTGGTTTTTGATCCAAAACCAAAGAGATAAAGATCGATCCTCATTACGAACGAGTTCAACTTGACGAAAGAATTCCAATACAAACCTTGGACATATTTTCTCGTTAATTCCGAGAAGGCATTCTAGTCCTATGGTTCGGAAAGAGGTATTGATGTCTTCTTCGTATTGTAGAGGAGTGTCGACAATACGTCCTTCATGGAAGTGACGAGTTTCAAGATTATTGAACCTACGGACATGATTGTCAGGTGTGTTGGGCTCAAGAGAGATGTTAGGGATGTAAACATAAGTGAGTGAAAAGTCGAACTCATACTCATGAGACATGATGAGACCTATGGAAGTGAAAAGAATATGATGAGACTCGTTAAAGCGAAAAAGGACGATCACCTATCGTTTTTACTAGATTTCTATTAACAATTACAGTTAACTCACTTAGTATTTATCATTCTAATAGGATATTTATTTTTAAGATGAAAACTATTTTTATGTTGCATGAGAATCTGTTTTCCAGAACCACGGTTCTCATGATTCCCTTCCAAGAGGGATCCGTCTAGTTGAACTATAGGGATCCGTGGATCTGCAGTGACAGAAAAAGGATTTTGACGAAAAATAGATTTTTGCATCTTATAGGTTTATAAAAAGATATGTATTTTAGCCAATATTTACTTAGTTAAGCATGAATTGTAGGTTTCTAAGGTATCTCAAAACCGAAAGTATGAAAGAAAAAAAATAGAAGAAATGACAATCACATTATGAAAAATAAACTAGATAAACTAAAACATTAATAGTATTTCATTTCAATGCTAAGAACGATACAAAGGATTGAGTATAAAACACCAATGTAGATTAACAACACAAAGTACATGTCTCCATAAGAAAACTTGATCATGGGGTACACGAGAGCGATGAGTGTCAAGACGATGAGTACGAAGGCGATGTAAACCATGATGATGAAATTCTTCCTTGGTTTTGATTTGCGATGAGATGAGATAAGAAGGAAGATGAAGTTTAAATGAAAGGTAATTTTTGAAAGAAGAAGATTTGAAAAATGAGGGTTTAGTGGAGTTTAACGATCGGAGGGGATATTTGTGGGGAAGGGGGAATTTTTGAGATTTGTGTTTTGTTTTATTATTAGAAAGATTTGATTTTTGGATTAAGTGAAATAACACACAAGTTTATAAACCTAGACTATAGACAGAAGAGTAACACGTATGCAAGAAAATTTTCCTAACAAAGCTACGTGTAATATATGAGTATGTGAAGAGATAATCATATAAGTTCCTATGTAAGCATACTTATTCTTATGCTAATGTTCTTTAGAGATAAGTAGGAAGTCATACCTCTAATGCACTTATGAGTGTCTTTCTTATGACAAAAAAAAATGTCAGTAGACAACTCTGGTTCCTTCGTGATTAAGATACCTTCTTAAGGAAGGTAATCTTGTTACCAAGCAATTCCTATGGCTTGATAAGTATGAGCTTTAACTAAGCAAGATGACAAGGAAGGTTAGTGAAATTTAGTAAGATAAATAAGAGAAAGAAAAAAATATTGTTGTCATCTAATCAACATCCTACAAAAGTGTTTTTAAGATATGGTGTTTAGTTTTGTAAAAGACCTTCTTTGTAGTTTTCAATTAAATACGGACCGTATCAAGTTTTTAAAGTACCACATACTTTAAGAAACTTGGTAACGAAGCTCTGATGCCAATTGTGGAAAACTAGAAGGGGGGTTGAATAGTTTTACCGATTTAAACTTGCTTTTAAACTATTTAGATCGACTTATGTCAATCTATTTAAATGTGTGTGTTAGATGTTGATAGACAAGCGTATAGATAAATAAAAGTTAAGATAAAGAGTAAGAAGCACAAAACCACAACGCGAGTATTTATAGTGGTTCAGCTACAAAGACACCTTCCTTGCCCTACTCCACTCCCCGAGTCACCTACTCGAGAGTTCGTAATCACTACACAACACCATCTCCTTGTGGCGGAGAAGCCTTCACAACGTTGTCTACTCTTAATCCGGTACAAGGCTAGATACCGGGTTCTGTGACAATTCGTATTTTCAGGTCATTCTCAAAACATTACTCATGCTTCATTATTTATCATTTATCGTGAACTAGGTTTACGAGCATCAAATTCACGTAACCGTAATGGTTTAGCTGTGAATTCATGATCATAACATCGAGGTCATTTCATATAGACTAAGTTTAGTCTACATTTCATTAACATCATTGTCATCATATTAGTTCATGCATGGTTTTGCATTTTTCATTAAACGTATAATTTTCATATTAAATAAACGTTATCGCGTAATTTATTTTTTTTGAACAATTGATCCGTTACTTCCAAAAATTATCCTGATATATTTTTATACTCATATTAAGTTTATAAAAATAATATTATGAGTTTACCCAGTGTTTTAAATTTATTTTGTATATAAATTGTTATATTTATAATAATTATGACGGTTTTCTTAAATACTACACGATTATTATTGTTTCACTCAAATTTTGCAAGAAATGTATTTTATAATTTTATGACCTAAATATATTTTATCTTGACCCGTGAAAATTTATTTTTTAACTAACGCTACCCTATATACTCAAATGTGACTACAACTTATCATTTAACTTCAATTAACTTACTAAACATTACACTTAAACATTTAAAAAAAATAATAATAATAATAAAAGTGAATGACTAACACCCCTTGTCGACACAACGGGTGAGTCATTGAGTTACTTGCTAAATATCTCAAGTATTATGTATTATACTATAACCAACTCAATTCATTTCATTATTTCAAAGTAAAAAGATCAAAACTCTTGCTCTCTTCCTCTCCAAAACCGGCAACCACAAGACCAAGAAGGAAGATCATCATAAAAATTTTCAAGACAAAGTTATTTAACACACTAATATCACTCTTTGTATAGGTTTTGAAATAAAAATCTAGGGTGATTAGGAAAATCCTTTGTTCTCATAAACCTCATCAATTACTAGTAAGCATTTCATACATATCATTATTTTCCATATTCATTTCTATGTTCATTTTTATTATGCATAAGTAAAACATGCAAGTTATGTGATGTTTATACCACTTTTTTAAGGTTTTTAAGTGTTATATATAAATAATTCATCCTATAATTACTCCTTGTTATATATTAGTTTTGGTGATGTCTATGAACCCATGACACCTTGAGAAGGTGTATGGTAGGATTAGAATAGCTTCGGAGTTGTTTTGAATGGGTTAGAATAGGTTTGGCGCGAGAAAAACTCATTTCGACAAGTTTGCAAAAGGGTCTGTCCTTATTTTCAAAATCTGGAAAATCCGACAGTAGGTAAAAATTTTTGGCCTAGATATTTAGAAAATATACTTTAAAACGAAACCGTGGCGCTTGAACGGATTAAACGGAGCTATAACGAAGAAGTTATGAATTTTTCAAGTTGGCGACGAAAACTATAAATTTCGGAAATTTCAAGAAGCAATATTTATTTTGTACGAGTAAAAATGAAGCTTGGGCGTTGTAAATTATGTCGACTTGTCAAAAATATGTTAGTATACTTTGATACAAAGCTAAGGACCTTTAAAACGTAGAAAACGGATTTGTAACGATTAAATTATACACGTTTACAAAAATTGTCGTAACTTTTATCATATAAGAAAAACTAAATATTATTTCTAATAGGCAAGTTTTACGGCAAAACTAGTTACCAAGTTGAAGGTTGTTTTTAACATTGATTTAGAACTTTTTATAAAGTGATGTCTTCTAGTAAAAGTGAGATCGCCAAGTATATTTGTCAAAATGTCCGACCGTTTGATTAGCGGAGTTGTAATGAATTAAATACGTTTACTCAAACTTGGCCGAAAAACCATCTTTAAACTATATTTTGGGACATAAGTACCATACTTAACCTCTATTTTTCCTTATGTTCGAGACCTCTAGGATGGAAACTCATGTACTAAAACTTTGAGATAATGATACGAGCTTCCTAAAACCGTTGAGTTTGTTTCCTAACGCTCGACGTGCACCATTTTACGACTAGCTTTTAGAGGCCGTTTTAGTCACTTTCATGGAAATTTCAACGACATTATTTTACGACGAAAAGTTATATTCTCTTAATAAATCACTAAATGATTATCGTCGGATATCATTTCAATGTAAATACATGTAAAGTAATTTAAAAATGGTCAAGACGTTAAAAGATTATTTTGTCGACGAAAAGGATTATTTTCAAAAATTCATAAGTGGTATAAATATCATCCGAATTGCATGCATAACATTACATCATGACTTATTACATATCATATCATTCATAATAGGTCAGTTTCGAGATTCACGCTACATTTTGGTGTATTCACTTTTGTCATCGCATCAATTCATCAAGTGAGTTTTCATAGCCCCGATTTATTCAAGTTTTTACTTATTTTAAACCTACGGGGGAGAATACATTGCACATCATTTTTATTACGATGCCAAGTATATCAAATTCATTACATTGCTTAAGTTACCTCATGCCAATTGAATCCATTATATAACATGAACCGTTAATTCCGAAAGAAGCGAGGGTGAGTGGATAGATCTATCGAGGGTGACTCCTCCATCCGGGTTGGTGGATTCCAACCGTTAAGCATTTCATTTAATATCATTATATGAGTTGTTTGGCAAACACTCTGTTGGGCGAACATCATGATCGATCTAGTTTCGTGTCATAGACTTATAGCAATTGTAACATTTTGTGTGGCATGATTGTCATACCGGTCTATACTTGTGTAGTCGTATAAATCATTTTCATAAACCTATGATTTCTCACCAACATTATTGTTGACCGCTTTAGCAATGTATTTTCGTGTAACTAAGACATTCGCATCATGGCACGATTAAGGAACCTCATAGAGTCGCGGCATCGACTTGTCTCATTGTATATTATGGTTTTCTTTTCAAAACATCGTTTGGACTTGTAATAAACTTATATTTTCCGCAAACTTTATCAACTTTTGGGACCTATCTTGTAACTCTGGATGTTTTATATAAATGTCAAACGATGTGTTTTTAAACGACACTTTAGGTCGTTCAATATAACTGTGATTGTGATGCTATGACATTCAATCCCCAGGAATTCCATTCCGCTGCAAAACAGGTAATTTGGGGTGTGATAGATTGGCATCAGAGCTTCAGTTATAGAGAACTAGGTTGCATCATTGACCCTAGACTATAACTACATTATCATAGCATCTCATCATTTCATCATGAGTGCATATTCACTTTATATGCGGATTCATATACATTTTATTCGAGTTATTTACTTTTATTTTACAACGGTTGTCACAGAGATGTCTTCAGATTCCGACCGTATTCCCATATCATCTGACATGAACATGGAGGATGTCTCATCCGACACCAATATGAACGATGCCTTATCACACACTGTAGTTGTATCTTCTATTGGCTCTACTTCAGACTTTCCACTTATTGTGACTAACACTGAGACCGAACCCTTTGAGGAGGGCGAAGTCGCACCTACACCACCTGTTAGCCCTACACATGGCCCGATTCACCCACCATCACCACTATTATCATCATCTTCTTCATAATACTATCTTAGGGAGCCTATACCTACATTGAACTTGCCGCTCAAAAAGCGTGCACGTTTTGATATCCCTGCATCATCCTCTACAGAACCCGAACCAGGTTCAGATAGCCAACCTTCCACTAAGACATTAGGGGCACGTATAGATAGCCAACAGGTTCAGATCGATAGGATGTTAGGACAGTTGGAGGAACTGTCATTAGATTGAGTGGAGAACATTGAGGAGGAGGTTGAAGGCCTCGTGATAGGTAGAGTTTCGATTGATTTGGCTCACCAGGGTTTAGAATCTAGACAGTTAGAGAACAGGGGGCATATTGTTGAGTTGAGGCAGGAGATGCCTGAGTTATATGATAGAGCCGTGAGAGCATGGTTACCGCATAGGGTCAGATCAGCGAGTTGAGGGATTTGATTGCGAGCTTGACTACACAGGTCCGAGATCTTCAGGATCGAGCTGGCGGAGCACCAGGAGGTGCCTAGTGTAGACTTTTATCATGTATAGTTTTTATTTACTGTTATCCTAGTCACAAGGTGTGTCACATAGTTTAAAGAACTTGTTGTCTTTTGGTTGTTGTACAAACAAAATATCAAGTATTGACTCTACTATGTAGGAATGGTTTTACTATCTATGATATCGGTCCACGAAGGCCGAAATTTCATGTATATTATCCACGTGTGTTGTGATTTTATTTGTGATATTTCGTGGTTGTTCCGTTGTGATTTCATTTATTTTATACATGTTGTGGTTGTGGATATATATGTATAATGTTTGTTTCTACTTACGAGTTCTCATAATTATTTCATCTTATGGTTTTGAAGAGCAATGGCACCAAAGAAAACCACACCTGAATTGACTCAAGCTGCTATGCAGAAGTATGTGAACGATAGCATAGCCAATGCATTAAGGACTGAGAGAGCATCGGTGGCGGGTCTGCCGAGGTCTGAACCGCCGAGGCCGCTAGACTTCTTCTTCTGCCGCAGTAATGCAGGAGGGTCCGGTTAGAAGTCGTCGTATAAGGATTTCAAAATTGGAGATCCCACTAAGTTCAAGGGAAGAAGGGCAACCGCCATGGTTAGATGGTTCGAGAAAATGGAATCCGTGTTTTTGTTATGTAATTGCCCGGAGGATAGCAAGGTTAAGTTTGCTACGAGTACACTACTGGATGGGGCAATGTCGTGGTGGAATTCATATGCTCAGCCAATGGGAATGGAAAATGCTTTCAAGATCACATGGGAGCAATTCAAGAGTTTGCTAACAAGGAAGTATTGTCCGCGTACGGAGGTGAAAAAGTTGGAGACCGAATTCTACGAGTTGGTAACTATTGGGTATGATATTGATGCTTACGTTCGGAGGTTCCAAGAATTAGCCGCGTTATGCCCATCTATGGTTTCGGATAACGAGAAGCTACTGGAGGCTTTCATCGGGGGACTTCCCGAGGTTATTCAAGGAGATGTGATTTCGTTTGATCCGCAAACGATTGAGGAATCCATTCGAGTGTCGCAAAAGCTCATGGCTCAAGTAGTAAAGAGAGGCAAAATCGCTAACATCAACCGAAACAACAACAATACCAATGATGAGTGTGTAAATACTCATCATTTTGAATTAATCTGAAGCGCAAAACGCCTAAAATGCTCGAAATGCATCAAAATCTTGAAAATATTCCAAAATTGCATTTTATATGTTTCGGATGCAAAATGTTTAAAATCGATGAAAATGAGCAAAGTTTGCATAATTGGCGCTTCAGGTCCCTCAACTTTCAAAATTTGTCAAAACTAGTCCACGAGTCAAAATTTCAAAGAAAAGTCACCAAAGGTCCTTTTAATATCATAACTTGTCAAAATTAGTCCTTTGGTGAAAAATATAAAAAGTTTGAGAAAATTACAAGTTTGGTCCTCCAACTTTGAAATTTGGCAGAAATGGCCCCTGGAAAATTGCAAAATGGCAAGTCTGGTCCTTATACTTTTTGAGAGTGTCACTTTTGGTCCCTTGAAACATCTTTGATTATTTGGCAGCATTGGTCCTTGAAGTTTCAGAATTTACACAATTGGTCCCTATGTTATTTAACTCTTAATATCCATTTTGGCCTGCCTTCACACCTTGGACCCCCTGTCAAAATTGCATTTTGGACCCTTTTTAATAACACTGCCAAGTCAAAGTGGTTTGACTAAACCCTTTGGCGCCAAACTTCTTCTCCCACCTGCTTCTGCCAAAAGACTCTGCAACACTCCACCTTCCCCCTCCTCACCTTATCACAAACCTGTCCCCCCTCCAAACACTACATCCAAGAGACAATAATTCTTCACCCTTACCCACACTCAACCTCACCCACTGTTAAAATCTTTTTTTTTCCCGCCAAAACCAATCAAGGGCCATGATCAAATCTAAGACATCCAAAGGTCAAAACAAGTGGTGGGATTCACTTAGAGAGAGGAAAGAAGCAACTTGGGGTATAAAAGAATGAAGATAGAAGCAAGAAAAGGAGTAGTTAGTTTATAAAAAATTTACTTATGTCGTTTTTTTTTATTATTGTTTTAGTTTAAATTAAAATGGTGTAATTTCAGTTTCATTGTATCACTTTCAAGTTTACAAACCTTTGTAAGTCACTTTTGAGTATCAATCTAAGCTTTCATATAAGTTTCAATTTTGTGGTTAACTGTTAAAATTTCTCAGTTTCAAATTCCATGGTCCAAGTTGTTAGTGGCTTATTTGAAGCTTTAATAAGCTTGTCTAAACTCCTTTTAAGCTTTTTATAAGCTTACATTTCAATTTCAAGTAAATGTGTTGATGGTCAACAAAAGTCAACCAAGAGGAAATTTTGGTTAAGCAGTGTTGGATTTGGATTTATGTAATGCTAAGCTTGGATTTGGGTTAGAAATAGTTGATTTGGTTCTGTTATGATGATAAAACTCAGCTGGACTTCTTGTAAGTTTTTGGCTCAAATCTGTCATATTATGCACTCCTTTTTATGGTCATTTTAGATGGTGTTGTATGCTTGATCTGATCTTATTGTAGTTTTAAGATCTTAGTTTTCTGCTCATTTCATTGTCTGCTTCAGTAGTTATAGGATTAGAGTGATTAAGTTGTTTGTTAGAGTTACTAAAGGGGTGTTTGGATTGATCTTGAAATCTGAGCTAGAGGATTGTGGAGTGGATAAGCTTATTTTTTTTAGGTACATTTAGGTTAATTAGAGTTATATCTGTCAACACTTTGCACCTTAGAACTGTTATAGTCAAAATCTCTATGAATCTGTCCTAAGAGCTTTACTGTTGAATTTTTAGAAAATCCAAGTCTTGTTTTGTATTCAAAATTCTTAGAACTAGCTTGCATCAGTGTTGTTTTATCATTAAATAGCATAATCAATCCATTAATCTAGGTCCAAAGTTCATAATAGTCAACATTCCATTTCTGTCTCAAAAAGTCAAAATGCAAAATCTCAGTTTGAGCCCATCTAGGAAGATTTTTCATGAGCTCATTTCTGAATCATTTTCAATGTAACTTGTGGTTTTAGAAAGTGCTACTGGTCTAGTTTCTTATGTCTATTTTAGTGGAATTTTGTAATTTTTTCTAAAAGCTCAAAAGAGCTTATCAATAGGATGTCAAATCCTCATGCAGGCATCAAGTCCGCATGTGGTTTATGGAGCTTTGCAGAGCTTGTGCAGGCTCACTTGAGCTCCTCGAGGTCTCGATTCTTGGTTTAAACACTCTCACCCAGGTCTAGTCTAAGTTCCAATTTATGTTTTCTGTTTCCACTTATTTGAGTGCTTATTTCTTTGTCCAAAGTTGCCCCCCCCCCAGAACTGTTTTAGCAAATTGCTCAATTTCCTCAAATCTTGGTATTTTGCATTCCTGTGTTTTTGGCTTGTTGTTTTCTGTTGAATGTTAGCTCTTTTAGCTTATTGTTGCCTCTGTATCAGTTTGGTACCCCTTTGGTGTGGTTTTGGCTTATCCAAGTGCTTATTTATAAGCACTTGGCACATCAGTTTCATATTCCTCCTAACAAGCCCCTGTTTTTCCAATTTTCCTAGCTTCCTAATATTATTTTAGACTTTTCCTGAAATTTTCAGATTTTTCCAAGCTTGTTTGCTATTTTTCTTAATTTAAATTAGTTTTTAAGCATTTTTAAATAGTTTTTAATTCAAAAAATTAAGAAAGGGTTCAAAAAAAAATTTTTCATTTTTCTTAAGTTTAGATAATATAAAAAGATAAAAAAAATATTTTTCCATATTTTTCTTAGTTAAAATTGTATTTTTAAATAATTTAAGTAGTTTTTAATAGTTTAAAATTCATAGAAAATAGAAAAATAATCAGAAAAATACAAAATAGTTTTGAAAATTCTATTTTGATATTTTAGATTTTTCTAAGTCTTAATTTTATTTTATAGCTCTATTTCCTATTTTCTTGCCTTGTAGGTTATTATTTAATAGTTAAAATTAGTTTTTAATTAATAATAATTAATTTAATAGTTATAAAAATAATTTTCTTTTCCAAATATTTTCTTTTATCATTAGGATTGTAAAATGTATTTTCATATTTTAGGACTTTTATTTCTTAGATTTCACTTTTTATTTTGTGCGTTTACGTAATTTTTATTTAAAACGTACGTTTTTAGTTGTAAGTTTTAAACGTTCATCATTTTAAATATAGTGATAGCGTTTATTTAACAGTTTTTATCTTTTTAACTTTCTTTAATTTGCATTTAAGCCGTTGTAATTTGTTGGCTTTTCTGTAGTTATAATATCGTTCAAATCCCTTTTCTGTTCAAATCTCCCGATCACTATACGTTTGATAATCCATTGCATAGCTCGCTGGGACATAACGACCCGGGGAAACACTATACTCCCCAGATCTTCATTGAGTTCGTTCCTGAGCAGTTTTAAGCTTGTTACGGCCTGCCATTCACAAGTGGCAGGCTTGTGTGATTTAGCTTGACTGTTTGGGAGCGAATCAACCAACAACCGTTTCAATTACAACAATAACCGAAACAATTACACCAACAATAACAACAATAAACAAAAGTGGGACAATAACAATCGAGGTGGAAATGTCGCTCAACGACCACCTAAGAGACAGGAGGTTGCAAAGGCCTATGTTGCAGGCCCAACGGAGAAAAAGGGGTACACGGGGATTCTGTCTAAATGTGAGAGGTGTTCAAGTCATCACAAACAGGGACGTTGTCCAGATCCATGTGGGAATTGTAAAAAATGGGACATCAAACTAGAGAGTGCAAGATGCCAACTACGGGGGAAAATCAGAAACAACAAGTAACATGTTTTGGTTGCGGAGAAAGGGAACATTACAAGAGCGAGTGTCCAAAGGGAAGGAACCAAGGACACAGGAATCAGGGTGGAATGGCACAAGGAAGAGCCTATGTCATAGGAGGTGGAGAAGCTAGGGAGGACCCAAATGTTGTAACGGGTACGTTCCTTATCAATAATCGTTATGCATCAGTTTTATTTGATTCGGGAGCCGATAAGAGTTTTGTGTCCACTATATTTGCACCTTTACTCAATATCAAACCAACCACATTTGACACATCATACAACATTGAATTAGCTAATGGTAACTTAATCAGCACCGACACCATTTTCCGTGGTTGTACACTCAATTTTCTAAATCATCCCTTCAATATAGACCTTATGCCCGTAGAACTTGGTAGTTTTGACGTCATCATCGGTATGGATTGGTTATCCAAACATCGTGCAAGAATCATTTGTGATGAAAAAGTTGTTCATCTTCCTTACAACGGCGAAACTTTGATCATTCGTGGGGAACAGTGGAACTAGACTCGAGATTATATCATGCATCAAAGCGAGAAGTACATAAAGAAAGGTTGTTTTGCTTTCTTAGCGCATATAACCGAGAAGAAGTCGGAGGAGAAGCGACTTGAGGATGTACCGATCGCCGAGAATTTCCAAGTCTTTCGAAGACTTACCAGACTTCCACCGCACGTCAAGTAGAATTTCATATTGACTTAGTGCCCGGAGCTGCACCAATTGCACGAGCACCTTACCGATTAGCACCATCGGAGATGCAAGAGTTGTCTAATCAGTTGCAAGAACTTTTAGACAAAGGATTCATTAGACCAAGTTCCTCGCCTTGGGGAGCACCGGTCTTGTTTGTGAAGAAGAAAGATGGATCTTTCAGAATGTGTATAGATTATAGAGAGCTGAACAAGTTAACGGTGAAGAATCGTTACCCACTCCCCAGAATCGACGACTTGTTCGATCAGTTACAAGGCTCTAGTATCTACTCAAAGATTGATCTACGGTCAGGTTATCATCAACTTAGAGTGCGAGAGGAGGACATCCCGAAAACAGCGTTTAGAACACGTTATGGACATTATGAGTTTCAAGTAATGCCATTCGGATTAACTAATGCACCTGCAGTATTCATGGATCTCATGAATAGAGTATGTAAACCGTATTTGGACAAATTTTTCATAGTGTTCATCGACGACATATTGATTTACTCAAAGAGCAAAGAAGAGCATGAAGGGCATTTAAGAACGATTTTAGGACTACTCAAGAATGAGGAGTTGTATGCCAAATTTTCGAAGTGTGATTTTTGGAACCGTAAAGTACAATTTCTTGGTCATGTCATTGATAGTGAAGGACTACAAGTAGACCCCGCAAAGATTGAAGTCAGAAAGATTGGGCTACTCCAACAAATCCTACTGAAATTGACAATTTCTAGGACTTGCAGGGTATTACAGAAGATTCATTGAAGGTTTTCAAAGATAGCTAAAGCTTTGACCAAGTTGACACAGAAAAACAAGAGGTACGAATGGGAAAGAAACAAGAAGTCGCTTTTCGGTTGTTGAAGCAAAAGCTTTGCAGTGCGCCAATTTTGGCACTACCCGAAGGAATTGAGAACTTCGTTGTATACTGCGATGCTTCACATAAAGGGCTTGGAGCTGTATTAATGCAAAATGGGAAGGTGATAGCGTATGCTTCTCGACAACTTAAGGTTCATGAGAAGAATTACACCACTCATGATCTTGAGTTGGGGGTCGTAGTCTTTGCACTTAAGATTTGGAGACACTACCTCTATGGTACAAAGTGCACAGTGCTTACGGACCACAAGAGTTTACAATATGTTCTTGATCAGAAGGAACTTAACATGAGGCAACGTCGTTGGTTGGAATTACTCAGCGATTATGATTGTGAAATCAAGTATCACCCGGGAAAAGCCAATGTTGTGGCTGATGCTCTTAGTCGGAAAGAAAGACCCAAACCTTTAAGAGTACGATCATTAGGAATGACGATCAATTCACCTTTACCATCAAAAATACTTTAGGCACAGATCGAGGCACTCAAGGAGGAAAACCGACCAAGTGAAAAACTTTATGGTATGCCCGAAAATGCAAATGGCTTTGTAAAGAGAGCAGATGGAGTATTATGCTTCAAGGATAGAATGTGGGTACCATTTTATGGCGGGATACGAGAATTGATTATGCATGAGTCGCATAAGTCAAAGTATTCTATTCACCTGTGTTCGATAAGATGTATCGGGATCTCAAGAAACTTTATTGGTGGCCGAACATGAAAGCGGAAATTGCCACGCACGTTAGCCGATGTCTTACTTGCTCTAAGGTAAAAGTCGAATATAAGAAACCTTCGTGATTACTCCAACAACACGAAATTCCACAATGGAAATGGGAGCGCATTACAATAGACTTTGTTACGAAACTTCCTAAGACATCGGAGGTTACGACGCTATATGGGTAATCGTTGATCGTCTTACCAAATCAGCCCATTTCATACCAATTAGAGACTTATTCCATGGAACAACTTACTAGACTTTATGTCAAGGAAATAGTCTCGAGGCACGGGCACCAATTTCCATCATTTCCAAGCAGAGATAGTCGATTCACTTCAAACTTCGAAATCATTACAAGATTCATTTGGAACCAAATTAGAGATGAGCACTGACATATCATCCGCAAACCGATGGTCAAAGTGAAAGGACAATTCAAACATTAGAAGATATCTTTGAGAGCATGTGTGATTGATTTTGGAAATGGTTGGGCTAACCATTTGCCATTGATCAATTCTCGTACAACAATAGTTATCACACCAAGATAAAAGCGGCACCATTCAAGCACTCTATGGTCGAAAGTGTCGATCACCGCTTGTTGGGCCGAGGTTGGAGACGCACAACTCTTTGGTCCGTAAATGGTACGGAAACAATGAAAAGATAGTTCAAGTCCGAGATAGACTCGAAGCGCGAAGCCGGATGTAGTTACGCGGATGTTAGGCGAAACCATTGGAATTTCAAATTGGCGACAAAGTGATGTTGAAAGTATCGCCTTGGAAAGGCGTGGTACGATTTGGAAAACGCGGGAAGTTGAGCCCGAGGTACATTGGGCCATTCAAAATTTTAAGCAAAGTTGGCCCTGTAGCTTATCGACTTGATCTTCCATCAGAACTTAGTCACGTACACAACACGTTTCACGTTTCAAACCTAAAGAAATGTCTTTCGGACGAATCACTCGTTATTCCATTGGAAGAAATTCAACTCGACGATAAACTCAATTTCGTAGAGGAACCGGTAGAAATTATGGACCGCGAGGTCAAGCAGTTGAAACAAAGTCGTATTCCTATAGTGAAGGTTATTGGAATTCTCGAAGAGGTCCCGAGTTTACTTGGGAGCGGAAGACCGAGATGCGCCTCAAATATCCTCATCTTTTCACCGACAACATCGTAGGACCTAATAAGGACCTGAATTCGTGGATGAATTCCTTTTTGTTGGGCGAATGTGACAATTCAGATTTTCGGGTCATTCTCAAAACATTACTCATGCTTCATTATTTATCATTTATCGTGAACTAGGTTTACGAGCATCAAATTCACGTAACCGTAATGGTTTAGCTGTGAATTCATGATCATATCATCGAGGTCATTTCATATAGACTAAGTTTAGTCTACATTTCATTAACATCATTGTCATCATATTAGTTCATGCATGGTTTTGCATTTTTCATTAAACGTATAATTTTCATATTAAATAAACTTTATCGCGTAATTTATTTTTTTTGAACAATTGATCCGTTACTTCCAAAAATTATCCCGATATATTTTTATACTCATATTAAGTTTATAAAAATAATATTATGAGTTTACCCAGTGTTTTAAATTTATTTGTATATAAATTGTTATATTTATATAATTACGACGGTTTTCTTAAATACTACACGATTATTATTGTTTCACTCAAATTTTGCAAGAAATGTATTTTTATAATTTTTATGACCTAAATATATTTTATCTTGACCCGTGAAAATTTATTTTTTAACTAACGCTACCCTATATACTCAAATGTGACTACAACTTATCATTTAACTTCAATTAACTTACTAAACATTACACTTAAACATTTTTTTAAAAAAAATAATAATAATAAAAGTGAATGACTAACACCCCTTGTCGACACAAGGGGTGAGTCATTGAGTTACTTGCTAAATATCTCAAGTATTATGTATTATACTATAACCAACTCAATTCATTTCATTATTTCAAAGTAAAAAGATCAAAACTCTTGCTCTCTTGCTCTCTTCCTCTCCAAAACCGGCAACCACAAGACCAAGAAGGAAGATCATCATAAAAATTTTCAAGACAAAGTTATTTAACACACTAGTATCACTCTTTGTATAGGTTTTGAAATAAAAATCTAGGGTGATTAGAAAAATCCTTTGTTCTCATAAACCTCATCAATTACTAGTAAGCATTTCATACATATCATTATTTTCCATATTCATTTCTATGTTCATTTTTATTATGCACAAGTAAAACATGCAAGTTATGTGATGTTTATACCACTTTTTTAAGGTTTTTAAGTGTTATATATAAATAATTCATCCTATAATTACTTCTTGTTATATATTAGTTTTGGTGATGTCTAGGAACCCATGACACCTTGAGAAGGTGTATGGTAGGATTAGAATAGCTTCGGAGTTGTTTTGAATGGGTTAGAATAGGTTTGGCGCGAGAAAAACTCATTTCGACAAGTTTGCAAAAGGGTCTGTCCTTATTTTCAAAATCTGGAAAATCCGACAGTAGGTAAAACATTTTGGCCTAGATATTTAGAAAATATACTTTAAAACGAAACCGTGGCCGCTTGAACGGATTAAAACGGAGCTATAACGAAGAAGTTATGAATTTTTCAAGTTGGCGACGAAAACTATAAATTTCTGGAAATTTCAGCAAGCAATATTTATTTTGTATGAGTAAAAAATGAAGCTTGGGCGTTGTAAATTATGTCGACTTGTCAAAAATATGTTAGTATACTTTGATACAAAGCTAAGGACCTTTAAAACGTAGAAAACGGATTTGTAACGATTAAATTATACACGTTTACAAAAATTGTCGTAACTTTTATCATATAAGAAAAACTAAATATTATTTCTAATAGGCAAGTTTTACGGCAAAACTAGTTACCAAGTTGAAGGTTGTTTTTAACATTGATTTAGAACTTTTTATAAAGTGATGTCTTCTAGTAAAAGTGAGATCGCCAAGTATATTTGTCAAAATGTCCGACCGTTTGATTAGCGGAGTTGTAATGAATTAAATACGTTTACTCAAACTTGGCCGAAAAACCATCTTTAAACTATATTTTGGGACATAAGTACCATACTTAACCTCTATTTTTCCTTATGTTCGAGACCTCTAGGATGGAAACTCATGTACTAAAACTTTGAGATAATGATACGAGCTTTCTAAAACCGTTGAGTTTGTTTCCTAACGCTCGACGTGCACCATTTTACGACTAGCTTTTAGAGGCCGTTTTAGTCACTTTCATGGAAATTTCAACGACATTATTTTACTGATTTAAAAGTTATATTCTCTTAATAAATCACTAAATGATTATCGCCGGATATCATTTCAATGTAAATACATGTAAAGTAATTTAAAATGGTCAAGACGTTAAAAGATTATTTTGTCGATTTAAAAGGATTATTTTCAAAAATTCATAAGTGGTATAAATATCATCCGAATTGCATGCATAACATTACATCATGACTTATTACATATCATATCATTCATAATAGGTCGGCCGAGATTCACGCTACATTTCGTGTATTCACTTTTGTCATCGCATCAATTCATCAAGTGAGTTTTCATAGCCCGATTTATTCAAGTTTTACTTATTTCAAACCTACGGGAGAATACATTGCACATCATTTTAATTACGATGCCAAGTATATCAAATTCATTACAT
Organism: Chrysanthemum lavandulifolium; assembly: GCA_022545495.1. Classification (NCBI taxonomy): domain Eukaryota; kingdom Viridiplantae; phylum Streptophyta; class Magnoliopsida; order Asterales; family Asteraceae; genus Chrysanthemum; species Chrysanthemum lavandulifolium. Next base: position 193,355,360 of record CM040242.1, read on the forward strand.
TGCTTAAGTTACCTCATGCCAATTGAATGTCCCCATTATATAACATGAACCGTTAATTCGAAAGAAGCGAGGGTGAGTGGATAGATCTATCGAGGGTGACTCCTCCATCCAGTTGGTAGATTCCAACCGGTTAAACGGATGCATTTCATTTAATATCATTATTTGAGTTGTTTGGCAAACACTGCTAGCTAACATCATGATCGATCTAGTTTCGTGTCATGGACTTATAGCAATTGTAACATTTTGTGTGGCATGATTGTCATACCGGTCTATACTTGTGTAGTCGTATAAATCATTTTCATAAACCTATGATTTCTCACCAACATTATTGTTGACCGCTTTAGCAATGTATTTTCGTGTAACTAAGACATTCACATCATGGCACGATTAAGGAACCTCATAGAGTCGCGGCGTCGACTTATCTCATTGTATATTATGGTTTTCTTTTCAAAACATCGTTTGGACTTGTAATAAACTTATATTTTCCACAAACTTTATCAACTTTTGGGACCTATCTTGTAACTCTGGATTTTTTATATAAATGTCAAACGATGTGTTTTTAAACGACACTTTAGGTCGTTCAATATAACTGTGATTGTGATGCTATGACAGTCAATCCCCAGGAATTCCATTCCGCTGCAAAACAGGTAATTTGGGGTGTGACAGGTTCTTCCACGAGGTAGAACAAAACCTATCACAACGTCTCCTACACTTTATCCGGTACAAGGCTAGATAACGAGTTCCATTACAAAGGAGGAACTACTACCCAACACTAGACAACACCTATCCCAAAGGAGACCCACTCCTTATTACAACATCATCAAGGATATCAATATCCTTGGATACACCCTATCTCTATTTGTACATCGATACACCTTATCAATTGTACACCCTTGGCATCCTTCACTAATGCATTTAACACGGACGTTAAGCACCTTTCACTAATGCCTTCGTCTTGACTCTTTAGGCATCCTTCACTAATGCCTTTGACACGGACGTTAAGCACCTTTCACTAATGCCTTCGTCTTGACTCTTTAGGCATCATTCACTAATGCCTTTGACACGGATGTTAAACACCTTTCACTAATGCCTTCGTCTTGACTCTTTCAGCATCCTTCACTAATGCCTTTGACACGACACTTCTAGGGAGGAAGAAAGAACTACCGATAAGAGAACCTCAATAGTCTTGATGATGACGAACATGGAAACTCATGGACTTAAGCTTGCTCGACTTCAAGAGGTGGTGATCTTGCCTTTAAGAGGAACCTAGAGAATCCCACAAAAACAAACACAAACTACATAGAGAGATCCTTTGGATCTGAGGTTAGAGAGTTTAGAATACTAGGTGAAAGTATGAGTGGGAGTGATGACCCAAAATGAAGAAATGGCTCACTATTTATAGAAGAAAATAAGCTACTGTTCCACGGATCCCACAAATCCCTTACTTGAGGGATCCGTCCAGTGTAAACTGGGGGAACCGTGGGACGCTCCTCTTTGCCCATGGGTTTTGGGTCATGGGTCATGGGTTATGGGTCATGGGTCCTAGAATTTGGACCATGGGTATCCAAGTAGATACAATGTATCTACTAGATGCAATGCATCTAGTACATGGGTCATGGATAATACCCATTTATGACTTATGCATGATGTCATGCAATGGGTTATGGGTTATGCTCCATGGGTATGGGTCATGGACTTTGGGTTAAACCCAACTACATTCAATGTATTTGGTCAATGGGTCAAATACTTAAACTTCTACCCATTATAATACATACTAATTATGTATATATCTACCCAATATGTAAACACTAGTTGTTGTACATATGTATTACTAAATCATAAAATCACTATTACTTGTTTTGTGTTTTATGTGAAAACGTAAGTGTGTTAGTAAACTATTGGCTCAAACCATTTACGTATTTTATTTGTTTCGTTAAAATGATTTTACGTTTGTTGTCGACAGAACATTAGAATATCGTAAAATATAAATAAACGTTTTTACGGCTTATTTGTATTAACAAAACTAATACAATGTTATTGCGTTAATAATGGAAAAATTAAGACTGCAGGAGAATTACGACGTAGCCCGAAAGAGGAGTTACGCCGTAATTGTGGTTAAACCTGGGAATCTGCTACTGGGGATTAGCTACGGCGTAACCATAGAATGAGATTACACCGTAATGGTTTATAACCTGGAGAGAATCAGCACTAAGGATATTTTACAGCGTAACCATGAGGATGAGTTTACCAGTAACTTCATGATGATGTGTCCCGCTTTAATCACTTGTGAATTCATCTCCAATTCCTGCAAATATGTTAAAAACACAAAACCCAACAAAAATTGAAATAAAAGAAATAAAAAGGATAATTCGGGTTGTCTCCCGAAAGAGCACTTTTCTTTATTACCGAGTCTTTAAGTTAGACTCAAACCCATGGGGTTTTATGGTGGCCTTCGAACCTGGCCGACTTCTTCCATCTCTTTCATCAGGTTGTGTCTGACCCATGCGACATTTGTAGCGGTGCGAAGAAACTCCTTTGTCTCAATCTTTCGAATCTTGGAAAACTTTTCGTCCAACCCCAAGTGGTATTTTGTTATTTCAAAATTTTCAACTATAATTGGTGGCGGCCTTTTATATGAAATACCAAGAAGTTTGCACCTCCGTTGTTCGCATTCCTCATCATTTGGGTCAGTGAACCCGTCATGACCTTGTAGTTCAAGGTAGTCCACAATTCCCTCGATGTTATCATCATCGGACTCAGTTCCTTTAAACCACTCGTCATCTAGTAATTACTCAATAAGCACACGCTTACACTCTTGTTTTTCATCACCCCATGGTTTGTTACCTAATTTGGGGATTTCTGGATCTGGTGTTGGTATTGGTTAACTGAGGTCGTATTCTTTACGACCGTGGTGAGATTCATCTGTTCAGGTGAGATCTGGTGGATATCTGTGGGATTGGAAAATTAGGGTTTCTGAAATCCTAATTTGTTTTTGGGGGGTTTCTTGATTCTGGATTTCTGGTATTGATTGAGGGCTCTTGTTGGGTGATCTTTAGCTCTATTATTGAGTTATTGATTGTTTTCTTCCGTTGCTGGTATTTTTCGCTCTGTAAGTTTCTTTCTCTCTTAAGAACAACAAGTGATTGGTTAATTGGGTGCGAACGGGTTCAGTTAAAATCTTGACCCTCCATCTTGAATGGTGTGGATACCTGCTCTTAGTTGTTTCTTGGGTGTGAGTTTTTTATTTTTTAGATAGTTTAGTCTTGTTGTGTCTAGATTGCTGGAGGATAGGTTCTTGGGATTGATTGGAAGTTGTTGTTGTGTCTAGATTGCTGGAAGATAGGTTCTTGGTTCGTTAGAAGTTATTGGTTGTGGTTTATTGTTTGTCTGTTTATCTGCTTAGGTTTTCATTTAGTTGTTATTTGTTTATTTTCTGTTTCTTGTTGATTGCTCTGTTTCTTATTCTTTAATCATGTCTGAAAATGGTGAGCTTAGTGGTGTTAATAATATTCTAATCAATAATCTTGATGTTGGTAATCCTCTACATATTCAAACTAATGATAACAGTAATACTACTTTAATTCAATTCAAATTAAGTGGTACTGAAAACTATAGAATATGGTCTGGTGCTATGAAACTTGCCTTACAAGCTAGGAATAAGTATAGCTATGTTGATGGATCATGTTTAAGGGAGTCTTTTATTACCATTGATGTTTTGACTGCTCAGTAGGTAGATGCAATGCTATTGTTCTGACTTGGCTTATGAATTATGTGTCTCAAGATGTTTATGTGGGTCTTGTTTTTCTGAAAATGTTGCATCTGTCTGGAAAGAATTAAAGGAAACATATAATAAAGTTGATGGTTCTGTTGTCTATAATCTGTTACAGAAAATTAATTATGTTAAACAAGGTGGTACCTCTGTGGCTGATTATTATCATAGGCTTAACTCTCTTTGGAGAGAATTTGATGCTTTAACTAAATTGCCTATATGTGTTTGTGAAGTTAGGTGCTCTTGTGATGCTAGTAAAGAATTAGTGTTGCATAAGCAACTTATGAGACTGATGCAGTTTCTCATGAGTTTGGATGATTGTTATCAACCTGTTAGATATGCTTTGTTAACTAGGGATCCTCTCCCATAGGTTAAAGATGCTTATATTACTATTTCTAAGAGAGGAATCCTACAGAGGTGTTCCTGAGTCTTCTAGTGTTACTGAATCTAAGCTTCTTCATTTGCTGTTAAATCTTTTAATAACAATAGAATGGGGTTAATAATAATAATAATAATAATAATAATAATAATAATAATAATAATAATAATAATAATAATAATAATAATAATGTTTTGTAATCCTATGAGTTTTTAATAAAAGTGTGATTTATAAAAAATAATAATAATAATAATAATAATAATAATAATAATAATAATAATAATAATAATAATAATAATAATAATAATAATAATAATAATAATAGAAGTACTAATAACAACATTGTTAATAGAGGTCCTAATCCTAATTTGAATTGTAAAAATTGTGGAAAGATTGGACATACTATAGAGAGATGTTATGAAATTGTTGGTTTTCCTTTTGGTTTTTCTAAAACCAATGGATCTTTTAAGCAAAATGGTTTTAAAGAAACTTATAATGCTAATGTTGAGGTTAAACAAAATGAAAAATCTTCTTCTGCTAGTACTTCTTCTGGTTTTACTTCTGAACAGATGAAAAAACTTCTGTCTTTGATTAATGATTCTCCATCTGGAAGCATACATGCCAATATGGCATGTAGGGCTTCATTCTTTAATCACAATGTCTGGTTTAACATAAATTTTTCTAAATATTATTTTGCCAATTCTATTCTTATTGTTAAGACTCTTACATTGGGGTGGATTATAGATTCTGGTGCTAATCAGCACCTTACTGTTTCTACTGATGGAATGTTTAATGTTGCTAATATATCTAGTTTAAAAATTATTGTTAGTCACCCTAATGGTACTCTTGCTACTATAAGTCATGTTGGTAATCTGAAGCTTACTAATAATGTGGTTTTGTATGATGTTTTAGTTGTTCCTGGTTATTGTCTAAATTTGTTGGGCATAACAGACTGGGTCACCCTGCTGATCCAGTCCTGAATGTTCTTAAGTCTGATCTTGGTTTCTCTAAGAATGCTTCTGTGCCTATATGTGAAGTCTGTCATAGGGCTAAACAAACAAGGGAACCTTTTCCCTTGTCTGACCATAAGTCAGTGACATTGGGTGAACTTGTTCATCTGGACTTATGGGGTCCATACAGAATCACTAGCAGAGAAGGTTATAAGTATTTCTTGATTGTGGTTGATGACTATTCTAGGGCAGTATGGGTATACTTAGTTAAAACTAAGGATGAAGTATTTGATGTTTTTGTGTATTTTATAAACATGTTTTGTAATCAGTTCAATTCAAAGATTAAAATAGTTAGATCTGATAATGGAATAGAATTTGTGAATAAAAAATGCATCAAGTTTTTTCTGATCTTGGCATAATACATCAAGCTTCTTGTGCTCATACTCCTCAGCAAAATGGGATTTTTGAAAGGAAACATAGACACTTGCTTAATGTGGCAAGGAGTCTGATGTTTCAGGGGGTAATTCCTTTAAAGTTCTGGTATGGTTGTATTTTAACTAAGGTTTTATGAAAATGTATTTCCTCTTAAAATGAAAACTATGAAAGTCTTGAAGAATTGACAAAATTCTTGGAAAAGTACACAAGGTATTACAAATCTTGCTAAAGAAAGAAGTCAAAAATTGGAAAAGTTTGCTAAAGAAGAAGTCAAAAGTCAAAGTTGCAAAGCTAAAGAACTGCTATATTCGTTTATGGAAAGCTTTGTTTATTCTAGAATATTCTTTGTTAGATTACTTGTCGTACAAGGATACAAATTGTAAACCGACTAGGGTTATCCTTAAGCCTATAAAAGGACCCTAGATTGGCATTAGATGTACGAGTTTTAGAAGAGTTTCTCAAAAGTACGATTATTATTAGAGTTTTAGAGTTGTTAAAGAGTCTACATAACAAGCGATTTAGAGTTATTAATAAAAGTTAAAGTTATATTCTTCTTAGATTTGTTAAGTAAATTCCGCGTGCTTAATAAAGATTACTCGGTGTTTCATTGTTAATAACTTAGGATTTATCCGAAGTTATTAAACCATAACAAGCTATTTAAGTTAGTTTGGTTAGAGTACATCGATCCAACAAGTGGTATCGAGCTTGTGTGGAAACTCGACTAAGAAGTAACCCTAAAACCTAGATAACTAAAACCTAAAGATGTCATTGATGTTGTTCCACCACCATCCATCACTTCACTAAGGATACCTATCATCAAGAAGGAGAGTCGACCTATGGAGCATGAAGATGAGGCGGTACATTGCAATTCTGAGACCATGCACTATGGAATGTAATTGTCAATGGTAATGAAGAAGTTCTAGAACCTATTGATGTTCTGGACAACCCAAGCACCTAAGCGGTCTTACTGCAACAACAATAAGGAATCAAGAGAAGGCTCTCAACATTCTCTTATGCGCCATTCCGGATGGTCATCTACTCAAGTTCCATGATGCTAAAGATGCAAAGCAACTCGGGTGCTCTCAAGACAAGGTTTGGAGGTAATGATGCTTCCAAAGATGCTGCAATCTGTTGAAGCAACAATTTGAAACATTCCTTTGTTGGAGAAAGAAGGCCTTGATCTTGCTTATGATGATTCCAAAACCTTCTCGTTATCTTTGGAGCTATACAAAGCGAGAGGTTTCGAGTTGAAGATGCTAATCTCAAGTTCTTAAGGAGTTTGCCATCGACATGGCATGTGATAGCTACAATGATCGAGAGGACAACTGGTTTGGATGTTATGGACTTTGATGATCTCTACAATCATCGAAGGTGTATGAGCATGAGATGAATGGCCAAACCGGTTCCAAATCTCACAGTATTGCCTTTTGTCATCGAAAGAGGCGATACTTCCACCAAAAGTCTTGCTTCTCTACTCAAATCTTGTTGCTCAAAGTATTGTTGCCTATTCTACCCCACTTTGCTCAACAAGCCACACCATCACCTACCATTCACTCGGATGAAGTTGTATGCTCTTTCTTTGCACAACAAGCTTCGTTACACGTCACTTATGAAGAAGATCTCTCACAGTTGAAGAGGATGCTCTTGAAGAAATTGATATCGGTGGCAAGTTGCTATGATCTTTGCAAGGATAAAGAAGTATATGAAGAAGGCGGGAAAAAGCATTGACTTCAAACCAAAGCAGGAATCACTTTTGACAAATCCAAAATTGAATGCTTCAATTGTCAAAAATGGACATTTTGCAAGGGAGTGCGGGTTTGCTAAATATCAAGCAAGCAGGATAAGCGAGAAACCAAAGCTAGAGCTTAAAGAAATTCCTATTACGAAACAAAAGCTTTGGTTGCTCAAGAGAGTTTATCGAGGTTGGTTGAGTGTTGAGTTTGATGATGAACCGGTAACCTCTTGTATGGTAGGCGTGGAGGATTACGTGGAAGAGTTTGGTGGAGCACAACTTTTGATGAGGAACACGGACATCTTGCTATGGATTCTAAAGATGGTTATGGAAGCTTTGGTGGAGCATGGAGAGTGAAGATGATCTGTTCTACTTGCTATGATGGCTACTTCATCAAGCTCAACCCCTATCTACGAGGTATGCTCAAGCTGTCATGACTTTTATCAAAAGTACTTAATAGTTATGTGATTGAAAGAGATAAGCGTATAAAGGCTAGGTGCGAGGTAGCGAGGTTATCAAATAACCTTAGAATCTATGGAAGCCAAAATTATAACACATGAAAATAATGAAATGGCTTGGGCGAAAAGTATGAACAACAGGATTATCGGTTAAAATTAAGTGAATGGAAGTTAAATTGTAAGATTTACGAAATTGAAAGCCGACTAAGAGAGAGATGAATTGTTAGCAAAGTTTGATGCACGGAAAGAATCTGGTCTTTCTCATGTTTCTTATGTTCAAAAACAAAGAAGAGCTTACAATAGGGTGGTCTAGGTTTTGGTATGGATTTGGTGGTGTAGAAGAAAATCCACCTAGTGATAAGGATGACCTTGATTTTGAGGATATAACCACTAGTGATGATGAGCTTATTAACTATGTTGACACATCTAGTAATGAGGAATCATTTAGTGAACCACCTCGAGAATATAAGAAAGACAAGGGTTATCATGTTGTCCCACATCCCTTGGTAGTCATCAACCCATAAGACACGATGTTTCTCGTTTTGGTGTAGACAACCTAGAATTTAGAAAGAAGCTTATTGGTCAATCTAGGTGCGAAACCCAACAGGAAGCAGTTGAGACACCTAAGGTAGATGATGCTAAAAGTCAAGCGGTACTTTCACCTCAAAGTCTTGCTACACCTTGCTACAGTACCTTTAAGAAAACCTTTTCACAATCATGCTAAACCTTTTGGGATAATTTTGGTCAAAAGCAGTTTTAAACATTCACCTAGAAATCGGGATAGGTTTGGTAATACACATAGAAGAAGAAATTTTGGGATTACAGAACAAAAACTTTGTTTCGTTTGTTTTAGTCCTGATCATTTGATTAAGGAATGTGACTTACATTCGAATACCTAAGTAAGTTCCCCAAGAACAGACACATCAACCAAAAACCAAGGAGTCTAGACCGACTTGGAATCATTCACATAGGGTTAACCATAGAAACTTCTCACGGACTACAGGCACCCTCACGAGAAGACCTTTTCAAAACCTCCGGTACCTTCAAACACTTTCCAAGGTCTTGTTAAGCAAAATCTGATGCTTTCTCAAAGTCTTGCTTAGTTTTCACCAAACACCTCTTGGAATAGGAGCCCTAGGAGATCTAATTACTATCAATCTAGAAGGCGTTTCAACTCCAAGAAAGTAGCTAGATCAAGGGACTCTACACATAAGTTAAAACTAAATGGGTTAAGAAGGAAAATGCGATGATGAACAAACGATATACTTTCAACAAATCTTGGTGAAACAGAGATTTTTGATAAAGATGATTTTGTGGTAAAAGAAAAGGAGATTTTGTTGAAAAGAAAGTTTTCTTTGAAAATCCACCACAAGTTTTAAAACAAAAGATAATGCTTGATTACGTCTACAAAAGCGTGAAGATTACATACTCAAAGAATTTGAGTATGTTACTCCTAAGGGAACACAAGTAAGTAATGGCTTGGGTTCCTAAAAGACACTAACTTTTGTATCTTTGTGCGGGGCAACCCGGAGGAGGAGCTTAAAGATCATCTTATTGTGGATAGTGGTTGCTCGGAAGCATGACAGAGACAAGGAGATTGTCGATTTTAGATCTATTTGTGGAGGAAGAGTTGCATTTGGGAATGATCCTAATGGAGGAAGAATCCTTTGGAAAAGGAACCATCAAGGCAGGGAGCATAGATTTTGAAAATGTTAGATATGTGAAGGAGCTCAAGTTCAACTTATTATCGGTCTCTCAAATCTGTGATAAAAGCATCTGTGTTATTCAACGACACAGAATGTCTCATCCTTTCCCACAATTCAAGCACATTGATGATAACTTGGTAGTTCTTAGAGTACCAAGAACCAATGATGTGTACGATGCGGATATGAAGAGTCTTCACTCTTACGGGAGAGCTACATGTTTAGTGGCAAAAGCAACATCTGAAGAAGCACATCGGTGGCATAGAAGATTGGGCCATGTAAATTTCAAGAATATCAACAAAGCGGTCAAAGGGAATTTAGTTAGAGGTTTACCTTCAAAGACTTACAAGAATGATCACTCTGTTTGGCGTGCAAGAAGGGTAAACAACACAAAGCTTCATGCAAGAAGCTTGAGGAAAGGATTATTAGAGAACCTTTGGAGTATTACATATGGATTTATTTGGACATGTTTCAATTGCAAGCATAAACAAGAAAAATCTTGCTTGGTTGTGACAGATGATTGCGATAGATTCGAGTTGGGTATTTTCTTAGGATTTAAAGATGATACTTTTGATGCTATCCATAATCTTATAATAGCACTTGAAAACCAAGCGAGACTCAAGGTTAGAGGTATTAGATGTGATAATGGGATGAATTCAAGAACAAGGCGATGGATGAGTTTTGTGCCAACAAAGGGATCAAGAGGAGTTGACATTGCAAGAACACCATAATAGAATGGTGTTGCGAGAGAGAAAGAATAGGACTTTGATTGAAGTAGCCGAACTATGCTTGCAGATTCACTTTTACCTATTCAATTCGAAATTTGAAGGCATGTAAATCTTGCTTGCTATGTGTATGAACATCGTATCATCACAAAACCTCGAGATGAAGACACCTTATGAGTTCTTGATGGGAATTAAACCCAACATACGATTTACGAAGCCTTTTGGATGCCCTCTCACTATTCTCAATACCATTGATAATTTGGGCAAATTTGATGGCAAGTCGGAAGAAGGTTATCTATTAGGGTCTTGCACTGTGACAAAGGCTTTAGAGTGTACAATGAGTCACCAAGAAGGTTCAAGATTGTCTTCATGTTGAATTTTTAGAAGATCAAGAAAATCGGAAGGGTAAAGGTCACGATTGGATGTTTGATCTTGAAGTTTTGACTCCTTCTATGAACTATGTACTTGTTAGAGAAGAAAATCAACTTTGTACACAATGGAGAAGATTTACGATATGTTGTTCATGGAGTCCATATTAGACGATGTTGTTCACGATGAAGAACCACTACTGTTGAACCAAAGAAAATCTTGATGCACCAAAATCCTCATTGTCTGTGAGGATCAATCTATTCAAGATGAACTAAATCGGATGCTTTTTCAAGATGTTTTAGCACATTCTTATGATGATGAGCAGAGAAGAGCTTATGAGGAAGCAAAGAAAAGACAAAGGCTGCAGAGTTCACTCACGGTACTATGGTTGATGATACTTTCGATCAAAGTCTTGTTGCATAATAATGACACTTTGGATGATTTGGATGATCCTACCATGCTTGGTTTAGAAGATACGATGATGAGTATGATGTTGAAGGTATTTTCACAAATTCCAATGAAGGTCTTGATTACACAAACACGGATGATGATTATGAAGTTCCACGAGACTCCTACCTTAAAAGTTCATAAAGATCATCCTCTTGGTCAAATCATTGGACCTTCTTCTCATGGAGTGCTTACAAGAAACAAAGCTAAGGGTTTTCTACACCTCACAATGCTTTACTTAGCTTTGTTTATAAACAAAGCAGTTGAATCACAAGGATCATCAAACATGCTGTTCACTTGCTTTATCTCTCAAGAAGAACCCAAGAACATAGCTCGGGCATTAACTAAGGAGAGTTGGGTTGAAGCTATGCAAGAAGAACTTCTTCAATTTAAACTTCAAGAAGTTTGGGTACTATGTGATCTACACGATGGAAAGAAGGTAATTGGTACAAGATGGGTGTTCGAGTCAAGAGAGATGAAAGAGGAATGTCATCAAGAACAAGGCAAGGTTAGTAGCTCAAGGCTACGAGACAAGAAGAAGGAGTGGATTATGATGAAGTATTTGCTCTTGTAGCAAGGATTGAAGCAATTGAATCTTCCTTGCTTTTGCATCCTATATGGGATTTCAGGTTTATCAAATGGATGTCAAGAGTGCCTTTTTATATGGCAACCTCATGGTTTTGAAGATCCTACTCATCCTAACAAAGTCTACAAGGTGGTTAAGGCTCTTTATGGCCTTCATCAAGCTCCTAGAGCTTGGTATGAGAGGCTCTCTACTTTCTTATTGCAACATGGTTACAAAAGGGGAGCCATTGACAAGACTTTGTTTATCAAGAGAGACAAGAAGGATATCATGTTGGTTCAAGTATATGTTGATGATATCATATTTGGAGCTACCAAGCAGTCCATGGTCAAGGAGTTTGAGCGGTGATGCGAATGAATTTCAAATGAGTTCAATGGGTGAGTTAACTTTCTTTTGGGACTTCAAGTTAAGCGGTCAAAGGAGGGTATTTTTATCGGTCAAGACAAGTATGTATCGACATACTTAAGAAGTTCAATTTTGATGCTATGAAGCGGTAACTACACCTATCAAGTCTATCAACTCCTTGGGAAAAGATGAAGATGGACAACTGTTGAAGTCAAGTTATCTGAGATCCATGATTGGTTGTCTTATGTATCTCATTGCATCTAGGCACGATATCATGTTTCTTTGTTTGTTTATGTGCAAGATATCAAGTCTCACCAAAGGTCTCTCATCGAATGCGATAAAGAGAATTTCGATTATTTGAAACAACAACCTAAGTTAGGGTTGTGGTATCCAAAGGATTCACCTTTTCACTTGGAAGCTTTTTAGATAGTGATTATGCGGTGACAATTATGACGGAAGATCAACCACTGGAGGATGCCAATATCTTGGGCGAAGATTAGTCTCATGGCGATGTAAGAAGCAAACTATTGCGACAACATCCTCTCTTGAAGCGAGAATATGTGGGCTGCTGCAAGCTGTTGTGGACAAGTTTTGTGGATGCAGAATCAACTATTGGATTATGGGTTCAATTTCAAGAATACTCCTATCAATATTGATAATGAGAGTACTATTTGCATTGTGAAGAATCCAGTTTATCATTCCAAGACCAAGCATATTGATTAGGCACCACTTCATCGAGATTGTTATGAGCATAGGCTCATTAATGTTGTCAAGGTGCATCTGAGATGATAATGTGGTGACTTACTCACCAAAGGCTTTGATGTTTCAAGATTCAATCACTTGGTGGTAAGCATTGGCATGATTAATTCTTGAGCTACATTTGAGGGAGGACTATTTAGTGTAAGTATAGTCCTATGCATTGTTTGAAGGAGGATATTCATGTTTATCTCATTGTATTTGCTATTGAAAAGAGGAGAATGGGAAAATCTTGCTTTTGGTTTTATGAAATCTTGCTTGGAAAGTCTTGCTTTTTGGAAATCTTGCACACGTGTCGTATCTAAGTCTTGTTCCAACGGTAATATTGAGGGTAACTACTACTAACGGTAACTTTGTTATTAAGGGTTGTGATTTTTAAATCTCACCTATAAATAACTACTCTCAATTTCCTCTCATATTGATACCTTATAATCTTTTCCATATTTCTCTCTTTAACCCATATTATTCATCATATCACTTTACGTGTACACATATCATCAATGGCAAATCGTGTCTGGTTTCAAAACACAACATGGTGGCGAATTTAGAAAAGACTGAAGCTAATGTGATCTTTCATGATATCATTGATTTTCTCTTTGGGTCTCCGATTAGTTATGCACTTTTAGTGGAACCGGATATCATTGAGCCATGGATTCAACAATTTTGGGCAGCTGCTAGGGTTCATATGGAGAATGAAGATTTGTATATTCAAGCTACGATTGTTTGGGAAGATTGTGAAGGTTACTGAAGCCTCAATTCGTGAAGATTTATTATTTAATGATGAAGAAGGGGCTGTTCGTTTTGATAAGCAATTGATTTGGGATACATTCAGTAACATTGGATATGAAGGGTCCTTAACTGCACAAACTTTCAAGAAACCCTTATTCAGTCCACACTGGAAGTATTTAGTTCATGTATTGCTTCATTGTATTAGTGCTAAAAGTACATCATGGGAGCAATTTGGTTCAAACATAGCATCTGCTATAGTGGGATTAGCTACAGATAGAGTTTTCAATTTTTCAAGGCTAATTCTTGATGGAATGTTATCTCATATTTCAAATGGATCAAGATGGTTGATGTATCCAAGGTTTATTCAAGTGTTCTTGAATAAGCAACTTACTGATGTGCCAAAGCCTACAAGTCTTTTACCTGTTGTGGTGCAACCAACCAAGATTTTTACTTTCATGGCTAGGAAAAGTGATTCATTCCTTTGGAAGGAACACTCCATTGACTACTTCAATGATGGAGATTGTTCAAGCTATTAGAGATGAGGTGAAGATAGTGATGAAGAGAAGGTCATCGCTTACTAAAGGTCTTGCATCTCAAGTCTTGCTTTCAAAGTCTTGCTTCTCAAGCGCCTCTCAGTCTTGCTTCACCGATTCTTGATGTTAATGAAGGTCTTGAAGTTTCTCCCACCTCATCCCACCATACTACTCCTATTCGGACATCGAACACGTTCTCTCATCATCTTTGGAGGAGATCTTGTTCCTATACCCACGAAGATTAGTGTTAGATAATTATCTTCGACAAGGCGATAGTCGATTGAAGAAATCTTTTGATAAACAGGCTACTCAGTTAAAGTTGAAGCTTAAGTTTAGAAGATTAAAGAACTTTGTATGGCCATTGGTTAAACATCACGGGTTATGGGTCAAAGCGAAAAGAAGAAGCGAAGGCATTTAAAGAAGACCACCAAAGGCAAAAGGTTCAAAACATTCTTCATCCAATTGGGAGGAATTTAGAAGAAGAGAATTTGAAAGAAGATCTTGAATTTCATGAAGAAAAGGAGAATGAACCTCAAGGTCTTGAAGAGCATGTCAATATTGAAAGTCTTGAGGAAGAAAGGACTAAGGTTCAATGTCTCGATGATCAAGTCTTGAAGATCAAAATCTTGCTTTTCATGGAACCTCTGAGGCAAGAATTGATTACTCCAAGGTTGTTAGATTTTGAAGAAGAAGTTGGTCCTTCAATTGTTTTAAGCGAAGAAGAAGTTGGTCCTTCAATTGTCATACCGGAAAAGGAAGATGAAACACCCAAACCTATACATACGCAAGTGATGATGAAACCATTCTTTGAGATCTTGCATGATTTATCAAAGCCAAGGGTGTTAGCATTCGAGAGTGCAAGAAGAACAACCAAGAGCTTCTCAATCTACTATAGATCCTAAGGATAAAGGAAAAGGTAAATTGGTAGAGACAAAGAAGAAAAAGAAACCTACTTTAGCACGGATAAAGGTGCTCAAGTTGCTATGAATGAGGAAGCGACTAGAAAGATACAAGTTGAATTAAATCTTTGAAGTTGTTAATGAAGAGGCTATGAATGAAGAAGCGACTAGGAAATTACAAGAAGAATTGAATCTTTGAAGTCTTGTACCATTGAAGTCACCTATTCCTATTTACGCTTTACCAAGAAGACCAAATCTTGCTAAACAAAGGAATGCAATGATGGCATATTTGAAAGGTCAAGGGTATATTGGATTGAATAAGTTAAATTATGTTGAGATGAAAGGTTTGTATGAAGTTGTTAGAAGATTATCGAAACAAGTTGATAGTATCAAAGACTATAAAGATGATGATGCTCGGAAAGAAGATGAAAGAAAAGAAAGCTTAAAAGAAAAGATCAAGCGAAGTTGAAGACACACGACCATCAAAGAAAGTTGAGTTAAGGTCGATCTCGATGATGAACTAAGGAATTACTTAAGAGTAGTAGAATTTGAGTATTCTAAAGATGATCTTGATATGAAGATGAACAAATCTCCAATAACTACTTTTGAAGTTGTAGAATCAAAGGATGGAAGTTATCGATGTTTCACGAGAGAAGATGAAAGCTTGAGGTGTTCAACATGTTATGGGATCTATTGCACATAATAGATAGGGTGGATTTATTTCATTTATATCATTTGGTGCGAGATTATTTTGAACATAATCCATCGGAAGGAGTTGGTTTAGTCTTGCTTGGGGATCTCACAACTATTTGGGAAGCGAAGAACAAAGCTTCTTGAGATTTGGAAGAACCAAGAAGATTGGGAGATTATCAGCTGGAGATTCTTTGAAGAATCTGGAGTACATGTTCTAGAGTTAGAAGATGGGACTATGATTCACATGCTAGCAGATAGAAGATATCCACTTACAGCAGATCTTATGAGAAGAATACTAGAGCATGGAATGGAAGTTGAAGAAGATAATGAAATTGCTCTTATGGTCATCAAATTGTTTATCAGATGGACTACTATGGCTGATGATGATGAATAGCTGGTATGAATTTTAATTGAATAATTTTTTTTATAAATATCAGTACTTTATTCAAAGTTCTGCTGATCAAACAGTATTTTCATCAAAGTACTGCTTGCAGTGTTTAAACCAGTTAATGATTTTGAAAAACTTTTGTTAAGTGACAAATATTTTGAAACAAAGGTTAAAAGAAATAAATGGTTTTGAGATGGTAACACCAATAGGTTATCAATCCACCATGGTTACAAAAGGATTGGCTAATCCATGAGCAAGCGGCTCGGTAAAGATATCTCAAATCCGTTTTATAGTTGACAACTTGCTAATAAGTTGGATGGTAATCAACTCACCATATCGATAAATGTGAAGAGTTGGCTAGCCCACAAGAAAATGGCTTGTGGTAAAGGCGTGGAAAAACCATTATTTGGTAATTAGTTCACCATAGATGAAAGAACTAACTAGTCCAAAAGTGCGACTTTTGGTAAAGACAAATCAAATTTGTTGATAGGCGATGATTTGCTAAAAATCATATGGTTATCAATGTACCATGATCTTACACATCAAAACATTTGGCTACTCGAGTTAATGGCTTTGGTAAAGAGACATCAAATCCATTAAATTTTCAATGATTCACCTCTCACGGGAGTTTACACACGGATGTGATGAGAATAGTGAAACTTTAAAGCGAATTAATGTACAAATTGTCTTATGTTCTTTGAAAAGATGGAGCTTCTTTGAATGTTCTTTGAAAAGAGATTCTTGATCAAGGATGATGTAAAGAATAATTTCTAAAGAATACTTTGATAATGATGATATAAGCACGAGTCTACAAAGATACAATCCAAAGACAAAGACACAATCTTTCCTTGAAGATGGAGTATTAAAGATAAGTTTACAAAGGAACTTGAAGTCAAGCAAGTAGAATTCAAGTTAGGGAGGATTGTTGGGATATGAAAGTCTTGAAGAATGTTAAAGAAGATTGACAAAATCTTGGAAAAGTCAAAATCTTGCTAAAGAAGAAGTCAAAATCTTCTTTGTCGAAGTCAAAATCTTGCAAAGCTAAAAAGCTGCTATATTCGTTTATGGAAAGCTTTGTTTATTCTAGAATATTCTTTGTTTAGATTACTTGTCGTACAAGGATACAAATTGTAAACCGACTAGGGTTATCCTTAAGCCTATAAAAGGACCCTAGATTGGCATTAGATGTACGAGTTTTAGAATCTAAAGTACGATTATTATTAGAGTTTTAGAGTTGTTAAAGAGTGCATAACAAGCGATTTAGAGTTATTAATAAAAGTTAAAGTTATATTCTTCTTAGATTTGTTAAGTAAATTCCGCGTACTTAATAAAGATTACTCGGTGTTTCATTGTTAATAACTTAGGATTTATCCGAAGTTATTAAACCATAACAAGCTATTTAAGTTAGTTTGGTTAGAGTACATCGATCCATGGTGACCAAAAGTTGATGCTATGAATAATGAAGTTGAGGCTTTACATAGAAACAATAATTGACCGAATGTGATTTGCCTCCTGGTAAAAAACCTTTTGGATCTAAATGGACATGGAAAATTAAATATAAATCTACAGGAGAAGTGAAAAGGTATAAAGCTAGGCTTGTTGCTAAGGGCTTTAATCAAAGAGAGGGTTTTGATTATGATGAAACTTTTAGTCTTGTTGTTAAAATGGTTACTGTGAGGAGTTTGATTAGTATTGCTGTTAATATGTCTTGGCCATTATATCAGTTAGATGTTAATAATGCCTTCTTGTATGGTGATTTGGTTGAAGATGTTTATATGACTTTGCCTGAAGGATATAACAGTAATGATAAAAACAAAGTATGCAAGCTTAATAAGTCTTTATATGGTCTTAAGCAGGCACCAAGGCAGTGGAATGCTAAACTTACTGCTTCCTTGGTTGAACATGGCTTTGTTCAAATCAAATTTGACTATTCATTATACATTAAACAAAAGGGGTCTGTATTTGTTGCTCTTCTTGTTTATGTGGATGATATTGTGATTACAGGCAATAATGAATCTGAGATTAGTAGCTTCAAAAGGTTTTTAAACTCTAAGTTTTTAATTAAATATCTTGGTGAGCTCAAATATTTTCTTGGTATTGAAGTTTTAAGAAATGAAAAAGGGGTTTGTATGTCTCAAAGGAAGTATTGTTTAGAATTGTTATATGAGTACGGTTTGTTGACTGCAAAGCCAGTGGACAATCCTCTTCCTGAGAATACTGTTTTGAATCATATTGAGTCTAGTAAAGACAAGTGCTTAAATAATATTACTGCTTATCAGAAGTTGGTTGGAAAACTTATATATCTCACTAATACTAGGCCTGATATTAGCTATGTTGTTCATTGTTTAAGTCAACACATGCATTATCCTTTACAGTCTCATCTAAAGTTGCTTTAAGAGTGTTGAAATACTTAAAAGGGTCACCTGGGTCTGGGTTGCAATTTAATAAAGAGTCTAGTCTTAAGTTGAGTGCATACTCTGATGAAGACTGGGCTAAATGTCCAAAAACTAGGAAATATGTTACTGGTTTTTATGTTTTACTGGGTGATTCATTGATTTCATGGAGAAGTAAAAGCAAGCTACTTTATCTAAGAGTTCGGTAGAAGTTGAATATAGAAGCCTTGCTTCTGTGGCTAGTGAAGTTATTTGGTTGTGTATTGTGATAGCAGTGTTGCTATTCAAATTGCTGCTAACCCTGTGTTTCATGAAAAAAAACAAAGCATTTTGAGTTAGATGTGCATTTTGTTAGAGAAAAAGTGGTTGCTGGTGTTATTGTGACTAAGAAAGTTCATACTGATGAGCAGACTGCAGACCTTTTTACAAAGTGTTTTGGTTAGTCTCAACATAAGGTTTTTTGCAAAAATCTTGGTTTGTTTGACATGTTTGCAAGTGTTAAGAATTCTGGTTTGGATAACAAAGAAGTTGATGATGGTTCTGGTAATCAGCTTGAGGAGGGGTGTTGAAGTTATAAGTGCAAGCTTCTTATCTTAAAGTTGATGGGCTAGTTTTGTCATTTCCAGATCTTGGTTTAAGCTTAAAAGAAGAATTGTGCTGATAAGTCAAGTTACATATTCTGGAGGGCTAAAGTGAAATATCCTGAGTATATAATGTCATATCCGGATCTAGGGTTCATTATCTTTATTCAGTCTGCGTTATCTCTATCAAAATCTCTCTCAAGTATTTACACATACTCGTGTATTCTGGTTATTGTTTCAAGATCAAACACCTTTTGTTTGATCTTGATTGTTTGTGTGATTGAGTGTCTTTGTATTGAGGTTCTTGTGGTATCCTTCTGAAGGAGATCACACTTGTCTTTTGTATTTGTTTGGTAAGCGCCCGTTTGGGGACTTATCTACTATAGCTATTGATTAATAAAATACATCAAAAGGTGGTTGGTTGGGTGTAATATCAGGTTATTGTGTGTTCTTTACCATTTTTACATCGAATGTTCTTACATATGACTATGGTACCTGATGGTTTATTATGCTACCTTTTATAAATGGGATTTCTGTTATGGTATCTATGTTTGGCAACATGTAATTGCCCAATGATATATTCGATATGTTTGTTCCTTGTTTTACATTTCCTTATTGTTTTGTGATTCGTTCCGATGGCACCCGATCTTACCATGCTTGCGCCGGATGCTTCTGTTATCTTATTAGGAAAACTCCTGGTTTTGTTTATGGTGTTCTAGCTTTGTGTTTAGATGCAGCGTATGTTATGGAATGGTTAAAGGACACATGATACTCGACTCGATTAATATAATTTACATTAAGATATGACCTAAAAAGAAAGTGTATTAGCTATAGCTATAAGATTCTACATTTCAGAGTTCATACATCATGACTTTTAGTATATGACTTTTGTACAAGGTGTCCGATAACTTAGGCACGATCTTGCCGGTGAGATGTATTGTAGAATCAATACTTGTACGAAACAAAATTGGCAATGAAACCATCATATGTCATTCATACTAATACTATTAATCAAACGAATGTTCATTTTTATTTACAAATAATCATATTTCATTCTTCTGTACAATGCAACTCAAATTTTCAACCATATATTATCCAAATTCGTAAGTTCATAAATCATAGTAATAGTCAATAAGAAATTCTAAAACCTTGACAATATTTCAAATCATCATTGCTTTAAACTCATCGAAGTTAAGCACACCATCACCATTCAGATCAAACTGATTGATCATACCAACACACTCGTCAACACTTCTCGACTCACCTAATCGATCCAACATCCGATTCAAGCTTTTCGGTGTTATACAATCGGTTCCATCGTTTTCATACAATCTAAAAGCCTTCCTTAAATCCTCAACCTTCTCATCTTCATTATCGCTCTCCATTAAACTAACGAAATCCTCAAATCCTAGTTCATGCACGCCAACTTTGTTCCCATGCAACGACTCCACTATAACTTGTACATCTTCTATTAAAACTTGCTCGTGACAAATCATGCCTACACGGCGGTGTAGCTCGGATGGTGAAACCATGCCATTGTTGTCTTCATCAAAGTGATCAAATACACGCTTGTAATCCTTTGATTTACTCATGTTTTTAAAAATTTCTTGAGTGCTTGATGGTTATGAGTTATGAACATTATGGATTGATGTTTGAGTACTTATATAGGTATGGATTTTACGCGTGGTTTGATATTAATACTGAATTTATTTGGTTTGGTATTGAAATGTAACGCATTGGAATTGATTATGAAGCTTACAAGCAGTTTCTTCATGGAGTTGATAGCGAATAATGAAACTGCTAGGAAAGTTCGTTACATATAATAAATACGTCACGTAAGCTTTGATTGTGACAGTTACGACTCTCGTTTATTCATGTTTGCGTTTTTTTTTTTTTTTTTTTTTTTGCTACTTGTATTTCTAAAAGCGTGTCTTATGACTAAAAGAATGTGTTAGACCTTAGAATATTATATTCGTTTGTTATTCTATATGTTTTAGTTTAGAAGATTAAAAATTTATCTACTTATGATAAAAATAAGTAGATAAAATACAAGGTATGCAATACTACTACAGATACAAGGTAATGGACGTGGAGTCGTAGTGGACTCTTTATCGGTGTTTCGTGAGTTAAGTTTTCCGCCTCTAAGGTTATCCAGTATGGTAATTGGCAGAGCCGTTTCATGAATCGACGAAATTTTTAAGAACCTTGTATGAAATTATATAAAGAGGCCTTTCGTTAAACAATATTATATATAAAGTGTCACCGTTTATAAGATATAATGCAATCAGTTATCTAAACGTTATATCATATTACTCATATAAGATATATTTTCCCATTTAAATATTTTTTCTTCGTGAAAAAATATGTCTACACATGTATATAACTATTAATGAGACAAACTTTAGGTAAAAAATTTTGTAAGACTGAAATCATTCGTCACCAGACACCCTCAAAGACGGCACAGTGATTAGTAAACCTTTTTAAAGATTTATAATTATATCATATTATCAATTTATAAACTTCATGTTCTATGAATCTATCTTAATTATGTATAAACCTCTATATAAACATCACCCGTAATTCAAATGCAATAAGTATTAAGAGGTTTAATATACTAGATCTATTCAATGTCACACAAGCGTGAAGTGAATATATACAAGCATAAAATAAATGCTCACTATGGTTTAAATTTTTTTATACCTCTACGTATCTTTTTTTAAATCTTTTCGTAAATTATTATTGTGAATGCTTTAAGATATGCTTTTTTGATAGTTAAGAGTTTTATGCCCGAACTAATTTTTCATATAAAGTTAATTGAACACAACGTTTCGAAATACTTGCTGAGTACTAAAAGTATCAAAGTAAAAAAGGTATAAAATTGATTTTTCGATCAAACAAAACTATAAAATTATCAAGTTAAAATAGTGATGCATCATGAGTTTATTATAAACTCGAAATTAGCAAGTTAAAAAACAAAGCATTAATAGACGAGTTTATTATATTATAAATACATCCAACAACACTTGTTTTCTAATTAAAAATTTATTTCAATTATAAAATCTGTTTCACTATAAACATGTACCGATGTGGGATAAATCTAGAACAAAGACAATGCTAATAATAACCATATTTCAACGACCATGCTGTTTTCTTATAACAACTCTTCTGATAGGGTCATGAAGCACTACAATATGCAATAGGAGTACTTCACTATCATAAGCAAACCAACCTAAAATATGTTTAGCAATGATCACAGAACTTTTAAGTTTTTGTTATAAAAGGTAGCAGTGTTTGGGAATCTAAATGTGATATCAATTCCAGTTGTGGTTGGAAACAAGCTTCGAGCTTAGAGGTGGTAAAACGGGCGGACACGGGCAATGGGCTAAATGGGCACTAGCCTAATAGGCACGGGCTTAAACGGGCACGGGCAAAACGGGCTCATTTTATACGAATCGGTTTAGAAAAGACCTAAAACAACAACAAAAAAATTCCTTAAACGTAACACATCATTTATATTTAAGTAACTAAATATACTATATCTATAAGTTTTTCTTAAAAACAATTTAATGTTCGAGAAAAACATGTGCTCGTTATGCCCATTTAGTTTCTAAATGGGCAATATACGCCCATTTATATACGCCAATTTCAAACAAATCTTTTAAAAAATTGCCCATTTAGCTTTTTTTTTTTTTTTTTTTTTTTTTTACACAAATTGCCACCTCTAAGCTTAAAGGATAAAATGAGGAGGCACGTGAAATGTAAAGTTGGGAATGGGGCTAGCATGTTCCTATGGCATGATAGATGGTGGGGTGAATGGGGTCCTGGTCTGCTGAGCAAACATTATTCCCATGGATGCAGTCACTCAGGAAAACCTTGATAGCAAAATGAAGTTAAAAGACATGATAACTGATGGCTCTTGGAAGTGGCCACCAAGCTAGTGTGTCGATTTCCCTATAAACCAAACACTGCCTATTCCAGCTCTGAATGCAGAATTGAAAGACTAGACAAAGTTGGTTAACCAAAAAGGGACAATGTGTTATTAAGAGAGCCTGGGAAGATTGGAAGCAAGAAGGAAATATAATCCCATGGTGTGATACTATGTGGCTCTCCCAATGCACTCCCAAACATTCCTTTATATTAAACAAGTATCCTGCCGTCTATGTGATTTATGCCCTGGTTGGCTGATTCACATAATCACCTTTTTTTTAATGCTCTTACTCTAATAGAATATGGACAGATATGAAACAAAGAATTCAGAAAGTGGATTGGCCAGAAAAGTTGGATGAAATTTTGAAAAAGATGACACAAATGCCCTGCAGCAAGTCTATAATGAGCATTTTAGCAAGGATTGTGTTGTCTGCTTGTGTTTATTTTGTATGGAATTTGAGGAATAACAGGTTGTTTTCAAGTAATAGAAGAGGATACAAAGAACTGATTTCTGCCATCAGAGATAATGTGAGACTAAAGTTGGCTTGTTTGACTGTAAAGAAATCTGATCAAGTGGAAAAAGTAAGTCAGAGTTGGCAAGTCTTAATGAATGTTAGTGATGGGAATGAAAGTGTGATAAAGGACTGGGAATAAAAATAAAAGAGCTCTGATGCCGGAGGATAAAATGAGTAGTAATATGCAGTTTTGGTATATGGATTTCTGGAATATGGTAGAAAGCAGATGGCTAGTATCTTGAGTTTGAACAACCCTGCCAATAAAGCAATTTTCCTCCTACTATGTGAGGATGTTGCTCACAATGTGGAGGCTTAATGAAACTGGAGTTTTACCCTATTCTTGATGATGCCTTTACACAAGAGCATCTGTGGAGTCAAGTGTGGGTGCTGTTGATCACATGTAGGGTGTTTGTATGAAGGAAATGTAATCAAAATAGGGGTTTTTCCATGGAGTCCTAGTGCTAGCAACTTTATAAGGTAGACTAGATGTATTGGTGAACTGCATTGTTTTCTGCTTGGACTTGTTATGTTCTTGCTTTGTATTTTTCAGTTGTATGGCTCATTTTAAGCTTCATAATTGAGTGTTTGGGCATGTCCTTTTACTGTTTTTGAATGCTTACGAAAAAAACGTTTTGGATGCGACACGCCAACACACTATCTCTATAAACATGTTTCTTGTCCGATATATACATAAACCACTGGCTTCATGGATTTGCACACATTGAGCTATGCAACCATTGAACGTGCAGACTTCAGACACATGAATGATCATAATATGCCTACTCATATCGAAACATTCAACGTCAACTTAATAATAACCTTATTATAACACAGTTATATGAGATATCACGCTTATCGAAAAGTTGACAAAAAATTCATCTGGTTATCTTTTTAGTTGTCTATACAGTGCTTTATACTTCTAAAGCAAATCGTGTACCAATTCAATACCATGCCATTTCAATCACATTGCTATCTATACTCGCATTTGTTAGATGATTAGTTGACATACACCTAATTAACCTTGTTATCCAAAAACATTAAGCTAATGATTATTTATCACTTAAAGCAAAAAAAAAAAAAAAAAAAAAAAAAAAAAAAAATACACCAATAAAAAAAGGAGTTTAAACTATTAGTTACTAATTACTTCTAGTAAAAACAATCAATTCAAACACAAACAAAACTTAATATCATATGTGTATATGGTATAGTTTTACGCTTGTTTTGTTATATTATTTTACTTCATTTTGCGTCTTAAATCTTAATGAATGAACATGAGGTTTAACCAACGAACTTAAACATATAAGTTCACTCTTTTTATAAGTTCGTATTCGTTCAAATGAACATTAAAACCATACATCTCTTTTAAGTTTTAAGACAAGTTAAATAGAGGTCGTCATGTTAAATATTATTTATGATTGTCCTTGTATCATGACTCATAGAGGTATTATAGATTCCTAAGCCCATTTAAACTAAAAGCCCATAGAAAGACTCAACCTTAAGGAAATATCAACGGCCCGTATATTAAAAATGTATACTATCAGTATACTGTCGAATTGATAAAGAAAGAAAAAAACTGTTTGATGTGGATTCAATGGCTTACTCTCCATTATGAATCCATGTCTCTACGCTCCCACTCGCTAGGGCCGTTCCCGTGGTTTGGAGGCCGAGAACTGAAAACGAGGCCTCAAAGTAAAAGGTAAGTGAAAAGTTTGTATTTTCTTAAAACGTATAACGTATCTTTCATATTTTCATTTTCCGCAGATTTTGATATTTATAGATGACCGTCGATACTTTAAAGTAGTTCAAGACATTACGTTATCGCCTATTCTAAATACAGGGAAAATGACCATACATGTCTTCTTTGTTCATCGTCCTAAGAAATGACAATGCACCAAAGACCAATATTTGTTTTAGAAAGATTGATACGCGGCTTTCCATATTCCCTTGAAACGTAACGTATCTTTGATATAAGTTTATATTGGCTCGGAAACTTATAGATACAAACACTTGATGCAGACTATTCTATCACAAAAAAGATACTCCACATGGTAGCATCTGTTCAACTAACAAGCATAAGAAACTGAAACAGAAGGTTTTAACTGAACAATGTCCTCTCATGAAATGTACCTTTCTTTGCTTAAGAAAAAATTATTTTACAACCACCAACTGTGACATCCCTTCACCAAAAATATGATTTACTGTTACATTACAACAAAAAAATAATATAATGCCCAAATTAACTAGAACTTGCCCATCAGTGACCCCAAAAAACATAAGTCAGCCCTTAATGTTACTTTGTGACTTGACTTATGTTCTAATCTTTTCAAGACTCTCAGAGACTGTTTTCATACGAGGGCGAATCTCAGGGTCCCGTTCAGTGCACGCAAGTGCTAAATGGAACACAGTTAGCACTTCTTTTTTCGCGTGTACTTCTTGAAGCAACATGGGGTCTACCATATCAGACAACGGGGTTTCCTCCTCAAACCCTTTCCGTACCCACTTCACTAGATCAGGGATTTCAGTTGACGTCGAGGTTGTTGGAGAGGAAAGCTCGGGTGACTTTCCTGTTAGCAATTCAAGTAACATAACACCAAAAGAATAAACATCCCATTTTTGTGTAGGTTTGTTTGATGACACTCGGGCTTCTGGTGCGCGATAGTTGTTAACCTTTTCTGTTTGGGCTGACTTTAAGTATGGAAGGGCCCCACCCATGAAGCCACCAGAGGACGACGGGTTGTTGCCAGTGATGGTAATAAGACGACTTAAACCAAAATCTGATATATATGGTTGCTGCTCGTTATCAAGGAGAATGTTTGAGGGCTTGATGTCTCCATGAACAAATTTTCGAGGACTACATTCGTGGAGATATGCTAAGCCTCTCGCGGTTCCTTTTGTGATCTTTAGCCTTGTTGACCATGAAAGGACTGTCGATGTTTGACCTGTTATCAGTAAAATCAGTACTCTAAAAACTGTTTCTTATCAGAAATCTATTTACTCATTGTCATATAAGGTGGTCTCATGGATTGCTTATTCTGGTCTTGTGGATTGCTTATTCTTAAGTGGTTATCTGCTTAACATAAACGTGTGCGTATCAAGTAACATGCTTATTATACTAAATACACAGTTTTTTTTCTTATCGACTTAAAAATAAGCAATTAAATAAGTAGCCCCAAACGTCCGCTAATGTATGGCTTATACAAATCGGATATGAAATTTAAAATGCGCAGGAAAGAAAAGTACCACGAAGAGCTGAAGCCAAGTTGCCATTCGATATGAAATCACTAATTAGCAGTTTCTCATCAGGAGCCCAATAATAAGCTCTCAACTTAACCACATTCGGATGTTTCACCCTCCCGATCGCTTGAACCTCCGCCACAAACTCCTTATACCGTTGTTCCCCGCCCTCACCCAACCGTCTAACCGCCACAGGAATCCCATTCCCGAGCACAACTTTATACACAATCCCTAACCCACTTTTCCCCAACACATAAGCCGAAGCTCTCAACAACTCATCTAACTCAAAACTAAACCCTTTATCAATCGCCACTAACTCGCCCCCTTCATCACCACCACCGCCACTATTACTACCACCGCCATTAACGCCATTACCCTTTTCAGACTCCGCCTCGGAATCCGTGCCAGGAAATCTACTAGCACACGGAAATAAAAAGAATTTTGACTTTTGGTTCCCACCGAATTTCACTTTATAAGTACAGCTACAACAACCGTCATGATCTTTTCTCCTCCAATAAAAGTAAACAATAATCAAACAAATTAACGCCACTCCAAATGCATCAGCCACTGATATTAGTATAATTAAACCCGGTTTTAACCCTTTTTTATCATCACCACCCTCACTCACCGGAGTCATACTTTGACTCCCGGGAGGACTTGCCGGAGTACTATTCCGGCACGTTTTCGCCAACGGAAAACCGCAAAGTAACGGATTATTCAAAAACGCCGTCGGACCCTGATTCGAAAACGAACCCGTTTGCGGAATCTCACCGGTAAAGTTATTATCCCGGAGGTCAAAGCTGACGGTCAACGGCAACTCACCCAAAGATTCCGGCAACTTTCCCTCCAAATGATTAAACGATAAATTCAATGTCCCACTTAATGACTTCAGCTGCCCAATATCATAAGGCAAAGACCCATTAAGGAAATTAGATGATAAATCCAACTGAACCAAATTTGCCAGCTCCGGGAAGATCCCTGCCGGAATTTCGCCGGAAAGTTGATTTCCCGCCAAAATCAACCGCTGCAACTGCCGACAGTTTCCAAGAGACTTTTTCAACTTACCCTTTAACGCATTATGCGATAAGTCAACGTTTTGAAGACGTGGTGGGTTGCACATGCTCGCCGGAAGTTCGCCGGAGAGATTATTTCCGTACAGGAATAAGCTATGAAGTGACGTGGCATTAAATATTTGATCAGGGATTGAACCGTAGAAATTGTTGTCGTGTAAATTTAGTCGCCGGAGATAGACTAAGTTACCTAGCTCCGACGGAATATACCCCCGGAGATTTTTTCCGGCGAGTCCTAGTCCGACGACACGTGGACTTGAGTCACCTGAGATATTGGCGCAGGTGACTCCAGTCCAGTGACATGGAGTATTGTCGTTTTCGCTCCAGTCTGACAAGACCTTGTCGCCACTATCGATAGAGGACTTTATCGATAGTAGCGCCAGGCCATCAGACGTAAGAGCGGAAACATAATTAATAAAAAGTAGTAACAATAATAAAAATGTAAGTTTTTTGTGCATTTTGAAAAAATGGTTAGAAATGAGTAAAGGGTGTTATTTTTTTGGAATTATGATTTAGTGAAGTGAAGCATTGGTATTTGATGCAATATTTTTTGGGTAATGGTGGTGGTGGGTGGTGGTTGTGATGGTGGAGTAAGGTGGTGGTGGGTGATGGTATTTATTATGATAAGTAGATTATGAGAAGGTGTGGTTTAAGGACCCTACCACATATTGGTAACTAGAAGTAGAAGGAAAGCAATGCATACTTTATGTGTTTTGCTACTATATACTATAGTTGGTGTTATGATACTAGTATTACATTAACAAGGATGTATAGTTTTAGTAATACAGGATTTTAAGATCATAAGATCTTTGTGTATCTCTTTTTTCTGATTAACAAAGTCAATTTGCTTGTATAATCTTAGTGTTTTTAATATTAATTTGTGTGTTAATGTCATGATCATTTTTATATGTTTCTTGTTACTATATACTATGGTTGGTGACTTGGTGCTATAGTTATATATCAAAAAGTTCGTATAGTTTTAATAGCTTGCGATTTTAATATCATAAGATCATGGTATATATATATATATATATATATATATATATATATATATATATATATATATATATATATATATATATATATATATATATACTGATATTCAAGGTCAAATTGCTAGTATAATCTTTGGTGCTTTTATATGTTTTGCTAGTCATTGTTCTTTAAACCTTTTTAGAAACTTCTTGTATGGTTTAATAAATTTTGTGTTAATGTCATGATCATTGTTGCTTCATACGTACTAAAATAACATGTGTTAGATGCATATATTTAATTGAGTGAAGCATTAAAGTGAATTTAATGTTATAAAGCATGATTTAAACTATACAATAAAAGTTTGTATTTAATGTTATTATTATTGTTTAAGCTATTCTGGACAATCTATCTAGAACAATAAAGTTTAAAATTACTAAATTAGTTATGTCGTTGTCACTAACAAATAAAAGAAAATATGTGTTTGTTAGTGAAAAACCAAATGGCCTATTTAACTTATGTCACTAGTTGGCAAAATAAATGCTAAAGAGGCTCGAACTAAAGAACCTCATGTTGACAGGACAATATGTTTAGCCAACAAGATGTAAAATTCACTTTCATTTCACTATTTTTGCTTTAAAATAATCAAACTTGTATTGTTGGAATTTAATTTATATATTAACGTACTTACATCTAGGGGTGTGCATGGTTCGGTTTGGGTCGGTTTTTGGCTAAAACCGAAACCGAACCACAATGTTCGGTTTTTGTAAAACCCAAAACCGAAACCGTTCGGTTTTTGGCGGTTCGGTTTTTCGGTTTGTTATCGGTTTCGGTTCGGTTTTCGGTTTTCGATTTCTAACCGTTAATATTTGGGTATGGTAAATTATACCAACAAACTTGGTTTACGTCAAAATTAGTTATTATTCTTTACTTTTTTCAATCTAAGCATAATAATGTTTATTGCATAATTCTACAATTACAAACATATAAATGAGGCATCACATCTGAGTGAGCATACACGTAATCATTCGAATCTTATTGATTTATTCACACAAAACACGCGACACGACAAAACACATATAAATATAAACATTAAAGATAAATATATTATAAATCCACTCACAAAATGAATATTAATTTATAAATTTGATTTATTTAGTTATTTAATCATATTATATTAATTAGATATTAGATATTATTATATAATAAAACCGGTTCGGTTCGATTCGATTCTTGCGGTTTGGTTTTTGGACGAAAACCGAAACCGAACTGCATTTTCGGTTTCTGAAAAGGTAAAAACCGAACCATCGATTTTTAGTTTCGGTCGGTTTTTTCGGTTTGGTTTTTTCGGTTTTCGGTTCGGTTTCGGTTTTTTCGGTTTGTTTTGCTCACCTACATCTAGCACGTTTTCTACCATATGAACACTAAACAATAAGTACTATAGCAATATTAATAGTTGAGTTGAGTGTTACAATTTTTTACTAAAATAGTTATTATGGAAAATCGTTGTACTATGTGAGTATGTGTTGCACCATTTGGTCTTTATCATTGTGTTCTCTAGTAAACGTTAGTGTATGATTCTATGTGATATTACTTGTATGATCAACTAATGCAAAGCATGCCTCTCGAAAATTTCCTAATAACCCTAAATATATGTAACTAGATGATTACTACAATAATAACTTGCAATAACCGGATAATATTATTTTTAGGATTACCAAAATCTAGACAATATATAATTGGTTCTAGATGTGTTTCAGATCAAACATCATGTGCTACAATTTTCATTTTAATTGGTTAATTCCAACTACTTCTTTGTACATTGGTCATTATTTGACAAACGAAAACACTAAGTTATCAGCTTTATTCTTGAAAATGGCTTAGTAAAAGTAAAATGCCCAAGAAAAATTTGGTTTTTTTATGAAATAATGAAAGCAATAAGTAGAAATTAACTTAAATGTAAGAGCTTTCTACATGTAACACATAAAATAAAATTGATGACTTTGATTCACATCATTTTTTACTTAATAAAAGAAAAACAAATATCATCAAAAGGTTAAACTTTCTCTCGATTAATTTTACCATAATTTATTGCGTTTTTCTATGCCTTAGAAAAAAGACTAAAAAACGCCAAAAAATTCTCAAGAACTTAAAAAGAAAAAGAAAAAAAAAATCATAAAATATTAGAAAAAATATATTTTTTTATAAGTATTTGAGTATTTTTTGGATGTCTTTTTTTTCTTTTTCCTTGTCTTTTTTATCTTGTGCCTCGGGGGCACCGATTAAAAAAACCCTAAATTATTTGATTATTTTTAAGTAAACTTGAACACTTGGTTTGAATTTTGAGACATGAAATCTGCCAAACCTTAGTTAGAGCATTCACATCCATAACGGGCTAACGCCGTTATGGATCGAAATAACATCGTTTTGCGCGTTATACCCTTGGACCTCCTGCGTTATAACGGCGTTAGTCCCAGGCGTTCTGTTAACTGCCTGCTATTTGATTTTTTTTTTTTTTTTTTTTTTTTTTTTCATTTATGCCCTAAATGAGGGTTGTTTTGTAAATTGTTGGGAATGTTATTGATGTTATTGGGATGTTATGGTTGGGAGTGTTCTTTGGGGATGTTAATGTTAGCTATTAAAGTTTAATGTGGCGGCGTGGACGGTGTTATTGGTGTTATGGTGTTATGAATGGGAGTCCTCTTATTAAAACATCATGGGTTTTTTGTGTTGTCTTATTGTAGATACTTTAATACTACTTAATTATCACTTCAAATATTTTAATAAATTAACTCTTATTATTTCAAACATCATACAGTCTAAAAACCGAATAGCTTATTGTTTAATGATTCATAAGGATCCTCATGGTTGACTCTTTTGCTTTTGTTTACCATTTGTTCAATTTTAAAGTGATTCACTTTCCATAGCATTTTTGGATTTAACTATTTAAGTAAGGGTGCGCTTGGTGTGTTACCAAAAATCACAATGAATATAAGTATAAGTATAATGTAAGCTCTTCATGTATGTTATATTTTATTTTTTAAGTGATATGAAGTATGAAACGTATATATAATTCATTCTCATATTTGAAAATTTATATCTTAACCAAACACTTGAATCATATCTACTATGATTCCCTTATTCTGATTCCCTCTACCAAACGCACCCTAGTTGATTATTAGCTCACTGTTTCGTACTCTACAGTTTTTAGCATGTTTATAATACGAATGTTCTCAAGACATGAATCCGCATGACATAAGTATTACACAAAACCCAACTTAAATGAGTCAAAGTCATATTATATCTTTGAAAGTAAACAGGTTTTAATTAAAATCATAAGAAAGATAGGTGTGCACCGTTTGCCAATAATAGCGCCATTAACACCGCACCCTGCGCCATAGGCTTGGCGTCATAGTCATAACAAGTGTTATCTTAATATTTTTCTTTTCTTTTTGAATGTAAAGTGAAGTGAATGTTTTTTTTTTTTTTTTTTTTTTTTAAGAATGTCATGTGGAAAAAATTTCTTAATAGTGTGTTATGCGAAATTATGAATATTACAAGAGAAAAACTGACGTGGGTGGAGTGTATAACACACCTATAACACCTTGGGTACCGAGCACTTTAACAATTATATACTAAAACGCAACGAACCAAATCAATCAAGCAGATAACATGTTTAAACTTTTCAAGTCATAACACACTATATGAAACTTTGATCTTTTGACATTTGCGCATATAACTCATGTAGTAATTAGACAAGCATAAGATAGGTAAAGTGATAATTAATTTTCCCAACCAGTTTTGTACTGAAAAAGTTCAAATGGAAGTGCATGCATTTGTGTCCATTTCTTGCAAACTACTTGAATGGACACACTAGACTTTGTTTTTATTTGTTAGGCTTTGTTGGGTTGGCTACTTGCAATACACGTCTCTTTCATCCAACTAACACCACCCATATACACTACTCCTATTCATTATGATGGATTACTTCGCTCTAAAAGTTTTTGAAAATCATATCTTAAAACCATATATGTATCATGTTACTAAGTTATGTGTTTGTGTTAGTATGTTACAATTGTTATTATTACAAGTCCTAAGTATTTGAATGTAAGAAAATGTGTTACGTTTTAATCTTTACACGAGTAATATTGTATGCAGTAGCTTTTTATGTCTAAAAGTAGAATATAAAGCATGAAACATTGTTTAAACACGTGTATGAAATTTTCTACCTTTCAAACTAAATGGAAAATGGTAAAAAACTAATAAATATGTGAATAATGTTACGGAAAAGTGACATAATACTTGAGTTGGCTTCTTTGCAAAGACTTCCCTTTCAATCATCATATAAGAAGTTTTTCGTGATAATAAAATCAGTAAATATTTATTAGTGAAAATTCTTGTCTTCAAAATCGTAATATCGTATATGCTGACTACATTTTTTTCTACCGATATCAAAAATCTACCATCCAGTATCGGGTATATATTTTCATTATATCTACTGACGTGGGCGTGTATATATGAAATGATTCTCGCAAATAAATTTGTAGCATGTCGGTCTGAAAGGGCGTCTATACACGTACGCTTTTTATTCTACCGTCTCATCAGTGTGAAAAACATGCGACATGGTGAAAACATACCGACGTGGGTCGATCTTTGGATGATGTTTAGGGGCGTGTCGGTGCCATTCAATAACATCTGCGCGTGGTCGAATAATTGGACAAAGTTTAGGTGCCAATGCGATAAAATCTGCGACGTGGTCGATAATTGGACAAAGTTTAAGGTATCGTTCAAGAAAATACACGAGATGATGTGGTGTATAGAGCATGTGTATCTCCATCCGTGTATTTTCTTGAATGGTGCCTAAACTTTGTCAATTATTAACCATGTCGTGTATTTTATTGCATGCATACTAAACTTTGTCCAATTATTGACCGTGTCGTGTATGTTATTGAATGGTACCCGACATGCCCCTAAACATTGTCCAAAGATTGACCCGTGTCGTGTATGTTTTCACACTAGATGAGATTGGTAAGAATAAAAAAGGCGTGTCGTGTATAGACGTCCTTTGCACCGAGATCTACAAATTTATTTGCGGGATCGTTTAATGGCATCTGGCGTCCGTGTCGTGTATATAGTGAAAATATATACGCGACGTGGATGGTATTTTGATATTGAGAAGAAAGATGAGTAGTATGATACGGTAGATATGATTTTGG
Source organism: Chrysanthemum lavandulifolium (assembly GCA_022545495.1). Classification (NCBI taxonomy): domain Eukaryota; kingdom Viridiplantae; phylum Streptophyta; class Magnoliopsida; order Asterales; family Asteraceae; genus Chrysanthemum; species Chrysanthemum lavandulifolium. Next base: position 193,389,161 of record CM040242.1, read on the forward strand.
GTAGTCTGATAATTTTCACTATTTATTAAGTGTAAAAAAGTCTAAACAAACTTATGATCAATTTTTAGTTGAGATAATTGGTAAGTACGATAATGGTACATCATCATGCATATGTCATAATTTGTCAAATAATTAGCATTACATAAAAATGATATACATCCGGCAATAAAATCAAATCTAATTTGACATCAATCTTTTTTGTTTAGATTAGATAAAAAATTACAAAATGAAGAATTGGAAAATTGATTTCATAATTATATTTCTTAGATCTAAAGATTACTATATGCCACATACGAGTTATGACGATCATGCCTAAATGTGTTAGATGTAACCAAAATTAGAATTACGTGGCAATGCCACCTATTGATTTTAACACGCCCATTGGCTTGGCTTTAATAAAACACACGTGGCAATGCCACCTATTCTTTACACGCCATCTTTAATAAAACACACTCCTCCCGGATCTTGACCAAGAACACACTCCTTCACAACCGAAACCCCAATCCCTTATTTTCAGGATCACAATCAATTGCATTTGTATTGCCCAAAATTAAACTGAACATCCCTTTGCCTAAAACAAGTCTCGATTCATTCTTTGAAAATCACCAAATCATCCTATTTTTGGTGATGATTCAAAATTGTTTGTCAAACGCGTATCAATTACTTTGAGATGTTGTTAATTTGTTCCAGTGATATGGAGCGTGTTAAAAGATTTATATCAACGTTTTTCTTTAATCTCATTGTTAACCCTAAATCATCCGGCTATAAATTCAACCATTGTGTTCATACACTTCATATCACAATCATTCGATCGGAAAAACCACTATCTCACCATGACTTTTGGATACCAAAGTAAGTTTTTTAACTATCTCAGATTCTTTTTTATACCCACATGTTTGTATAAATTATAAATGTTATTAATTTGTTTATAATTATATTCAGAATGTTTTGAATGATTGCATTTGATTGTAAGACTGGAAATTGATGAAGAATTAGTATAACATTTATACCATCTTTTGGAAATTGCTATGTGTTGAAAGTTTATTTATACTTGAGGAAAACTTAGTATAAATGATATCTGCATTTGATTGAAAAGTGTAGCCATTAGCATCACTAATATGTGTTGAAAGTTTATTTTAACTTGAGGAAACATTAGTATAACTTGCCCATGTCATGAATCCCTTATGTTTTAGATGAAATAGATTTTACCAACTGTATCGTTTTCGCAAAATATATGTTTTCTACGCTTTTTACCAACTGTGTCGTTTATTTCCAAAATCATTGTTTTTTAAAGCCCATCACTTTTCAACTTTTTCAGAAGATTCCTTTACTGAAGCTGAAAACAATGTTAGTGACAACGTTAAGAGTTCCGCAGTGAATGATAAGGGGAAAAATGTTGCATCTCAGAGTGATTTGGAATTCACTTCCTTGGATCAAATAGATCCAATGCTTGATAACATAAAAATCAAAGGAAGGTGTATTTCAATGTGGCATAGCCATCCTGCTTGGGAAACCAAAGCAACCGTACAGTTTTGATATCGTGTTACAGGATACGCAGGTACTTTTACAAATATCATCTTTATAATCACATACAATCTGTATTTTTAATTTCAAACCATGTAGCTTTATCTTAACACATTCTAACAAATTTTTGCAGGGTAATCGCATCCAATGTACTGCACGGAACAATGACATGTATCGGTTTGAACCCCTTTTCCAACAGGGTCATTGTTATATCATTACTGATTTCAGTATTGGTGAGAACAATGGTGTACTACCATTGTTGAATCACAAGTACAAAATTACATTTTTCCAGTCAACCAAAGTTACACGGATTGACCACTTTGATGATGATGTCTTCGGGTTCAAATTAGAACCTTTTAGTCAGATTCTGAGTAAGAAATACAATGAAAAGGATTCTGTTGGTAAACTTACTTACTTAACACACCCTATTCTGTTTTATACAATTATTCAACAAACGTTGCCGTCAGTTTACTTACATTATATTCTTGCAATGCAGATGTCATTGGAGCTATTGTAGCAATTGGTGATATTATGCAAGTTCCAAATACTCTTGTGAAAAAAGTCAGACGCACTATTGTCATTGAGGACAAAGAGTATGAATTATTTGAGACATTCATTGTACATTAAAACTTATACGCTTTATGTACAGTTTAGAATAATACATTCCTAAAACTTATAATTGTTTCTGCTCTATTTTCGGGGAACAAGAGTTAAATGTACTTTCGGGACACCGGTGAAATGTTTAATCAAGATGCTAACAATGAGGATATCGGTCTGCTCATTTTTGTGTTGCAGCTTGCAAAAGTGAAATATTTCCGAGGTAACACTAAATATTTCTTTTGAAACAAATAAAGACTACCAAATCAGTGTACAATGAAATTAGTATTTGTAATTTGTTAACCCGCTTTGTATTTGTACTTTCTATTCAGATGAGCCTGCAGTCCACAACTCACTTTTCGGAAGTAGGATTTTCATTAACAAGGAAATCCCGGCCATCACATCATTCAAGGAAATGTAAGTTATTTTATATTTTTGTTTAATTACCGAATATGTTTACCAAATGCTTCATTTCATTAATAGTTAATTTTTAAATCAATTTAGGTATACATCCAAAGAAGGCTACGCTGACGGTGACCATAAGATTGAGGTATTCACTCCTCCGTTGACAAGATCACACCGATATGTTTTTCAAACACACGGTCGATCAACTATCGGTGGTATCCCGACTCTCCAACCAAGAAGACATCACTATTCGATTAGACAACCAAACTCTTTCCACATCATTTACATAGGTTTTGTTATTTTACATGCACAAACATAATAGTTATATTCATCATTGATGGTAATCAAGTTGTACTTTATGCAAAAGTTCATCGAATCCACAAAGAACACGGTGGTGTTATGATGCATGTAAAGGTGCAACAAGATGGCAAAACCATCTACATCTTGAGTTCCAAAAGGCATACTGATTGTTCTTATCATGGTACAATTTACGTGTGGTTCCAAGGTAACAATTTTACTCTCCCTTTATTATATATTGTTAAAACATTTACATTTTATTACAATTTTACTTTTAAATTGAAATATTACATCGTTTATTACAAAATTAGGTTCAAGTCGATATTGAGGGTTATTGATGAGACCGGATCGGCACCATTTGTTGTTTTTGACACAAATATTAGCAAGATGTGCAATGGTGTTTCGCGTATGAATTAATGACCAAACATGGGCGTAACACAATGGATTATTTCACGAGGAGTTGAATGTCATTGTTGGCAAAAGTACCTTTTAAGTTCACCACACAAAGATAATGTGAACTCCAATGACCAAGTTTACACTGCCAAGACCACGTCCGATGATGCTGATTTAATTGCTCACTTTAAGGAAGGATTTGCTGATGCACAGGTATCAATTTTTAATCCAAAACCTCTTGGTTAATTTGTTTATCCCTAATATATTTTGTCAATACGTTAATTTCATATTATTGCAGGATGTGGATGATCGGTATAAAACTCCTGATAACAGTAGTTCTGCACATTCTGTTGGCTTCGATGCAGCGGCTTTTAACATCAACAAGTTCCTACTCGAAACACCAGATAATCAATCTCAATATTCAACAAGCCTGAGTGCTGCAGCCTCTGCAAACATCCAGAAATTTCTGCTTGAAACACCAGATAATGAAACACAATCCACAATAAGCCGTACTGGTGCGATGCAGTTGGAAAAGAAGAGTGCATCTGGAAAAGCAAACAGCGGCGAAAAGAACGATGAATCGGCAGGAAGCAAAGGAGTGAACAAGAAACGAGATATCATTGACCTGGATGACTTGCCAGATGAAGATGATGCATCAGCAAGTGCAAAGAAGCCCCTTCTCGCAACCGTCAAAATTGAGAAAGACGAGTGATTGCCGTTCCATTGATCATCTCCATGCTTATTTCATTCCATTCGTACCAAATGTGTTTTGATGTTAAGACTTTACACATTTTTTTTTCTTTGGTCGCTTTTTACGGATTTTGCTTAAGGTTTCAATTTAAATTTATGTACAATAAGTTGGCTACTGCAGTATTTGCTATGCCATGGTTATCCTGTTATCAGGCATGGAGATTTGATCAATATATTTTCTTTCAATACATTTTTGCCGAATTTTACGCCTTATTAGCTGTTTCATTTTACCCCTTTTTTATGCTTTACCTGTATAACAGCACACTATGCTTGTGCTCACCAGTGCATAGTATCTGAAAATGCAGATGTTGCATTGACAGTTATTACAAACTTGAAAACACTTTTCTTTTACAATCATCATTTTGACTACTTTTTCCAGGAATATATTCAGGTATTTCACCCACCCAGATGTGAAGATCATACCTGCCATGTTTTGTAACCACACACTCTGATCAACGGTTCGTGGTTTCCGACTTCTCCAACCAGTAAGCATTTCCTATTCAACTATTATAATCTTTATTTAACTTCATGTATTACATACACTGTCAGTATACATCTTACCATACTCTCCTTTTATAAGCATCATTTTTAGGACTATTCCTTTGTTACATTTACTTTAAACAAATTAAAACAATCGAAAAACAACTCACACAGTTCACTATATAAATAGCCACTTCATTTTGATATTTGCCCTGTCCACTTCCATCAATCATACAACCATATTATTAGACTATTTGATATTTTGACCCAAAGATCATAATTGTAGTATACAATTACAAATAAAATTGAAATATATCTTTCCATTTTTATGTAAACAGTACTGTATATATGAATCTTTTAAAAAACGAAATTCTTCTAACATAAATGAAAATTAAATGTTTGAATCTTCAATTAAAAATAATAATTCAAACATATCATTTCCAACTTTAACAATCAATCTAAGCATTATATAAACTCTCAACATCAACAAACAAAACACCAAACAAAACTGATTTATCAAATTCCTTAAAGAATACCATATGGCTCATCACAACTCACCAAAGGTAAAACTTGCCTGTACCAATTTGTTACAATGTTCAATATTAGTCATACAAAACTGCATTTTACTAATACTTTATACTTCTTCGTTGTCATTTATACATTTTATTACAATACGGAAAGAAGATATTGCAAAGTCACCTAATTGTTTTTGGATTCAAGAGCCACCTGTTATCATTATCTCAGATGATGAAGTGGTAATATACAAGTTACTCATACATAATGAAAATTAGAACTGCATATTAATCAGAACTTATATTCTATAAATTCCGTGAAATCCCGAGAAGATTGCGGGTAACCTATTATTCAATGATTCTTCACATGAGCCTATCAATGGTGGTCATGTTGTCGATCCTCAAAGTGACAAAGAATGTTATATTTGTATCAATAAAGGATGTCTATTCCATCATATGCCGGAATACAATTATGTCATAAACAATACTGTTATATTCAAGACTCGTTGATGAGGAGAAAGATGAATGGATCTGCATTAACAAAGGCGCAAACATCACAATCATTCAATGGAATATCATGATGACAAAGAATCCGTGCATCAAATGTTTGTGAAGAATCGGTGCATCAAATGGTGGTGATGAAGTTTTCATCCAAAATAATACTCTTATAAGTTTGACATTATTATCAATAAGTTTATTCGTAGAATGTCGTTATAAACATATGTTATCGGTTATTTTCATAAGTAATTTACATTATCTAAAATTTTATTACGCCTATTATTGCAAAACATGTTTGTTTCTTAATGGATACTCCTTATCAGATAAGTGTTATATCTGAACACATCAACAAATAGTTACTCCTTATCATATAATTGTTACTCTTTGTCACATATTGGACATCACTGAGATGATATATCTGATAGAACATGTTAACCTATGAATGTGCATAACTGTATTCTGAAACCAAATTGTTATGCAATCACTTGCTAAAATTGGTAATAACAAACTTTTCAACTCGAATTATATAAAAATCTATATCGATTCACATCATCACCAACACTAAATAAGACCAACACACCAAAATATGAATGGTTAATCAATTCATTTATATATCAACAAATAATTCATCAAAAATCTATAAGCATGAAACTTGAAAAAAGACACATCTTAAAGAACATATAACTTTAAAACAAAGACACGACTTAAGGAACCACATAGATTAAAGCGCAAGGATATTGTTTTACAACCCACCGATTAACCTATTCATAATAGGCTATGTGATCATCCAAAAAAAGAAATGTCTAGACCATGACCACATAACATAACATACCATATATCCATACATAAGTTCGGATCATACTAACAAGCCAAAATAAACATAAGTTTTATAGCATAAGTTTCTAACAGACGTGGAAAAGTGGTACTCTTCCACTTCATCTCCGACCATATCTGTGAGCAAATGCATGAACTTGAACCTTATCATTTTGTTGTAGCCAAAGTTACATTCATGTGCAAACTCCCTCCATTCACCAAATATGTTCACATGGTTCGTCCTTCCAGGTTCCTCTTTATGAAACTCCATTTTAATATTAAACCTGCACTCCACATCCTGGTGTATCATCAAGACCGTCATCTGTATGTGTGCATCGGGTGGTATTCCAAGAACTCGGCAGGTATGGTCTGCAATAAACAATGCCCACCATCTGAATACATAATTCTTCATATACATTAATAATGTTTTACGACAAATACGTTTCACCTAATAATAATACTTACGAGTCGTTTGAAAAGCAGAATCATATTAAAACACTTATAGAAAGTGTCACCAACTTCCCAAAGTGGTCTTCATGTCCCGCCATCGACGGATGTGGTGCATCCTATCATCATCGACAATACATTTACCATGTTAGAATACCTCCTAATACTATCGAACTACACTAGGATCTAACTACATTTCTATGCCCTTAAACTAATGAATTATATAAAGACATATAGAACTTTCAACTAAATAAGGATTTAAATATTTATATTACCTTTGTTGTCAAACTCTACAGGAGGTTGCATGTGATGGAGTAGTGTCGCCCATAGAAATGCATCGGTGTATGAGGACTACCGTCAAAGTTAAACGCCATCAACCTCAAAACAAGATATGCTCCTTGGTAAACACCAATATCTGCCCAGCTTGCAAACCCAGAGTGAATTTCATAATACTCCAAAGATGATGATCCAATTCATATTCACCAGTCTGATTAGGAACATTAACATGTGTCACAGGAACCATGAAGTAGTCTTGTCCACAATTAATCCTAATATGATCTCGCTCGCCCTATACCACCAAGAAATCACCAAGAATTCTCGTACATGAAGTTCACGTTTGTCTTAAATACACTTTTAATACAATACATTCACTTACTAATAAAGGTTATACAAGATTAAGGTACATATTAATTTATACAGGGCTGTTTGTGTCGGCCCGCACACGACTCTTAAAACGATAGTAACGGTTGTTGTCTTCATCATACCCCCGTATTCCTTTCCATCCCTAACATCGTATCCTGTCATGTAGAAACTGTCAGATCCCTCCTGTATGAAATGCAACCAATCCACATACGGACCGATGTTGTCCTTAGCAAACTGCTTCCAATCCCTTCCCTTGAGTGTGATAGGTCCTACGATAGGTGTTATAAACCAGACTTTCTTACGGATTCTTTCTGAGCTGGTCAGATAGAGATATTTGTTCCCATTAAAGCCATCAAATTCAAATACCTCAGGAAGTTCCTGAATAATTATTCAAACATTTACGTTACTTTTCACTATACAATCAAACTTATAAATTATAATATGGTGTTCTTTTATTTACCTGTTGCTTAGGGTATGTTCTCCGGTTAACCAACACTACGAACTCTAACGGCATTTTCCTGCTATAAACAAACGTACTTTAAATATCAAAGCAGTTATACCTATATAAGAATAGCATTATGATCTTGCTTTTGTTATCAAAATCTATTAACCGTATTCGAATGTATCAACTTAAAAGTATACCACCATAATATCGCAAACACTATTTAGTAACCATTATCGTCACTTACGCAAAATCATTTTGGATACAAACCAATATCTATTTCATGTTTTCACTTATATTTCAGTAGTCCTATATAGTTAACAATTAATCTATCAAACTCTCAAAAATCAATCCATAAGATTACACCATTATTATCACTTACATACTACTTTTTTTAATAACTTACCTTAGTGTTTGACTAATTTCCAACATAAATGTTAATCAAACTTCCAACCTACTATAAAGAAACAGAGTCTTGCTAACAACAACAACCACATGCATTATTATTTAACTAAGATTCAAACGATTAGTGTATTCAAGATGTACAACAGTTATATACATAATCATTCTCACAAATATAATGCATTTTTTTTCAATCAACAACTATCATCATTAACTTATTTGTTACCATTATCTTACATTAAGTTTGATGATCTAAAACTTATCATCATGCAAGGTTTTCAAATACGGGGTATACCTAAACACTTCATAGCTTCAAATCTACTAACAAATACCTTTGATCATGTTTTTAGTAACCTTTTTATAAAAGTTTTAATCTTACTAACCTTGGAGTTGATTTGCGATTTTTGATCAATGTTGTGATTTGACAGATTGTTAAGTAGCCAACTAAATCTTGAGCATGTAATGATTTTATTCACTTGGAAAACACAATATATACTATTAGACGGCTTAAAAATCATTACCGTGACTTTTTGTTGACTATCATTAATGCTAAAGAGTTGGGCCAAATATACATGTATGGGCTAAAACATGATAGAAAAAAACCAACATATAAAACGATACATGTATATGGTTATAAGTTTAAAGGTTTTGTAACGCAATAACATTTACCAATCATAATAAAACGTTTTATGCTTTGAATGTAGATGATCAATGAAGTATTATGATTCAAAAGTTATAAAAATTACATAGAACACAACTTCTTGATCATACAACTCTTCAATATGAGAATTGTATCAACCATTTGATAATTCTTTTGTAAACACGAAATGTGTAATGTTATACCAAACATTCGATCGAAAGAATATCATCAATCATCGATTACTATTTCATCTAATTTGAATGGAGGAAGAAGTTCAAACATTATCATCCACTTTAACTATCAATAGGTGATATTTTGTTATTTGTTTGTTTTACTTAATTTACCTTTTGTTACACCACTATCCTTAATGTTAATCAATTATTTTGATTTCCTAATAACAAATCTATCTTTTTTGAGGTTTATTACCAATACATGTATTATATTCCCTTCAAACCTTAAACAAATGTTCAAAACGATGAAACTAAAAGAGATGCCGTTATGATAGCTACAACTTTTAACAAAATTGTAATGTCACTCAATAATTCGCAATACACATAATTCAATGGCAAAACGACTTCACATGGAATTTTCATTACACTATGCGAAATTACCAACATCTTGATGCTACAGACACAACATTGTACATACATTGTATTATCATTTCAAAACTTATATATAGTTAGTTTTGAAATATTAACCATTATAGTTTACATACATTAACATAACAAGTATAATATATTATCTTGGTCAATTAATACTAATATTATTGAATACTCAATTTCCGTTTTTAACATGCCTTAACAATCCCTAAATATCAGGATCATAATGTATCACCATCAAATTATTTGTAACCAAATTATTTCCTTTACCATAAATATATGATGATTTTTGTATACAAATTTTATGTTATCCCTATTAATTAGCTAAAACATATACTAATCCTTTCACTAAGAGTTTCTTTTCAGATACAATTACATCAACAAACCTATCTTTGATTACAAGAAAAACACATCCGTGTTTGAATTTCTTATACTTTTAGGTGTTAAACTCGAATAACCATCATTGTATGTAAAAAATAGTATAGTTTGTCCACATATTTACATCAACTTAATACACCATTATCAGTATCATTTCATTGCAATATGATGGGATTAGAATATATTGTTAGCAGCTTCATACAATACTTATGTTATTACTGATATTGATAACCAAACATTACAAATTTGTTGTGTACTGCAAAAGACACTTATAACTTAGTTTTGCATTTGTATTAGTTCATGGATTCCAACAACAAGAGGAAAGCTATTGTTATCAACAACACGTTATCTCCGGAAAGAAAACACACCAACCGCAAGGCTACATGATATCGATATCAACTCAAGAAGCGAAGACCATTAAGTACTCAAGAAGATGTTACTTTTATGAGAACTTCAATCGCAACCAATTCCATAGATGACTTCACACCGAATTCACCGTTAGACCCGTTCTTATTGATATAACTAATAGTAAGTAAACGCTTTCATGAAATTTAATTTTAATATCCATTAACAACAATCATAATGTCAATATGAAATAGTTATAATGTAATAACCTATATTTATCATTTTAGATGGATCATCTTCGCTACACCAACAGCTAGACGTAGAGGAAGACCGCCAAAGAATTCTACACAAACAACAACTAAAGTGATCATTAATCCAACAATAACAACAATTCCTCGAGAAAGACCAGAAGGAAAACAATAGAAACAACTACTCCTGCATATAGTCCATTCCTTTCACATACTTTTGACTACATTTTGTTTTGTATATCTTTTGTTATTATGCTATAAATTCTTTATATAAACCAAAACGTTTACTTAATCTCACAGAGTTATCAGCTATATCTCCAACTATAACTCCAACTCCTGTCATACCAACCCCTGTAATTTCAAATATAAGAACTCGACGAAAACCAGGAAGGCCACGGAAAGAAATAACTACTCCATGCATATAAATCCTTTTTCTCCCAAATCCTTTGACTGCAAATTGCTTTACCATATTGTAGTTGCATTTTTAATGACATATACGTTTACCTGATTCCACAGATTTACCAACTCCATCTCCATCTCAGATCTCCAAGTCTGTCACACAAACGAGTGTAATTTCAACAATAACTCCTAGACGAGACCAGAAGGCCACCAAAAGAAACCACAACTCCATCTGTAACTGCAAGTCCTGTCATACCTTCATCATTAACTCATATACGTACACCACTAAGGCAACAAAAAGAAACCACTACTCCATCTGTAACTGCAAGTCCTGTCATACCTTCATCATTAGCTAGAAGACGTCCAGGAAGGCCACGTTTAGATGACATAACACAAGGTAGGATTGTGTACTCCTTTTAATATATCTTTTCCGTTTTTTTTTTTAAAATCTATAGATAACTTAACTGTTCTTAAACAGGAACTCCTATGCGTCCTAACAAAAGCACAAGGTTTAGCGGAAAATCTCCTGTCGCATTTGACATAGGTATATTTTTTTTCTTAATAAACCACTTAACTATTGAATTGACTTTGGTAGTATTAAGTAATTCATCCACAACATTATATATACTTTAACACAGGTTGTTCATCGGTTTCATCGGATATTGCATCAAACAATGTTACCAACTCAACGATTACTTACGAGCCACATAGGAGAAGAAGCAAGTGTGTTTTAGGATCCACATCACGACGTATTAACTTCACCAATGAAACTGGTGTACAAAATAGTGTAATGTAAATCCATTCGTTGGTATTTCAAGTGGTAATTTCAATTCGAAAGCAATATATAAATTCAACAAACGCACTGTTTTATTACTTAATTTATTATTTACATATACACTTTCATAACTGATGTTAAGATATTAAAATTTGGCAGAATACATCGACCTAGGTGATCCAAATGTACAATGCTCTGATTGTGGGGCATTGTTGTGGGAAGCAGAGAGTAAAAGAGGACATGGAACGGATGATTCGTATTCTCTATGTTGCATGAGGGGTAAAGTTCAACTACCGGTTGAATTGAAACCCTCCAAGTTTGCTCATGAGCTTGGTGAAAATGAACATCCAAAAGCAAAGGGTTCCTTGAAAATATAAGGCGTTACAACTCCATGTTTTCATTCACATCTCTTGGTGGTAAAGTAGACCAAACAATTAACAACGGACGGGGTCCATATTGTTTTAGGCTTCAGGGAGAGAACTACCACCAAATTGGTTCTTTGATGCCTGAAAACGGCAAGACTCCCAAGTTTGCGCAAATATACATACATGACACAAGAAACGAGATACATAATAGAATAAATGTTGTCAGGTATGCATACTCTAATTTTTATACAAACTTACACTTTTGGTGACTAATATTTTATCTGATATACATTTCCAAAGTGTTTTCATTATATTCATTGTATCAATTTTTTAACATAATGTTGCAGTAGTGGCTCTTCAAGTTCATCAAAGCCTCCAAAATTGACCATCACTAACAAAAGACATAAAAGAGATGCTTGATGCCCATAATCCATTGGTCAAAGAGTTCGAATGGTGGTCAACGATGGCAACCGCAGATGATGACCGAAAATAAGACTTAGGCTTATTGGGAAAAGAGATCGTGATGGACGGACACATAATTTACCAACCGCATCCGAGGTAGTCGCACTTATAGTCGGTGACTTTGACTCTTTGAAAGATAAAGAGACATTATTTTGCACATGCATGGCAATGGAACAAGAAGAATTAGTGAGCTGCACGTTGAGTACTTGGCTCTTCAGTATCCGTTATTGTTTCCATACGCAGAAGATGGATACAGAACTGATGTATACCATAGAGGTATTACAGACTCGACACCAACAAAACAACGCACTAGAGTAACTATGCGTGAGTGGTTTGCACATCGTCTACAAGATAGACCAGAGGTTTATTCCGTGATTCTTCACTCAAGAAGGTTGTTCCAGCAGTTTTTGGTAGATGGTTACACTATGGTGGAGTCTGAAAGGATGTCTTATTATAGAAAAAATCAAAAAGAGTTGCGATGTGAAACATATACTAGGCTGGCTAGCATGGCAACTACATCAAATGGACCACGTGTTCTTCGTGGGAAAAAAGTTATCCTGCCTTCGTCACACACGGGGAGTCCAAGATACATGTTACAGAACTACCTTGATGCTATGTCCATTTGCAAGGTATATGGATACCCGGATCTATTCATCACTTTTACGTGTAACCCAAGCTGGCCTGAGATTACGCGGTACATGGAGGAAAAAGGCTTGAAATCAGAAGATCGGCCAGATGCGACTACAAGGGTATTCAAAATGAAGTTGGACATGTTGATGAAAGATTTTAAACAAAAACGCACATTCGGACGTGTAAAAGGAGGTACTTAAAATTCATTTCAGATTTATTATTTTACACATCAACGTACTAATAACATTATCATTCTGAGTTTCAAACTTTAATTATTGATATACTAAACTAAACTTTTGTTGCCTTTTACATGCAGAAATTTACACAATTGAATTTCAGAAACGTGGATCGCCCCATTGTCATATTTGCCTTTGGTTGGAACCAAATGATAAACTACGACTCCACAACAGATTGACAATTGTATATCCATTGAAATTTCGATAAGGATCTTGACCCGACTTTGTACCAACTTGTGACAGAGAACATGATGCACGGTCCTTGCGGTCTTGAACATCGGATCGTCCATGTATGGTCAATCGTAAATGCACAAAAAGTTTCCAAAATCATTTAATGAGGAGACTTTTATCGATGAGCATGGGTACGCTATTTACAAGAGACCTGAAAATGGTAGAAAGGTGTCTAAAAGTGGTACTGATTTGGACAATGGATTTGTCGTGCCGTATAACCAAGGTTTGTTGAAACAATACCAGGCACATATAAACGTTGAATACTGCAATCAGTTTGGTTCTATCAAGTACCTTTTCAAGTATATAAACAAAGGACCTGATCGAGTCACTGCAGTAGTGGATGAAGAAGACGTCGACGAGATTAAAGATTATTACGATTGCCGTTACCTATCCGCATGTGAAGCTGCATGGAGGCTTTTCCAATTTGATATACACCACAGGTCTCCATCGGTTGAAAGACTTCCTTTTCACCTACCAAACGAGCACGCTGTCTTTTTTGATCCAAGAGAGAGTATTGATTACGTCCTAGAGAAGGAATCAAACAACACGTCAAAGTTTTTAAAGTGGATGGAACGTAACAAAACCGACGTTGAAGCAAGACAATTGTTGTATGTAGATTTTCCATCCAAATATGTATGGAAAAAACAAGATTGTGTATGGGAACCTAGACTGAAGGGAAATACCATTGGTCGATACATCGTGTTCCTCCATCATGGGGAGAAATGTACTATCTTCAGATATTGTTAAACAAAATACCGGAGTTCAAGAATGGGACGAGTTTAAGACCTATGATGGAGTCCTTTACTCAACTCATAGAGAAGCCTGCTTCGCAAGAGGTTTGTTACAGGATGACAAAGAGTATATTGATGGTCTAATAGAAGCAAGCCGATGGGGGATTGGGGACTATCTAAGATCTTTATTTGTAGCGCTCATCATGACAGATAGTATGTCGCGTCCCGATTATGTTTGGAACAAAACATGGCGTCTTTTGGCTGAGGATGTACAGTGGAAGGAACGCCGTATACATAATGATCCAGGTATATACATACATTTCCAATTCAATAGATTACTTATCTTATGTGATACAACTTCACAAACCAGGTATATACATACATTTCCACTGCTTTTGTCATTCGTTCACCATGTAACATTAACTTAAAAAAACTTGAAAACTATGCTGATGAGCGTGAATCTATATTGGTTGCATATCAAGAAACAATTTCTAAAATATTTGTCATCTTTATCGTGTTTTCAGAACATCAACTTTGTATACAAAAACATTACCATTTATGTTTAACTTAAGTATCCCGATTTATACAGAGTTGGAGTTGACTGATGAACAAAGGTACAATATATGCCTTACATACATCGAGCACATGTTACTCTGCAACAACAGGTCGTTAAAGACAATTGAAAACATGCCTTACCCTGATGCACAATATACGATGCAAGGTTACAACAGACTTGTCAACGATGAAATGAGATACGATAGGACTGACTTATCTGCATTGCATATTAAGATGTACCAGACTTTAACAGATGAGCAAAAGTGCATTTACGCTACTATTTTGGATGTTGCAAAGCAGAAAAGGAGGCATGTTTTTGTTTATGGCTATGGTGGAACAGTAACAAATATATGCCCTATATACTACTTAGATTAAATTGTAATTCAAATTAATCTAGATGTTCAAACTACTTTTATTCATCAATCATTATGCTAACAAATGTCAAAAAACAATTACAGTGTAAGACATATCTATACAAAACAATGACAGCGTGTCTTCGATCGGAAGGAAAAATTGTTCTTAATGTTGCATCAAGTGGTATCGCAAAACTCCTTTTGGATGGAGGAAGAACTGCACATTCAAGATTTGCAATTCCCATTAACGTGTCTGAAGAGTCCATGTGTTCTATCAGTGCGGACAGTGACTTGGCTGATTTATTACGCAAAACAAGTCTAATTATATGGGACGAAGCACCAATGGTCCACAGACATTGTTTTGAAGCTTTCGACAGAACCATGCGCGATATATGTAGATCAAACCCTTCACAACCATCTGACCAAGTTTTTGGAGGTGATATTTTGACAACATATATTTGCATTCTTATTTGTCCGTTTTTTATAAATGATTCTTAACACTTTTTTGCAATGTACAAATTTCAGGTAAGGTCGTTGTTTTTGGAGGTGATTTCCGTCAAGTACTACCGGTTATTCCTAATGGTACAAGACAAGATGTGGTCCATGCATCCATCAACTCTTCATATTTGTGGGAACATTGATTGTCATGAGACTAATCTGTTAACATGCGTTTGTCTCACGGAACAACCAATGAGGAACAAAGGAAAATTAAAGAGTTTGCCGATTGGATACTTGACATTGGCAATGGAAAGATAGGTGGAAAAACGATGGTGAGGCGATGTAGAATTCCCGGATGACATGCTCATTCCAGATTCAAGATCGTGTTGGTTCAATAATTAGTGAAACATACCCCGATCTTATATCCAACTTGTGGAATCCGAATACTTTCAGAAAGAGCAATATTAGCACCAACACACGAAATGGTTGATGTAATCAACAAAAATATGCTTGATAGAATAGAAGGCGAGGAAAAGTCTACTACGCTCGATACGGTGTATCACCAAGCAGATTCGATTCGGACTTTATCGAAGATGCATACACACCGTAATTCTTAAACACCATCAAAATGTCGGTGTTCCTAATCACGAAATTACTCTTAAAGTTGGTGCTCCAAGAATGTGTATGAGGAACATAGATCAAAGAGTCGGTTTGTGTAATGGTACTAGAATGCAAATCCTTCGAATGGGTACGAATATTATAGAGACAAAGATAATATCTGGTGGCAATGTCGGAGCTATTTGCGCAATACCAAGAATGATAATTACCCCATCCGACAACAAAATGCCATTTAAACTCAACAGAAGACAATTCCCAATCCAAGTTTGCTTTGGAATGACTATAAACAAGAGTCAAGGACAAACACTGTCACAGGTTGGACTCTTTTTAGAGAAACCGGTTTTTTCACACGGACAACTTTATGTAGCCGTTTCAAGAGTTAAAACAAAAGAAGGCTTGAAGGTTCTTTGTTGCGACATCGATGGTATCTACACAAATAAAACAACAAACGTTGTTTACAAAGAAGTTTTACACAAAATTTGAATTGTCATTTTATTAACAACTATAATGTTTAGTAAACACTTTTAGTTTTAGCACTTTTTTCATGTTTGTTTTTATATAATTTGAAAATTTTACATTTAACTTTCTTCATTCACATATATCTTCAAGATGGTTTTATACAATGAAATATGATATACATTATATAACTTGCATCTATACTAACTCTACCAATGAAATTTACTAATATTAAACAACGAATACATATGACATGAGACTAATACAAATACTAATATAGTGAAAGGCCGCCATCGGCTCGGTCATGAGACTAGAGCAAACTCGATCGTTTTCTTATTTCTGATAACATACTGGAATCTCTTCCTGACATCCGTATAACTGCTCTTGATCGGTTGTGGTCTGTGTAACAACGCGCATTTTTCAAGAAATTACTATTCACTTTCACTATTCATCCCGTAAAATCTTTATTTCATATTCTCGTGAGATAAATTATTTTAGTAATATCCTGAGAGTTCGACATTCGTTAGATCATTTTCACAAAAGTTATTAAGAAAACATCGTTTTAAAGTTTCATTTTGGTCGGAACACCATTTTAACATCCCGCGCATATCGAAAACCAACTCTGACAATTTTCCTCTCATCAGATGAATTTTTAGATCACTCATGATTAATTTGAGAATTTTTAAGATTTATTTTTATGTTACCAAATAAACCCTGCGCTGAATGAAACTAAACTTACGTTTTAAACAATTCTACTTACATCCAAACTTAACGATTCATGCACTGTGTTTTTAATATGTTTTTGGCACTTTTACATTTTTTTGGAAAAGTCAAACATGTTTCCCTCCTCCTTTAACCATAAAGAAATTAAGCTTGTACGATCTACATTTTTTCTTAAATCGCGTAACTTTTAAACTTCAGAAATAACTGTAAAGTTATCCCGCGTATGACGAAAACCACATTTTGACATCTCATATCACTTTTAGACTAATTTTAGTCTACTCTAAATAAATTCACGGTCGTTTCCCTGAAATTTCGTTCTTTTCTGATAAACTGCGAATTACGCGTTTTTGACCCGTATTTTCAGCTTTAAGCAGTGTTTTTGCACCCAATAAGACTTATCACTCATTTTATATTTTTAGATGGAGTATAATGATGATTCTCATCATTCCTGTAAGTTTCGTATTTTTACGATACTCGGTTTTACGTTTTATGGCTTAACAACTTACGGTTGGCATTTAACGGAACCAAAACTTACTCTAAACTCAAGATAAGACCAAGACTTATCATCTAAGCCTTATCATCACTTCATGGCCGACCTAGGGGGGGAGTCATCATTTTGGTGGCATCATCCTAACCATGGTTCATTTAGATCATTACAAGTGTCTTAACTTAACCATGGTTAATAATTAACCCAATATATGGTTAACCAAACTTACCCTCCTATAAATAGCAAGTAAAATGCATCCTAAACTCCCTCACATACTGATTTTGGTCGTTCATACCCTAAAACATTCACATCTTCCATCATTTGATCTATAAACTCCAAGTTTATGCAAGGAAGTTCCAAAGATCAAGCTACTACATCAAATCTCTAGCAATTTAAGTCATCTTCTTGAGTTTAAATCCACTCAAGTCACTTAGTACTTCATCACCAACTCTTCAAGTTTGCAAGGGTGCCAAGGTGTGGAAAGCTAGCTCAATCCAAAGTCTTAAGCGATCAATCAAAGTCCTATTCTTACTAAGTTACTCCTTTCTTATTGAAAGCCAAAAGTTGTAAGCAACTTATCACCACCATCATCTCATCTTTATTATTCATAATCTTAACTATTTCATGCTATATATATAGTTACTATGTTGATTCATGATGTACATATACTCAATCACATGTTTTAATTCATATATTGTCGTAAAAGTAACAAACTAGTAAACTAGTCATATTCTACACGTTTGAAACCATTAAAACCTGTCACATATGGACTTTTTAACTTACATATTATGGTAGACAAGATAAAAAAGTAAACATATCAATTTGAGTCACCCGAAACGGACAAACGAGTCAAAAGTTATGGCCAAAAGAAGTTAGCGAAACCTAAACGCCAAAACTGCCATATTGAAACTATTTTGGTTCTGCCGTTTTAAAAGTGGTAATTCTGGTCCGAATCATCAAAACGTTAAAATACGAAAGTTGTCCGGAACGACGTTTTCCTTTGATAGGAAAGAAGCTCGGACCTTGAAAACGCTTAAACAGGCCATTATCTTTCAAAAACAGAAACTGCCCTATATTTAGTCTCATAACTATACTTTTGTCACAACTAAAAGCAAACCAAGAGGCCTAATGGCCATAAGCCAAGACCACAGCTACGGCTAAGGTCAAGGCTGAGTCTCAAGACCATGATGGTCAAGACCAAAGCCACGGCAAGGCCATGGCTAAAGCCTCAAGGCTTCCTAAGACGAGACCGTAAACCAAAGGCTTTAGCCTTGACAAACCTAAACGTATACAATACAATTTGGATCTACTCCCTCGATAAACCATGAAACTATACTTGTAATAACAAACTTTACAATTTAGAAACTTATAAACTTTTCTTTAAACACTTGTGACATAAATTATGACGATATTTGTAATAACCATTATGATTCCTAATCATAACCAAACAACCTTGTAACTTGTGTTTACAAACCATATGACACTTATGATATATAAACAAAACATATGTTTTATCTACTAAGTGCTACAAAACTATGGAGCTTCATGTGAGGGGTTTCATTTGAGTAAAACATATCGACGAGTTGCTGGATTTACGATTTAAAATGTCCTAGCTCCTCGAACGTTTACTACATGACATCTGAATTGTGATGGCCCGAACGGTAGTACGATATGTATAAAATAAACTCATTTTCACAACTAGACCATTTTTATAAAACGACATACACAAAAACCATGTGCTACATCATGATCAACATAGAAACGTATATAGGTTTGTTATTTCTTTAGCATCATTATTTCAAACCTAAGTCGCAACATCCTATTCTAGGTTGCTCGTAGAAGTTCTCACGGCATATCCATCATTCTCATTATACATTTGATATCATTTATTAAGGTGAGTTCATAGCCCCACTTTTATTACTTAATTGTTTTACAAACCCTTGGGGGAGATATATTGCCAAACTTAAGTCCCTTAATCATGAATCATTAATCACTATGTGAGAGTGGGCGCGAATATTGTGAATAGATCTATTGGGATTGACGAATCCCGTTTGTGTTGACCAGGTCCGGTAAACAAACGCACTATATTTGAGTAACATTGGTAAAAACGGCAATTTTACCTGATAGGGCACGCACCTACATTTTCTCCAATTAAATTTTGGAACACGTTAACGTCTTGATTGCATGATGCTTAGTCTAATAATAACTGTTTTGGTTTTCAAACCATTGGTGTGAATTTATAACTCACACTACAAACATTATGTGTTCAACTGATTTCCTAAACTCTATGAATTTCACTCAACCTTTGTGTTGACATGTATTTCAGGTCCATATTGTACGAGGCTGGCACGGAGGAGAACGGTTACTCAAGAAGGCTATAAATTTTATTATTATTCGAAAACCCATTTAATGTATTTTGTAAATGGAACCCACTGGGACCTCATTTTTTGTAAACTCTGATATTTATATAAATCGAATGATAAATCTTTTAAAACGACTCCATTAGAGTTCGTTTTCTATTATTATATTTGTTGTGCCATGAAGTAACACCAGTTTAAATTCGCTGCGTACCACGAAATTGGGGTGTTACAGATTGGTATCGAGACACGATTATAGAGAAACGGGTCTAATCGAGACTTAAACTATAACTCATGTTACAAACAAAACATTTTATAGCCTTCCGTTCTCCGTGCCTTCCATCCTCCGCACGATTATGTGACTTTTAGGCATTTTAAGCTATACAAACATACTAGTATATTGATATATACACTTGACATAATTTCAATCATAAACAAAGTACTCAACTATCTCACGTATGCCTATTCTAAGGCATTACGGCACAATCATATTTTCCCAATCTCCCAATCATGCATCTACTTATGCATTTTAGGATTACGAAACTTCCTCCAAGACATTGTAACTCACTACAATGGTCTTTCCTACTTCAGACATTGTGAGATACAATGGTCTCATTCATTTTCAAGACACCGTGAGACAAAGTGGTCTCTATTACATTCTCGAGACAATGTAAATCCTACAGTGGTCTCTATTACATTCTCATACACTATAAATCCTACAGTGGTCTCTATTACATTCTCAGACACTGTAAATCCTACAGTGGTCTCATTTATTTCTCAAGACATTGTGGGTTACACAATGGTCTCTCCATCATTTTTCAAGACATTGTGAGTTACACAATGGTCTCTCCATCATTTTTCAAGACATTGTGAGTTACACAATTGTCTCTCCATCACTTTTCAAGACATTGTGAGTTACACAATGATCTCTCTATCATTTCTCAAGACATTGTGAGTTACACAATGGTCTCTCCATCATTTCTCAAAACATTGTGAGTTACACAATGGTATCTCCATCATTTCTCAAGACATTGTGAGTTACACAATGATCTCTCTATCATTTCTCAAGACATTGTGGGTTACACAATGATCTCTCCATCATTTCTTAGACATTGTGAGTTGCACAATGGTCTCTATTATTTCTTAGACATTGTGAGTTGCACAATGGTCTCAACTACTCCTCATACATTGTAAGTTATACAAAGTCTCTAAAAATTATCTTATAAACATTATATGATATTGTTTTACATGAAACCCGTCACAGTCTATCAATTTCCCTAATGGAAATACAAGAAATGGGATTTCTAAAAGATAAACTAATTCATCATCTACAAAAGCTGAAGTTCAGCAACTTTCTCTACATTTATCAAAATTCTCTTCTGAAACATTCATTGTTAAAGGTTCGTGATTCTAGCCAAGTATGGACTATTTTAGAATTACTTAAAACTTCCTTTCCACACGTATCTACCTATACTATCTATTGGGATTGACGAATCCTGTTTGTGTTGACCAGGTCCGGTAAACAAACGCACTATATTTGAGTAACATTGGTAAAATCGGCAATTTTACCTGATAGGGCACGCACCGACATTTTCTCCAATTAAATTTTGGAACACGTTAATGCCTTGATTGCATGATGCTTAGTCTAATAATAACTGTTTTGGTTTTCAAACCATTGGTGTGAATTTATAACTCAAACTACAAACATTATGTGTTCAACTGATTTCCTAAACTCTATGAATTTCACTCAACCTTTGTGTTGACAGTTTTAAGCATGTATTTCAGGTCCATATTGTACGAGGCTGGCACGGAGAAGCACGGATACTCAAGAAGGCTATAAATTTTATTATCATTCAAAAACCCATTTAATGTATTTTGTAAATAATGAAACCAACTAGGACCTCATTTTTTGTAAACTCTGATATTTATATAAATCGAATGATAAATCTTTTAAAACGACTTCATTAGAGTTCGTTTTCTATTGTTATGACTGTTGTGCCATGAAGTAACACCCAGTTTAAATTCCGCTGCGTACCACGAAATTGGGGGTGTTACAGTCTGACCATAGTCCTATTCTTCTTCATGTGACTAAGGCAGATTTTGGCCCAATTCCTTTTAAGCTCTACAATTCGTGGCTCTCCCAGAATGGTTTTGATGATCTTATTAAAAGGGAATGAAATCATTTGGAAGCTAACATCAATGGTAATATTCTTCAGTGTCATGAGAAATTCCGTTATATTAAAACGAAGATTAAAAAATGGAATGTCAATGTTAAAGTTATGGATCGAAATCGTAAGAAGGAAGCTTTATCTGGTATAAATTGTATCGAAAAGAAAATTGATGATGGTACCGCCACTACTGTTGATAGGGATACGCGTTTTAGGCTCTTGCAAGAAATCGAAAAGTTCGACAATTTTGAATCCCTCGATCTTATTCAAAAGGCTCGTGTCAAATGGGATGTCGAAGGAGACGAGAACACCAAGTTTTTTCATGGTTTGATAAACCAAAAAAGAAGATCACAAACGATTAACGAATTATGATTGAAGGTGCTTGGATTACGGACCCGATTCGATTAAGGATGCTTTTCTCAACTTTTCAAAGTCAAATTTCAGCGCATGATTCGCAAGTGGTCTTCCCTCCCTTATCTCATTCGAGTGGTCTTAGCTCCAATGATCGTGATGCCTTAGAGTCATATATCTCTCTTGATGAGATCAAGACTGCGGTTTGGGATTGTGGTAGTAGCAAAGCTCCCGGTCCGGATGGTTTTTCTTTTGCGTTTGTGAAGAAATATTGGGATATTGTTAAGAAGGATATTTATGATTTTGTTAGCTCGTTTTTTGTCTCTGGCTCAATGCCGGAGGGAGCTAATTCTTCTTTCTTCACTCTTATTCCTAAGGTCAGCAACCCCATCTTAATTAAAGATTTCCGTCCGATTTCCCTTATTGGCATCCACTACAAGATTATTGCTAAAATTTTAGCAAACCGGCTTTCTAAAGTAATTGACAAAATTTTTAGCCACGAGCAATCTGCTTTTATTTCTGTTCGACAAATCCTAGATGGGCCGCTCATCCTTAGTGAGATCATCGATTGGTACAAAAAAAGAAAGAAAAAGTTACTTATCTTCAAAGTAGATTTTGAAAAAGCATTTGACTCAGTTAGTTGGAAGTACTTGGATCATGTTCTTGTTAGTCTTGGTTTTGGTTCGAAATGGTGTTCTTGGATTAGAGCTTGTTTATATTCGTCCAGAGCTTCTGTTTTGGTTAATGGTAGCCCTACTTCCGAGTTTTCTATAAAACGTGGCCTTAGACAAGGAGATCCTTTATCTCCTTTTCTTTTTATTCTTGTCATGGAGGGTCTTCATGGTGCCCTATCTTCTGCTATAGATTCAGGTCTTATTCGAGGTATCAATATTGGTCACTTTGATATTACCCTCTCACATCTTTTTTATGCAGATGACGTGATTATTGCTACTGATTGGAGCGCTTGTGATCTTAACAATATCATCCGTGTTCTCCATGTCTTTTACTTAGCTTCGGGCCTCAGAATCAACATTCACAAATCCAACATCTATGGCATTGGTGTTTCAGATGAAGACGTGACGAGTATGGCTAGGAACTCTGGGTGTGCCCCGGGTTTTCTTCCTTTCACATATCTTGGGCTTCCTATTGGTTCTAATATGAGTTTAACTTCCAACTGGAATTTGTTGATTGATCGCTTTCGTTCAAGACTATCCTCTTGGAAGGCGAACCTTCTTTCCATAAGAGGTCGTCTTACTCTTATCAAGGCGGTTTTAGGCAGTCTTGGCATTTACTTCTTTTCGATCTTTAAGGCTCCTGAGACGGTTCTTAATTCTTTGGAAAAAGCTCGTTCCACTTTCTTCTGGGGTGGTTCTTATGACGCCAAAAAATTGGCTTGGATCAAATGGCCTAATGTTCTTGCTTCTTTTGAAAAAGGTGGTTTAAATATTGGTAGTCTTAAGGCTTTTAACCTTGCTCTCCTTCAAAAGTGGCATTGGAGATTTATGTCATACCCGAATGTGCTTTGGGTTAAAGTAATCAAAGCTTTACATGGTCACGAGGGTGGTTTCTATAATCAAGATTGTAATTTCAATGGTGTGTGGGCTAAGATTGTGGGTTCTTCCAATTATTTACACTCAAAAGACATTATTCCAGCCAATTCGTTTCGGTTCAAAGTAGGTTGTGGCACTCGCATCCGTTTTTGGTAGGATACTTGGATAGGCGACTCTCCTCTTAATATCAGGTATAACATACTATATCGTTTGGAACAAAATAAAGATTGCCTCATTATTGATCGTATTGTGAATGGGCAATGGAGTTGGAACTGTTCGAGAACCAATCTTGGGGCTCGTAATTCGGCTTATTTGCGTGACATGCTTATAGAGATCAGTCTTATGGATTCTAACGTTGTGGAAGATTCTTGTGTGTGGACGTTAGTTTCGGATGGTAAGTTTACAGTGGGTGACTTACGGCGTATTATTGATTACAAGATCCTTCCCTCGCTGGCTCCTTCAACAGCATGGGACAAAACTCTTCCTAGAAAAGTTAATATTTTTTTTTATGGAGAATGACCTTGGACCGGCTTCCTCATAGGTTGAACCTTTCTTCTCGTGGTATGGACATTCCGACGATCTCTTGTCCTTCGTGTAATGGCAACGTGGAATCTTCTAATCATGTTTTCTTTGGATGCGACATCGCTATGGAGGTTTGGAGACTTGTTCGTAATTGGTGTGATATCCCTTTTCCTCACTTCACCTCTTTTGATAGTTGGAAATTTTGGTCTGGCTCTTGGAAAGCTTCTAAGGAGAAGAAACATTGGTTCTCTGTTATTTATGCTTCGTCTCTTTGGTGGTTATGGAGATTTCGTAATAGTGTTACTTTTTCTTCACATCCGATGAGGAAAAGTGACATTTTCGACAACGTTCGTGCATCTTCTTTCTCATGGTTAGTTCACAGGGGTCGTATGGCTTATAATTGGTTAGACTGGCTTAAGTCCCCTCTGCTGTTTTCGAGTGTTGGCTGTCGTTAATGTTGCGGAGCGTTTCGGGTTTTGCTTTTTTCTTTTGGTTTCTTTTCCTCGGGGCTTGTTTGGGGCTACATCAAAAACACCCCGGAGTGAAAACCAATGGCTCGGCCTCCGTGGGTGGGGATTTTTCTCTTGTCGTGGTTCTCCATAATTGGCAAGAGTTTTTTTATCTCTTTTGTTAGCCCTCGCAATTAAAGCCTCGGGTAGTATCTAGTTTGTGTTGTTTGTTTTATTTCTAGATATGTCGTGTACTCTTTGGCTTCTAGCGCCTTACTAGTTGCTTCTTTTATATTTATTTATATTTCTTTTGCCGTTAAAAAAAAAATACAAATACTAATATAATTATAACTCTTATCAAACGTGAATAACGACCAAACTAACTATCAAAAAGAAACATTTCAAATCCTTTATTTTTACAATATTAACGCGTGTTCGTAATAGATATTCGACTTGTCTAAGAAATAGTGTTTCTATGTCCCAATCTGTGACATGTAGTTGGAAGATTTTTATAAGTACCGGCCTATTGGGCATCTTATGTTACGAGTAATTTCAAATGACAACAAAAAGACATTGGAAAGTATATAAGAAAGCTGCAGTTTTCATAATGTAACATTTAACAATCATCCAAAAAGTGCAACATTTTTGTTTCGGTCTTAAAATGTTCGATTCTAATTGTGATGGTTAGAATTAATTTTAACAAAACTTTGAGGTCTCGCGAGTACATTTCGTTAAAAGAAAAAAAACTTTGTATAACAAAACTATTATGATGCATAATTAATATTAATAAGTGTTCAAACCAAGTTTAACTAAATATTTCATAATTATCAAATATGATGAAAAATATCCATACATTACTTACCTACCAGCATCCTCTTGGATATTTACTTTCTTCCTATCAGAAAGTAACCAAGTATTTATGGTCCCTTTATATTTTTATTTGTATTCGACTTTTTGGTTTATTTGTTAAAATTCATCGTCACTCAGATTCAAATCATGTAAAGTCTTTTTTTAGAAGGTTATATGACCGCTTTTAGAATCTGAACTCAAGTTACATTTGAGTCAATATTCGAGATTTAGAGCTTCAAGTATGAATTAATGACTTCATAATTTCACATCTTAAGCAAAATTAATAAATAATACATGTGGTGTTTTAGTTTTCTAGAACCAAAAATATGCAAACAATTTTGTTTCTGGAAGATGGGTGCATAGAAAACGGGAATTCCATGCCTAATTCTCTAAAGTTGAAGTTGAAACTTAAGACATAACATGGACATGCCATATGTTGCTCCCAATAAATGTATTGATTTAATTAATACATTCATTCTATATTGAAAATTTGAAATAGAAATAAACTAGTACCCTTGTGGTTTAGAGAATTTATAAGATATTGTAATTAAAGAAATATCAAGCATGAGATTTTTTTTATTTATTTATTTTTTTCGTACGTACATTTTCATAGCTCTCAATCATGTAAAGTGTAGTATGTTAAGGAAGTCCTATGTTAAGGAAGTCGATAGTTGAGGCCGTGTTCTAAAAGGTGAACATAAATATATACTATGTTGATTTAATTGAATAATTGAATTTTTTGAGGATTGATATTTTACATTTACGGCTGTGTTTGGCGTCGGGTTATAGGGCTTGAGCTTTTAAAATAAGTTTTGTTTGTCACACAAATTTATGAGAACTTTTATAAGTCATAAGCTTAAGGCCATTAAAACTAGCTTATAGGGGCTTATAGTTGGTCATATTACTTAAATACCCTACAAAATACAGAGTATGTTAATAAATTTCAGTTCCAACTAATTCGTCAAACAACTTTATAAAAATATAATCCTCAAATTTAAATTTATAATATAAGCTTCAACTTTAGTTCCAGACATAGTTTCAACTTTCAACTCCAACTCATTCCGCTAAACATACTGTCAACTTAAATGTGTACTATAAAGTGCATTGTATGAGTTTACATGTGCTTCAACAAAATTTTATAACTTTCGTTCAAAAAACAAATTTTTATAACTAACTAGCAGGATTTAATAATGTGAATAATTGTATTCACAAAGTCATGTTTGACTTTAAGACAAAGATTCCACTCCACTCCACTATTGCTTACTGTATTTGCTTAGTCCAGTTTCCGAAGCAGATTTGGTGAAAATGTTCGAAAACGCCAGGATGGCTTTCTGCATTGTTTTTCACAAATTTATGTTAAGATCACTTTTTTTATTACGAAATTAAAACACGTTTGTACCACGGCGTAAAAATAAATTATCCTTAAAAGTTATAACTTAATTTAAGCATCAAAGCATCAAGAAATTGTAATTTTTATTTTGTTGTATGATACCTTATCCTTTCAAGGAATAAGTTATTTAGGAAGAAAACATCTTGCACATGCAAAATTAAATGCAATTCTTAGGACAGTGTTTTAAATTCTCATCTTAAAACGAGGCCAAATTAAACATTTCCCATCACGTCACTATTTTTAATTATTAATCGGTTGTCTACAAGTCAACATGATAACGATAACTGTCATAATTATAGTATCTGTCGACTTAGAAAGAATTTCTCATATTTCATTGTTGTGTATATTGATGTTACTTCACCTAAAAAACATATTTTTTTGCTGAAAAATGATTGGGAGGCCTAAATATGTGACTAATTGTGTGCCTAATATATGTGGCAATAAATTATTGGTTTGTGAAAGTAGGTCTCGACGTCCCTAATAGGATCTTGACACGTATGTTTAGGATCTTATTAAGCGTATGAGTTAGTCATCCCAATCAATGCTCTTTTTGGCTTAAGAGAAGAGTTACATGTCTAGTGATGTTACTCAAAGCTTAGTAAGCTTTTCAAGTAAAGAAATCATACGCACATTCCCCACTAATAATAAATTAATAAGCTATATTACCTGTTAATCTTCCACTAATAGCCCCACTTCTGTATTCTAATAGCCCCTTCGAACAGGTGTAAGAAGTTATCCGGGTCCCCTTTCCCATCATAAGTAACAATATGTGCGGGCATTTTCAACCCGTCAGGCAAGGGTAGTCTTCTATCCATCTTACGAAGGGTGTTGTGGAGCCCATGGGCTCCGAATAAAGGCAATTATAAGGTGGCATGTAGATAGGGGCAGCATTGTACGAGTTATGACTTGGAGGTATTCCAACAGGGTTTTGGTTAACATATTGAGGGTAAGCAGTAGGTATATAAGGTGGGTGACTTAGGCAGTACGAATGATATACCATAGGTTGCCGTAGGCATGCTTCCGTATGGTTGAGTAAAGCGGGGTTGCTAGCGCCATTGGGTGGGGATAAACCCGCGAGGTAAGATTAAGCACGGAAAGGAGGGTACATACCATGAGGAGGAGATTTCCTCCCATTCATTTGAGATGGATTGCCTTCACGGGATGCGTGAGAAGGTATGTGAACCCTTCCTCGCGGTTTTCCCGGTGAGCCGCCAAAAGTGGTGGCAAATTAACCTCCGTAGTATTCCTTCGGTGACTCCTTCCATTGGAGCCTTCATCGTGCCTTCCTTCTAGTCAGAGCCCCTACGGAACATCTTCAAAACCAACCGACCTTCCACTGGGCCTTCGAACGCCGGAGACCCTATCCTTAGTAGCGAGCGTGTAGCCCGGGAGCCAGGGTCTAGCCTCCATTTCAACTCTTCGTCATACTCATCGCTGAGTATTCTAACTCCCACGCATCTCCACATTCGAGCTTGCCTCCTTTGAGCCCTCGAGAAAGATTCTAAGGCTTCGATGTTAGCCGACAAACGCCGGACCGATTACGGTTCGAGGTTAGCCGAGGTTGAAGCATGGTTGTTGGGAGTTATTTCGAGGTGAGATCGTGTGGTAAAGGTGGATGCGGTTATATTGGGAAGGTTGTTAGGATCATTGGCGGGATTGGTGTCAAGGTCGAGAAACTTGGGAGGGTGTATCCTCCCTTCCTTGATTCATGCCGTGAAACTAATGAGAGTGATTGATTGGGTGTAAGTTTGGAATAACGAGACCAATAGTAGCGGGTCCCACGGATGGCGCCACCGATTGTACAATAACCAGACGACCGGTGCCTTGATGGTGATCGAAGGGTATGAGGGTGATATGCTTGCGCCAAACTTGTAGTCAATCTACAATAAGAAATAGTAGACTCTTCGTTAAGTGATTCACAGGGTTGGGCCTGCGAACCACCTCGGCGTGAGAGTAAGTATGTGATATGTGTTGTAAATAATATGGAGTATATGAAATATTGTGTTGAGTGAACATACCATTGAAATGACTCGTCCAACCTATTTATAGGTGAAGAAAATAGCTTGGAGAGTGTTAGCACACGTTTAGGAGATCATGGGCGCCCCCGATTTGTGGTAACCGCTAGGGCTTCATCCCACTATCTCGGACTTGGCGGGAAGCTAAGGAAATAGTGGGAGCGTGGGGAAGACCAAGTCAAGGTTCTTCTTTGTCTTGGCATCTTCAGAGAAGACACCGGCGGCATAGGCCTTCGGTGGCTAATTACCAACTGGTAACCATGTCAATGATGAATGGTTTTACGCCACCAATGACTTATGAAGAAAGACTTGGGTCTTCGTAATGTAATTTCGATTGAGGCCGAAGGGGGGGGGGGTCCTTTGACCTGATCGGAGGGTACGTCATCAGCGTGCAAAGAGCTTCATAAGTTTGGAGATCACACACTGAAGAAAGTCAGGGACGGGTTAGCTTATCGGTTAAAGGCGATACAAGAAGGCATTGGGTCACCTAAGCGATGGAATTCGAGGGAGAGACGGGATGTGAAGAAGATAATCACTCGCATTGATGAAAGGTTGTTCAGAAGGGACCAATTAAGAACATTGGAGAGTTTCGTAGGTGGTCGTCCCAAAGATATCTCTCACGTGTTATCAACGCCCGTAACGCATTCTTGGAGTTATTCTTTGGACTACCCGAATCTCCTGGTAACCTTTGATTTGTTTCTTTATCATTACTTGGTTGTGTGATTTATATCTGACAATGGCTTGTGCACACATAACAGTGTACAACCCGTACTTGTAATGAAAGGACCCTGTGGTACGCATCAGTGCCACAATCCTTATAAAAGGAGCGAAAGCTTCTTACTTTTGAGTAAAAACTTATGAAAACTTTCACTTTTCAAAGTTTTGCTCAAAAGAACAAGTACTTCCCCTTTTGATTTTGAAAACCTCAAAAGTTTATATCACTTGTTGAGGGGGAGTATTTGCTTAAAACTTTGTTCACAAAATATTTTTCGTGGTAATCTTCCCCCACAAACTCAAAATGGTCATATTTGATATCAAATTTCATCAAAAATAACATTTATATGCCATTTTTGAGGGGGAGAAAAATTATGTGATAAGAAATATGTTGTGAATTGAAAATGAATCGTCGTACTAAAGACTTAACCAATGAATTGTCGAGATCTAAAAGTTAGTAACTCGAAAGGACTTGTCCAGGACGGGTAATAATTTCAAGCTAGTTTGCTAGTATTGTAAACGTGTCTCGCAAAGGACTTGTCCGAGTAGAATGTACCATTCGAGAAACTCTTGGTAGACATAAACTTTGACGGGTTTGACAACCTTTCGAGGTTTGTCCACACCTTCAAGGTAGTTATTAGAGCTAGTTGTCACCTAAAAGCTGACAATGTAACTCTTTAACTATGCAACGTAACCGTGTTTCACGGGGGATTGTCTATCTTGAGTTGATCAATTCAAAAGTGCGCGCTCTTCTCTCACCGTGCAGATTTCTATAAAATTACTTAAGCACGTGTGGAGGGGGAGTATTTCTGCAAAGTCTTAAACTCTCAACAGTGGTATTAAATGCTTTTACTCATAACCACTTTGAGAGATTTTTCAAGAAAATGGTTTTATGGCAACATAGATTAGTCATGGAGTTATAAGGTGACTAAGGTTAGGAATAATCGTCCTATGATCCGCTAGAACCGGAGGGATCTACCCAAGGACATCACCAATAGTTAGAATTAGAAGTCCTTAGGTTTGATTATAAAAAGGAGAAAATGAGAATCAGAGAAAGAAGGAGTTGAAGAATTAAAAAGAAATGTAAAGAAAAATGGTGAAAAGAAATAGCCATCCTAATTATTCAACTTAGGGCAGACACCGGGTTCAATTCATATGCTACTGGTTGTCACTTGATGACACCGGTATTGAAGAACAAAGTCGTCATGGACCGAGTGACGCATGCACTAAACCTTCTTAGCCACTCAAGTTTTTCTCAACAGAAGCTTGTTTCATTCTCACAGGGAACCCTACGAAAACTATCGACTTTCTCTTAGAGATAGCTGGTATTGAAGAAGGAGACCCTCTCCCTAGTCTCCGCTTAGGAAACCAAAGCGCACTATTGAGTCTAAAGCCACGAGATTCATTAAAAGATCTCTTAGGTACACTTGACAATTCATCGCTTGTCGCTCAACAATAAGACACACAAGTGATATATTATCGTGTCCTTCACAGATCTTAGCAATCTGTCGAGAACACTTATGAGGGGTTTACAACTGTGATCCTCAGTGATTGAATGGAAATTCTGCCGGTCGACATCAAACACCGACCACGGCAGTCATTTCGGTAACTCCTTGTGGGTTACGCTTAGTGTGTCTCAAACGGTCTACGATCATGGGGTGATGCTTGGTGTACCTCGACTCACCGAATGTAGATATACTTCGGTATTTCGCGTTATCTCACTTGTGGGAATCCAGTTCAGGAACAGCCTTTGTGAGAATTAGAGTTGTGTTTTGACACTATGATGTTAACACTCTCGAAGTTTAAACTTGTAAGCGCTGGATTATTTCTAACGCATGTTTTATGTTTTCTTCTTATGGATGCTTGCGGGTGGAAAAGATCGTGCAGATTCTCCACATGTTCATACCCACAACAACACTAATTGAAGTTCTCTCAAAAGGCAACACAAGTCAGAATGATTCTTCGTCAAAGTCAAAGAATCTACAAAGTTTAAAGACTAAGAGAACTACATCGATGATTGAAATCCAACGTTAAAGAGTGTGTAAGCATGTTGGAGAAAGGCGTGGACACCTTTGAGCAACGAAGTCGATTCGATGCGCACAACCACAACATACTATCACTTCCATCACAAAGAACAAAGATCAAAGAACAAAGAAAATGATGACGTCAGCGAGAATACTTTAAAGGAAACAATTTCCCTACATCGAGGAGATTGTTCGAATCAAGGCACTTCTTCTCACATAAAGAAGAATGTCGAAGACGTCAAAGCTACTATTAAATCGGCACCTTCAACGTTTAAAGATCAAATCATCAATCACTAACACTTAGGGGGAGATTGTTGGAATCACTCCTAAACTAGAATTCAAGTGTTAATAATTAATATGTAATAGTTAGCTTAATTATGGCTTTTATGTTAGTAATCAAGGCTAGGCTCATGTAGAAAGCCCATGAGCCTATGCCAAAGCCCAATAAGGGAAAGGAAGGGAACTTGCATGTTGCCCTAGTTCCTTCCTATAAATACCCATGTAAACCATCCTTAGATGGTTGGTTGTTCACTCTTACTCATTTCCTACGCATAAACATTCATATATCATTCGTGTCTTGTGTTTGGGTGTTCATCCGATCTACCTCTTATCTATCTTTCTTATATTGATGTTTGTGTTACTAATATGGTGTCATAACAAAAAATATATATAATTAAATAAAAAAATAATTAAAATTATATAATTCGGGTTATTCGGTTCGTTTTTCGGTTATAGGGGTTCGGTTTTCGGTTATTCGGTTCGGTTGAATTAAATTTGAATTCGGTTCGGTTCGGTTTTCGGTTATACCCAGAAAAAAAATTAACCGAACCAACCGAACCGAATAAACCGAATAACCCGATAACCGAACCGATGAACACCCCTACCTTCGGTCGGTCCGGTCCAACAAGGCCAAATTAGTCGGTTTGTGGTTCGGACCGGACCAGACCGAGGACCGAATTAGTCCAAAAGCCGAGACTGAGGACCGAACCGAATGTGGTCGGTTCGGTCTGGTCCAGTCCGGTCTCGGTCGGTCCGATCCGTTCGGGTCATTTGCTCAGCCCTATGTTAGTCTACGTTTTCTTACATTATCTTACGTTAAAAAACGTAAGATAATGTAAATCTGAATAAAATGTAAGAAACGAAAAAAAAAACATTTAAAACATTAAAAAAGTCAAAACGTAAAAACAAACAGCGTAAAATGGGAAATCGTAAAAAAAGCAGACGAAAATTTCAAAACAACCCGGCGTAAAAAGTAAGAAAGCGTAAAGCATATGAAAGCGAAAAAATGATCGGCGTAAAAGCAGACGAAATGTAAAAAGCGGAAGCGTAATATAACCGATTTAAACGTAAAACCGACGCGGCGTAAGAAACGGACGAAAACGTAAGAAACGGACGAAAACGTAAGATAACAAACTAAAATGTTAAAAAAGGACGAAAACGTAATAAACAGACGAAAAGGTAAAAAAAAATAACTGACGAAAACGTAAAAAAAGTCAAAAACAAAAAAAAAACAGACGAAAACCTAAAAAAATGACAAAAATGTAAAAAACTGACGCGAACGTAAAAAACAGACAAAAACGTAAAAAAAACGTAAAGTAATGGACGAAAACGTGAAAAAACAGAAGAAAACGTAAAAACGGTCAAAAACGTAAAAAAACCAGATGAAATGTAAAAAATGTCGAGAACGTAAAAAAACATATGAAAACGTAAACAAATTGACGAAAATGTAATAAGGCGGTCGAAAACGTGAAAAAACAGGCAAAAACATAAACAAAAGGATGAAAGACGAAAACGAAAAAAAATGAACTAAAACGTAAAAAATTCAACGAAAACGTAAAAAACGGACGAATACGTAAAAAACAAATAAAGACTTAAAAAACGGTCAAAACTTAAAAAAAACAGACGAAAACGTAAAAAAAAAACATACGAAAATATAAAAAAAACTGTTTAAAACGTTTAAACAAAACTACTAAAACGTAAGAAAACCATTAACCTATTGACCCATATGACAAAAGGATTAAAAATAAATAAATAAATAAATAAATAAATAAATAAATAAATAAATAGCACAAAATACAAACAGTATTTTTGCATGCAGATGAAGACTTTAGATATGCCTTTCTTTTGCAGACATAGTTTGCGGATGAAGAGTAAAAAGCGTCCTAAGTCGTTAGCTTGATTCATATATCCAATTATATAAGCTATACACCAACTTGCTCATGTCCGTTACTCCTAACATTCTATCACAAATTCGTATATTGATGCTGGAACAATCTGTATATGGACCCTGTGGGAAACTCAGTTATCCCCAATGCCTCTGCCCTCTGCGAGATAAAGTAGTTTTTTTTTTTTTTTTTTTTTTTAATTATTATTGCGTGTTACAGCGTACCATTGTGACATTGCCATCAGTGATATATGTATATGTACAATAAGGAGGGGCTAGGATGATGCGACAAAACACTGAGCTGGATCAATTAGCAAATGTTTAACTGATTATGATATCTGGATCAATTTCGTGAATGAAATCCTGGAAGGGACAGAATTATCAAGCTCCTATAGACATAGACATAACCAAAGTCACAATAAAAGTAGTAATGTTAGTGCTACTGGGATGCTATCAGATTCCAAAGACAGGTAAATTGCACAAGACATATTAGAATATTTCATTCTGTATATATAAAAATAGTTCTGCCACCACTACAACTTAATTCCAGCAAATAAGCTACCAAAATATTACCCTCCAAGCCACCGACTACTGGTGAACATGTCTTTGGAGTCATCACATTTCTCACAAATGGATTTTCCTCACTCTGCAGCGTGACCAGATTTGCAATCACGGGATCAAATGGATTTATAAGACACCTACTGTGAACATGAAACGATTTATTAGAAAATAAATCAAGGCATGTAGATACCAACGTTTGGTTCAACAAAATTTTGAGAATAAGATGTTACAAACTACTTGGTACAATGAAATCCAAATCAAAACAAAAGTAAATTATTGGAAGCACTTATGATGCAGGAACGTGTTTCGCGAGGGTACACAAAAAAATATTTTTATTTCACCACCTCAACTATTATAATTAATCCAATTTGGATTGTGTACATATAAAAAAATTAAACTATACTAATATTCCTAATTTACAATAAAGAATACTAATTCTTACAAAAGAATTAATCTTAATGAATAAATGTACAGATCAATGTGATCTTTGCTTGTGGTTGCAACTCTTAACGACTTTATATCATGTCCAAAAGGGCTGGTTTTATACTTTTGTTCAGGATCTCACGAAACGTGAGTCTATCTCCTCCCAAACGCTTTACCTCAATGAGGTGAACATTAGGCATGATCTCGAATATTTCGAACTCAATGGCTAAAAGAAAATTTTCCATTTTGACCATTTCTCCATTGTTTATAGTCACTTTCAAGTTCATAGACTTGGCTAGTTCCTTAAGTCTTAGAATGATATTTGTGACCGGCTGTTTCATCATGAACCTCAATTCATTGCCATCTTCAATATTGTCGTTGAAGAATCCTGACAAGTTCAATCCGCGCGACATGGAAATGATATTAAATGCATTTAAGCTAGAGGCGTGCATTGATTCTACTAAATCAAAATGGTTTCCGAAATCACCAGAAACCATTTGTTCCGTGGCTGTTGTTTCTATTTCTAATTTCTGCGGTTCAGAAACCAAACCAGTTTTGAACCACGAATGTTCCAATATACTTGCAGCAGAAATTCTGGTTATTGGGTTTGGATCCAAGATCTTGGCCACTAAACTTTTCGCCTCTGTAGGAAATGACTTTGGAAACTTGAATTCTGCCCGTGCTATCTTTCTGTACATCTCCATGAGGTTCGAGTCATGAAATGGAAGAAAACCAGCCAAAAGCACAAACAAGACCACCCCACAAGACCAAATATCGGCTTTTGCCCCATCATATCCTTGTTGGACAATTACTTCAGGAGCGACATAGGCAGGTGTTCCACAACTCGTGTGAAGCAAGCCATCTTGTCTCTTGGTTTCAGCCAAAGCACTCAATCCAAAATCCGAAACCTTCAAATTCCCCTCATCATCTAATAACAAATTCTCAGGTTTCAAATCTCTGTGGTAAACTCCTCGGCTATGACAGAAGGAGATGGCGCTAATGAGCTGTTTAAAGTACTTTTTCACAGCGTCCTCTTTTAGCTTCCCTTTAGCCACCTTGTCGAAGAGCTCACCTCCTTTAACGTATTCTAACACAAAGTAAATCTTTGTTTTGCTAGCCATGACCTCATGGAGCTGTACCACATTCGGGTGTTTAATCAATCTCATCACGGAGATCTCTCTCTTGATATGATTCATCATCCCAACTTTCATAACCTTCTTCTTGTCTATGACCTTAATCGCGACGCTCATTCCTGTCTCAAGGTTCCTACCATGATACACTTTTGCAAAATTCCCATGGCCCAACAATTTTCCTAACTCGTAACGTTGCATCAACACACCTCCTTTGCTACCCATTTAGAAAACTCGATAACAATTTGCCTTCTTACGAAAGATCTCAGTTTGTTTGACCTTGAAAGTACGTTGTCGAACTTGGTAGAACAATATATTACCACAATCTCTCCTGCAACTTTATGACCTGGAATGAAAAACAAAGATGTACTGTCAATTACAGACTTTTAATCATTTATGGATAAACCAAATTTTATTCTTTCAAAGTCTGGTTATAAATTGTTATGCAATGAAATTCAAAATGTACATATAACTCACTTTTGGATATTGAAAACAGGTTGGAGCTATGGTGATGACAGGAACATATGCAAGAGGTGCAAAAACTAATGAATGAATTAAGACATAAAAGCGTGGCTATGTACAAACACACACAGGTCATAGTCATTTTTTAAATATAAAATCCTAGTCAATTTATTAAAATAAATCTGAAAAATTCTATTACTCGTTTTCCACGATTGTCTCTATTGACCTTTCACTCGTTACGTGTAACACATGTTTTTATTATATTTTTGTTTTGAATAATTCTTTCGACTGAGGCAAGGCTTTTTTACTTTTTTTTTTTGAACGAAGTGCATGGAACCACACCGTAACTTAGCTATATGTTTGGAGAAATTGAAATTATTTTAACTACAGTATAAGTTAAGCTTGTATTTTACTTGATCGCTCCTTAAATCACTGTGATTCAACATCATTGCTACGTTTGCCTTTAACGAATAAAAGTCATATATGGGTTTTCATTTTTGTTCGTGCATATTATATTACAAATGTATCACATGTTTTGAAAAATTCTCCATTCTGGGGCATAAAAGGTGTGTACGCAGACACGTTAGAAGACAAGTAAAAGAATAAATGTAACAAATTAATTAATAATGCTTATGCTCACATTTATATCCAAATTTATGTGCACCAGCACTAATAAAAAGTGGTGTTAGTTGTTTGTACACATAAATATCTCGACAGTTAGGCTATGCACAATGGCGAACTAGTTCGTCGGTCTTGGCATCTTTCTCTCAAAACGACGCGACGACGACGCAGATTGTCGCGGTGGTGACGCGAGATTTTTTTTAATTCAAATATTTTAAAAGCAAAATTAAACTTCGTTAATAAAAATACTTAACATTACAACAATAATTAAAAACTTAAACTAATAAAGCGTAGAGCGTTACAATACTTATTAAAAAGCAACTTAATAATCTAAGTTGTGGCGTTCTTTGATTCTTTGCGCAAGTTGCTCAAGTTCTTGTGGTTGTCGTGCGGGCATATTTGTGTCGAGGGTGTGTTGCAGAAAATTAAATCTTGCGTCCGGTTTGATTGTCTTTGCCATTGCAGTTCACCGACGTTGGAGCTCAAGTTTCTTCTTTTTCAACTCCTCGCGCTTCGCCTGCTGCCTCTGCAAGCTCCATCTCTTCGCTTCAACTTTATGTATTCCTCTTCCATATTCTTGGTTTTTCCTTACTTGAACTTTTGATCTTGAAAATGTTCTTGGCCATATTAGTAACAAATGAAGCGGGTGGCTCGTGTGCTTTCTTCTTGCATTGCGTCACGACCTTTTGGTCGTGATTCTCGAGTCTCTTCTTCCTCGAATCATCCACGTCTTGGGATGAAAATGACCTTTGTTGACCGAGGTGGTTTCAGAAGTCCCGGATTTCTTCCGACTAGTCTTGGTGAAAGCAGGCATCTCAGCAGATTTTCCAGCGAATGTCCTCTCAAAACTTTCCAACACTCCTTGATGTAAACTCATGCTTGTAAGCACACGGTGATTCGTTACAAGCCTTTTCATAGTCGTCTTCGTCATTCTCACGCGCCGTGATTATCCTTGATATTATCCATAATTGCACAAAAGAAACCAACCCTAGAGCGAATCCTACCCTTCCATTTGGTCGTTATGGGTTGTAGGTTCTTGTTGAACCGATTCATTTTCAACGACGCTATCACCTCATCCCAAACCCACTCCGGTTGATAGAGTTCCCTTTTCCGAATTTTTCGACACATGTACCCAAGCTCTACAAAGCGCGACCTCTTCCATTGTTGTCCATGGTTTGACGGGTGCGGTTGCAACATTCTTGCCCTTCCCTTTGTACCCGTTTTGTAACCTTCTTTGATTTGACGGTGGCGTCTCTTCGACATCGTCTTCAATACGAATAGAACCGTGGTATGAACCGTGCCCGAACCTTGTCCCATCAAGCATCTTGAGTCGGGTATTGTTGAGGCGTGTAGCATTGAAGGAGGAAGTCCATAAAATGCTCATAATCCATATCAAGATTAATAGCATGAAGCGGTGAAAACGATTGATTAGGTTGGGAAGATTGTGAGAAATCCATGTTAGGATGATATGACGAACCGCTTGGTGCTTGGTTTTGATTGATACTCGGAAGACCCGGTGGGAAATATGGACGATTGACGTAAAATGGGTTTTGATTGTGGTTGGGTTGTGGTAGTCGTGTTTGATAATCAAACCGGTGCTTGAAAACGAACATCCGATTTTGTGGCGATGTTAAACCGGTTAATTGAAGCGGTGGATCCGTGAAAATTCAAGTTCGGGAATTTTGGGAAGTCGGGATCGTCGGGTTTTTAGTTGGGAGTTTTCTTTGTGACATGATGATTATTGAAGAAGTTGTTTGAATTGTGTTTGAAATTGTGTGTTTAAAAATGTGTTTGAGGTTGGTATTTATAATGTTGTAAAAGTGGTAAAGTTTTGAAAAAAAAAGGTAAACTTTGAGCTTATACTCGGTTGTGTGCTCAACCGAGTTTGGCTTCCTTCTCTCCCCAACCGACGCCGACCGACGACTCCACAAGGGAACAACCTTGCTCGACCGACGGTTGCAACCGAGCCCAACCGGCTCCATTGTGCATAGCCTTATGAACAGAGTGATGCGAGTTTTTTTTTTTTTTTTTTTTTTTTTTCACAAATTACGTACCAACGTGAGTTGTTAATGATTCTATATAATATCCCCAGATGGATGTGCGTGTAAAAGCTATAACATAGGGTACGTTTGGCAAAAATAGATTGTCTTTGGTCTTTGAAAAAATTATAAAAGAGATTATTTTATAAAATTACGTGAAATGCTTTTATTTTCAGAGATTATGAAAGATTATTTTGTTAATAATCTCTTATAAGTTATGTCTGCCAAACGAATATTATTTTTTTGTTAGCTTTTTTTTTTAAAAAATAAGCATAATCTCTCCATAATCTCATGTGCCAAACATATAAATACAAAGTAAACAATGTAATCGTTCTGAGCAATGTTATTTTTACAAAAAGTTTACAAAATTATATTTATAAAATGAGTTGGCAAGTGTAGTAATCATATTATGTTGAATCATAATCTTTTTTCTTTTTTTTTCCTCATTTGTGCATTCCATATTTAGTTGACAAGTCATTATCTAAATATAATTTTGTAAAATATTTATGGATTTAACATTTCTCGATCAACCGTAAACTACAAGAACTACACGGACACAAAATTGTGGACTTTGTTTTCCAATAAGAAATGATTCGCAACAAAGAGAAGTGAGAACCTCTCTTTTGATAAGATCGATAGCACATAAAACTGTAGACTTTTTTTTCTTTTCTTTTTTTTTTCAATACTTTTTTTTTTGAAAGGCAACAAAATTTATAAACCCACAAAAAAAACAATTACAAAAGAAAGGCATCTCTCTCCAATTAATCAAGTAAATTAAAAGGAAAAAGACCCGAAAGAACAAAATAAAGTACATATAAAACCTTCATTGGACCAAACTAAAACAACTATCCTACACTACCTAAATATACACATGAAATAGACACAACATAGTGCCAAAATTCCATGAGATTGCAACTGACACACATTTGCCATTTCTTGACTTTTTCTTTATGTGAAAGATACTACAACTTGAACAAGAATATTAAAATTCCACTTCCATACCAGATGCCCAACTTACTGTGACTGCAGCCCCTTTGCATCATTGACATCTTAAAACATACTAAACTTGTACCCACTTGCAAAAGCCACATTGTAATCTTGACAGCACAAACACACTTGCAGCTGGTCATGAAGAATTCTGACTTGTACACACTTATAGAGACCTGTATCCACTTACATAATTCTTTTTATTTGCACTTATGCCAAACACACTATTAAACATCAGCAACTGAACTATTGCCAAACACCCTAATAAGCTCCAGCAACTACTGTTGGAGATGTGCCAAACACCCGAATAAATTCCTTTACATCTGCACATCCGATCC
Organism: Chrysanthemum lavandulifolium; assembly: GCA_022545495.1. Classification (NCBI taxonomy): domain Eukaryota; kingdom Viridiplantae; phylum Streptophyta; class Magnoliopsida; order Asterales; family Asteraceae; genus Chrysanthemum; species Chrysanthemum lavandulifolium. The sequence goes on from CM040242.1 coordinate 193,430,146, forward strand.
ATCACAGCAACAATAACATAACTGGACATTTTCACTAACCTGATGTTCCCTACTCATTGTCTTCCGCCAAAACTGTCACATGCCTTCACTTACAGCTTCTTTCATTGATGCCGACATTTAATTGGATCTTGGAACCACTGCTGCCACTCAATTACATTTTTATTTTTTGACCTTCTAACAATCCACTCATAGCTCTTTAATTGAATATCTTGCACGATTTTGTTGACACTCGAAACTTTCTTTTTAAACACACGCGCGTTTCTTTCTTTCCAAATGTAGTACCCGGCTGTCCACCTTACCACTTGCCAAAAGCGGGACGAAAGACTAGGAACATTAACATTTCCATTAGATACAAATAATTCATCAATTGAAAATGCATTAACATTCCCGACCTTCCACCAACAAAAAATACTTTCCCAAACGCTCATAGCTAAATCGCAAAGAACCAAACTATGGGCACATGATTCCACCGCATTATCACAACACGGACAAAGAACCGAATCAAGATCAATTCCTCTTTTGTCAAGCTCCTCACGAACCGGTAATCTCCCTTTTAAAGCCCTCCACACGAAGATGTTAACTTTTTTAGGCACCAACTTGTTCCATATTGTTTCTTGACCTCCACTCCCCACGTGTAGCATCTTCTCCTCAATCAACATTGACAAGTCTTTAACTTTAAAACTCCCGTCATCCTTTAGTGTCCATCTCCATTTATCCCTACAATTATTAGAAATAACAATATTTTGCAAAATAACTAGCAAGTCTTCAAACTCCTTAGACACCCTACCTCTAATGACCCTCACCCAATCCCACTCCCAACGCCACATGTTGTCTACCCACGCCCCTTTTTCCGCCACACTACCCTCCTTCCTTCTATCCAAGTGATATAGTCTAGGAAATCTATCGCACAATCTTGAATTATCAACCCACCTATCCACCCAAAACCTTATATCCCTACCATTTCCTACCACACCTTCAAAAGACGATGAAAATTCTATTCCTAACCCATCAATCTCCTCTCCTATTTTTACAATATCGCTCCAAACGCCTCCCCCCATTGATTCCCGCCCAACCCCTCTAACCTCCCCTTAACCTCCTCCCTCGCCATGAATGCTTTTTATAACCCTAACCCACAAACACCCCCCTTCCCTCCTAAACCTCCACCACCATTTACCTAGAAGCGCCAAATTTTTTGCTCTTAAGGAACCAATATTCAAACCCCTCCCCAAATGAGGCTAGTAACATATCCCATTTAACCCATGATAATTTTTTCTTTTCACCCTCCCCCCCCCAAAAGAAATTTTTTCTAAGTCTCTCTAGTTGTTTTATCACACTCAAAGGCACGCGAAAAATCGAAAAATAATACAATGGCAAGCTACCAAGAACCGAATTAACCAATGTTAGACGACCCCCGAACGACATCTTCCTAGCTTTCCACTCCGCCAACCTAGATTTGAATTTCTCTACCACGGGTAACCACGCATTAGTCCACCTCATCCTTTATTTTATTTTATTTATTTTTTTTTTAATTTTTTCTTCCAATACTTAATTTGTATTTGTTAATGGCAAATTTTGGTCATAACTTATTATGCATTTAAAAAACTTGGTAGTGATTGAGATTACTAATTTATGTCTAAAAAGTAAAATGACATATGTCCAAACTAATGATAACTATGATGAAAGTGAGTCACAACTCACAAGTTTACCATATAAGTTAACCATGCTAATCAAGTAATAATTTTCAACAAACATGTGTCTCATGCTTTTACATAATTTAAGAAAATTAGCCTTTTGTACCAGGTAAGACAAAACATTTCGCGAGATCAATGATATTATACATAGGAAAATGATTGGGAAGACTAATTATGTGCTTAAAGATGTGACTAAAAACATATGGCATGATCCTGGTGGTTTATAAAAAAGCGGGTCCCATTCTTTGTAGCCATCGTGATGATCTGCATATAGTTAGTCATATCTTTTAGAACATGATTTAGGTCTCCCAATCACTACTCTTATACATATTATTGGATTTTACAATAATTGAAGATGTTCATTGTTACAATATATTTTATGTTTGGTTGTTGAGCGTCTGATTGTGTTAGATGTTATTTTATTATGCCATATGCGTTTTTATTAGTTTGATAGGCTAGCCCGTATCCTAGACGCTTCCTTTGTATTATATATTTATATTTATATATTGATTATGATTGTTTACTGAAAGTCAAGGAGATTACAATTTAATATGGTATCAAGCCGAATAATATCCTTCCTAAAACCTCTCCCGTAAACCGATCCCCCTCCCTACTTCTTATCTTCTGTTTGTCCGATTCCTCTTCTCTACATACATGATTTTTTTTTTACAAACCCTAGCAAGTTTTTGTAAGCATTATGGCAGGAGACAATAACGAAACACCACCACTGATGTGTAAAATTTCATTTTAATATTTATTAAATCGAATCTAACGAAACACCACCACTGGTGATCGTTGTTGAAAATTGGATAACTTGAGTGGATACTGAGAAACAATGATCGTTTCTTAGCGAAATTATCATCGTATGTTCTTATAATTCTCTGAATTCGTGTTGGGAAATCTTGGAATTCTTTAAGACCTCCTTCTTTCGTGTACATAGTGTCTAATAATCCATGAACGAAATATTCATGAACGATTGCTGGTTCTGCTCCTTGGATGAATACTGCTTTTGGTCCTGCTTCTCGTGCCTTTGGATAGAACAACTTAGTAGCTTGGACTTCGTTGTAATGAATAATGCTGTCCCATAGTTGCTGGAATTTTTCAACTGTTGGTTTTCTTGCGGCTTCTTTTTCTCTTGTGGTAGGAATGCGGGTCCATGTATGGTTGGGATTGTGAATTGAATTGGTACGTTGAATTGTATCTTTCTTCTTAGTAAAAACGGAATTATCATCGTATATTCTCTTAAAATTTCACCACCACTGATGTGTAAAATTTCATTTTAATATTTATTAAATCGAATCTAATGAGATATATATATATATATATATTTTGTGCAAATGGTGAACTTTATCCCAAATCTAATGCTTACAAACTGAATACAAATAAGAAACAACATCAACTAAACATCAAGTCAAACTGGATGTAGAATCCTTATGACTGATAATACTCAAACCAGAGATACTAAGCATAGCACTTTCCAAATCAAGAAATGCTCAAAAGACCATTCTGCACTTTAATCAAAACCATGCCAGCACAGACATAAGAACACCATGTATGCACCAACCATCTAGCTACATTTCCACATCACTTCAACATCAAACAGCGTATCCGATCGCGTATAGTATAAACTCGGTAAGACTGAGTCGTTCGCCGTGAGTGAAAATTAACAATATTTAAATGTAAATTATTTAAAATGACCCTTGAGCTTTAAATCCTCACGATTACTAAAATACTAGTAGTAAAATAACTAAAATGAAAATAAACAAATAATTAGGAAATGATAATAGATGTAAATCAATAAGATTAAAGACGTGTCCGCCTAGCTAATCCTCTAGCCTATCAATGATATAAAATGTATGTGTAATGTTCACCTAGCAATGTTCCAGTGAATCTTTAGTAGTGTAAGTCAAATACGGGTCGTTGGTCCCTACACACTTCGTCTAATAACTACATATCCCGTGAGGGTGATAACCTAGTTATTGTCTAAGCATTAAGTTACTCAACTAACCTATATGACATTGTTTGTATGTGTTCGCACACACTTAATTACTAAGTAAATTGCCAGATTATCGTCCATTAAATTTTAGACCCTACCGTCTACTACTTTTAACACCGTTAATTCAATAGACATTCCCTAACCACTAAGAGGTATCGATCAATACATAAATGATTCGAGTACTTTAATTTTCATATTTCAACTTACTAATAAACTACTCTCAATACGTAGCCATAGTAAACTCAAAGACATAAGTCTATAACCGCAATTTAAATTATCTAGAACAAAGCTAGATAAACGGTAACAATCATGTCCTTAAATAGATCGATTCATAACAAGGCAATGCACAAAAAGGCTTAGCCTTCCATGACAAAAGATAAACAAGCGATGGTCGAGTTTGAAGGATTAAACATAGTCATAACGATCAAAACGTACGAGATCCTTTGATTTTCTTTTCCTGGGGTTTCTTGGCTTTTGTCTTCCAACATTTTTTGGGTGACAACGGCCTCGCGGCTTCAGATTGTTGGGGTTGTGGGAATTTTAGGGTTGTGGGGATTGTTGTTGGAAAAATTAGGGTTATAGTGTTTGTTGTTGGGATTGATGTTGGGAATTTAGGTTTGTTGAAGTTGAAATTGTTGTCATAGTTAAAATTGGTCGGGTGTAAATTAGTTGGCAAATGGGTTAAAGTTAGGGAATTGGTTTGGGATTTGGTACGCCGAGCCGAATGATGGAAGTTGGTTGGTGTTTGAGGTAATGAAATTTGCGGATGATGGTGTGTTTGGATTAGAAGAAGATGTTGGTATTTGGTTTTGAGGGTCAGCGAGCATGAAGTTGATCCATTGTTAATTGAGATTCATTTTTGTTAGTTTAGATGTCGAAATAAGAGAATTATTGTTGAGTTTAGAAATATAAATGAAGGTGGAAGTGTGTAAAAATTGGAAGATTAATGCAATATTTATAGAATTTTTAAATGGTAAAAAATTCAAAAATAGTTGGTATTAATGCTTAAAAAGGGCTAGTTTTAAAGCCTAACGTCCACTTTTTTTTTGTCTATTGTTAAACGTTCACAAAGGAGGGGAAAAACAATAATAAAACAGCCCCCGTGTGGGCCTGTCACCACGGCACGAGCAGCCATGGCACCACCCACGGTATGGTCTTTGCTCCATAGGGTCGGCTTGTGGGAATTGCACGAGAGCCACCAGATGTGCTTACCGTAGGCTCTTAGATTAAAGATCGATTTTTAAACGTTGATGGACTTATTTTATCATAAAATGAACGTATTTTATGTGTGTACGTGTGTTTAAAGAGTGTGTTGATAAAATGAACATATTTTATGTGTGTTTCATGTGTTTAAAAAGTGTGTTTTCGAGTTGCATAAAGCAGTGAAGAAGATCAATATATCTTTTTTTGTTATTCATTCTTTGAAGTGCCCTAAAATTTGTAGAACAATAAATTTAGTTTAGTCACTTATTTTATTTTTCTTAAACTGTTAGGGAGTAGTTTTTTAAAAAAATTGCTTGTTAAATTAAATGTAAAGTTTTTCTATATGAACTACGTAATGCTTTTATGTTGGGTTTTGATGACAATGAAAACTTGTTGATTCAAAAAAAAAATGGAAAATAAAGAAAGAAAGCTACGGGTCCGAGAGACTGCTATAGCACCGAGCCCGGTGCTATAGCTCCAAGCCATGAGGGACGGTGTTTTTTTGTTGCCGTGTTATAGAGTTGTATCATAGATAAAGTTGCTGATGTGCCAAAAAACAAGTATGACTTGATCCTCAGCTCTAGGGATAATTTTTTTTTAGGTGTCATGGATAAAGTTGCTAACGCGGCAAAAAATACATGTGTGACTTGATCATACACGGCGCTCTTAGATTTAATTATATTTCAATTTTCACATGCTAATCTTTTTGATCTTTCGCCATAAGACGACCAGCTGAACCTAACCAGTTTCCATGGGTATCCTTTTATACAAAATCCAGGGTACGTATTTCGAATTGTTAAAAACTGCTTGTTTTAAAATGTTACCAACCAGTTAAGCCGCTCATTTTGTCAACTCTAACCGAAACAGTAGAGGCTGAGCAGGTGTTAGATTTACACGACTTTGACCAACTCAAGTTCCTACCAATTCCCAGACATCAGCATAAGATGGGTAATGTTAGCAACAAACTGTCAGCTATTTTGACCATATCTACATAAGATTTATTTGGGTGATCCACATAACACCACTATTAGCAGCTTCAAAGTACTATTTAATGCATAATATCTGAGATGAAGGAACAATAGGAATGTCAAACACTAGTAAACAAGGAAAAGTCGCTTACTATCATTTGAACATGTAATATCATAACAAAAGTACAATCTCCTCTCAACACATTCTTAACAAATTACCAGAAACATTTCCCAATCAGGCAGTTACAGCTTCGGTCATTTCTTGCTCAACAATGGCTGGTTCAACTGGGTAGTATGAGTAGTGGAGTTCACCAACATCATCACCCGATAGTTTCGTCCATCCTTTTGGCCCCACGTGATACACTGACACAGAAACATAATAGTATTCAGATCATGGATGCTCCATAAGTTGCCAAGATACAGACCACATACATAATAGAGGTGGCAATTTCGACCCATTTATGTATGAATTGGTAGTTTTGGGATCCATTTATCACTTACAGGTCAAATGAGTAAAAATAAAAAAAATAATAATAATAAATAAATAAAAAAGAATGAAAGTAAATTTGGTCAACTGGGACGAAACTTTCCCTAAATGTATCTTTAGTTAATGAAAGTTTAAACCATTTTATTCAAAAAAAATCAAATATCACTGAAATGCAAAATATAAAGATAAAAAATTGCAAACATACTTCACAATAATATTTATAAAAAGGACAAAATGTGTTCCAGGTCAACCAGAACCGTCATGTTCTGATCCATACTGAAACTACTCATTTTGAGTTCAGATCAATTACCAATTTGCCCAACCCACCCCATTTTCCACATCTAGTAGAGATAATTGACAAGTGAAGAGGGAGCGTACCGCTAGCAACACCACCACTAGCACCATCACGGAATGTAGCATGATAAATGGCTCTTCTAGCCAATTCAGCAGCTTCGTCGATTGACATATCATAGTTGTACCTACACATTCAATAAAATGAGATTTCCATCACGCACAGATACTATGAGCAGCTTTATGACAAGTGATGCAATAAAAGAACGATGATGCTATGATGTTGATTCCTTCATAGCATACAATGTGAAGCTAACATCTGAAAAACAGATTCTTTAAGATATGTAAGTTTAGAGTAGGGAGTGCTCACCCGCTATCTAATACACCATAAGCATATGGTGAACCAGACCCAACTGAAAACTTTGTTCCCTTTAGTCTTCCTCCTTCGCTGTCTACATAGTACAGACCTGGGCCCTACAAAATTTGGCAAACTTAGAACAACCTTGGCTAGCGAAAAATCAAAGTTAAGTACACAATAGTTGTGGCAATTTCGTCCGATTTACTAAAAACAGGTTAATTTGGGTTAATTTATGTTTCTAACGTTATCAAACTATAGACAAAAAAACCATATAAGGAAACGTGTCAAACTGGTTAAAATAAGACTAAGATGTATTCAATAAATCATAAAAACATTCTAAATCATATTAGAGTATTAGACAAAGAAAAACATTTTTCGTTGAAGTACACACATAATTTGTATTCATACTTTGCACACTTTTTTTAAAAAGAATATTGTGAGCTTTTGGACAAAATGTGTTTCAGGTTCGACCCATACCAAACCGTCCGACTCGGCCAATTTGCCACCCTAAGCTCACAAGAATAAGATTTTGATGTTTAATTGTTTATACCTTCTCATCCCATCCTGCAATCATTGTCCCGACTGACAAACCCATTCCACGGTAAGAATAAAGAATGTTTGCCAGCAACTTTGAAGCACCAGTCACTGAAATTCTTCTCTTGTTTGCTAATTCATGCAAACGACACTGAAATAAAATACACAAGTATAGATTAGCCATAGTGTGCGCATTTATATGCATTTAGTCAGATTTTAGTAAGCACTATATTACTTGGCATTCTAGAAAAAGTCCTAAACTGGAAGTTCTAAGGACAAACTATCGCTTGATCCATACATCCCAAAGGTTCCCTTATTTGCAACCAAAGTGTCAATTTTGGGGTGATAGTTTCGCGCTTATAGATTAATCTATGTATGGAACGAATTGGTAGTATACTGCATCATATAAGGAGTAAAGACTAAGGAGTGAGCACATAGTCCCCACATTCCGAGAATACAAATTTATCGTCGCATACTATTTTCTATAACATTTTTAGCTTAGTTGTATTGAAGTGGCAACACAAAAAGTTTACCTTAATGCCTAGATTTCTGTGCCAGAACTGACAGTCAGCAGCTCCTCCAGCCATTGTACCCAGCATATACGGATTAATTTCAATGATTTTCTTCACAGACTGAGATGCTGAGAAAAACAAATTCAGATGATGTGTTAAGACAACTAAATGTTCAACAATCAGGAGTTGATTCACATTGTGAAACGCAAAGTTTACTGAAAATATAAAACGAGAAGTTATTTAACTGTTACTTCAAAAGTTTTATATCAAATAAAGCGAAAAACCTCTTCAATCGAAAAGAGTTAAATAAGTTGAAAAGACAGAATCTGAAAGAATAGGTTGCAATTTCACTATTACTATCAAAGTGCAAAACAAATTATCTTTTCGAGTAGTAGGAGTACGTACATATATAGCCTCCCATGCTAGCTCGGGAATCTGCCGCAACCATCACACCATCCTTGAAAATAAAAGCCAAGGTGGTTGTTCCTTTTGCTGGCTTTACCATTTGGATAGAATTCTTTTGCCATCCATCAAACTGAAGCAAGGAAGTTAAGGTAGTGTTTAGCATACACATTCAATCATTTTTTTTCACGAAAAACAAGATGAAGCATGTATTCAAGGAAAAATAAGGTGAAAAACTCACATCCGATGTGACTGGAAGGTCAAATGAAGGTGCATCTGAGAACCCATCAGACAACAAATTGTCATTTCCCCCATAGAGTGGTGCACTCGATTCTAGTCCACTAAAGTCAAACTTCATGATTTTCACCTAGAAACATTAAATTCATCGAAAATGTTAAAAGTCTCGATAGCATAAGCTCCATTCTCAAAGAGCAAGAGCTACACTTCAACTTGAACATATTAAATTCCAGATTTCAAAATGATAAAGGGATTATGATATATTTCGAGTGGATATTGAGAACTACAAGAATCAAAATAGCAAATCCGGCAAATAATATACTGGTGGTACAATGTTAAACAGACCCAATATGAATTTCACATCTGAAAAATGAGCAATTAAAACTTTCAGCCATCGAATATCTAGAAGAATGAAAAAGTTTTATCATTTCATTATTCGTAAAAAAGAACAATTTTAGTTGTACCCCGGTTAGGCCGTATACATCTGATATTTAGAAGAGGTCAAGGGTTCAAATCTCACTATGTACACGTGTTGGGGTGGCCACAGAAAGGTCGGAAACGGTCATGGGGCTACCCCGGTTAGGCCGTATACATTTGAGTCAAAGACTCATTCTCCGTGGGTAACCTGAACAGGGAAAACCTCATCCGTTTACCCTTTTATGTTGTTAACTTTTTGACAATGATATCTATGATATATCAACCTTTTATCAACATGTTACTAGGCTTTAGCTTTCAAAAACCGTTGCAGTCTCAAAAAAATTATAAACGAAACGAATTTGGTAAAAAAAGATATTTGCTCCTACCGACGTATCGTACAATGCTAACACATGTTCAAATAAATTAACAAATGAACTACATAACCTCCTCGTATTAAACTAACTCGGTAATCAAGATTCAAGAGTATCATTGTATGTCAGAAATCTATATCTCAGTGCACTTTTGCTACCTTGAGCTAAGTAAAACCTAATTCCTGTTAGGTGCAAAGGTGGCCACGCCAACCTCCTGAAAAAAGAGGGCTTTACGTGGTTTGAGTCTGTGTGGCGGCTGGTTCAAACCCCGGTGTTTGTTAAAGCTTATCTTTTTGGCTTATGAGATAATCTGACTCGGCCTATATATATTGCATAAGCCCATTTTCCTGGCTTATTTTCCACCTTAAAGGCTTTATTGTATCATAATAAGCTTATATAAGCTCATAAGTCTCAAAATAAACAGGAAATTTTGGACTTATGAAAATATAAGCTGAAATAAAATAAGCTCATAAACCCACATACAAACTTATACAAACACCCCAGAAATATAAGCCGAGTGATATAAGCTCATAAGCCCAAAAATAAGCATATACAAACACACCCTAATCCCAAACTAGATAATTTAATGGGGATTGCATACTTCATGGATGATAAGCACTTCAAAGTGCTTAATTATTTTCGAACTGTAATAAGCAATTACAATAAGTAATCCCAGATACCCTCCCTAATCATACCTTTTACAGCTCAAACCTAAAATCAACGAAACCATATATATAAATAAACACATAAATAAATAATCGAGATTTAATACCTTGTTTTTCAAGTATGAATTATTAGATCGTTGTTGATTTATTTTACACAACAAAAGTTTATAGTTAAACTAGTGATGATGACGATTTCTTGAGCAACAATATAACCCTTTTCTAGATCCGACCCGGCCCATGTTTGTATATTGGGCCTAGCCCATAATAAGTTAATAACAGTTACTTACGGCCTATTAAGTGTTTCTCATTTGTTAGGGTGTGTTTGTTTCATTAAGATGTTTTGGGTCTGAATCTGACTACCACATCTTACTGGTAAGAGGTGGGTAGGGTCTAAATCTGAACGAAATAACGCTGTTTGTTTTGTATAATTGTCCGAACGATTTTAAGTCTTCATTTTTGCAATTTGTTTATTAAACCAACGAACGCGATAATAAATAACTTATGTAAATACGAAACAAGACTTTTATCATAAATATAACATAGTTAATAAACAATCAAATATATTATATAAAGTTTACAAAACGAGTAAGAGCGATTAAGACAGCCTCCCACCTCTTCGAGTAAGATGTTATATGTCTAACTGGGTCTTACTCAAAAGAAAAAAACAAACAAGAAAAACGTCTGCCCACCTCTTACTGGTAAGAGTAAGAGGCCTAGTAAGACCTTTTTTTAAAAAACAAACACACCCTTAATGTTGAGTTAAACAAGAAAACAATCGAGTAGCTTACTGGGTTATTTCTGGCGCGCTTTATGATTTATTTGGGATGTTATTTTTTTTCATGAACTTATCTGATTTTCGAGGAGTAATTCGTATATGTTTAAGTTTGTTTAATACTTAGATAAGAAAAGGTAATAACAACTATATTCCAATATTTTGTAACTAGTGGCACATGGCTCTCGAAATCAATGTGACGGCCCTTTTTGGTAATGAGTTGTAGCGGGAATTATAAAGCGTAAAATAAACGTACAACTTTAATGTAGATAAAAAAACAATTACATTAACGTTTTATTATGAGTATTTAAAAGAATCAATAAGCTAACAACTTGATGCAAGAAAAGCTTTTATTTCTAAACGCTTCTAAAGCTGCTTACTAAACAAAGCTAACTATTAGCCTCAAATATTTTGCTGATAAGTAATAACAACTAGGTCAAATGCTTAATTTCGTCGAATGTGATCGTAAATTAACAATTAGGATGACTACCCATACTTCATATGAACTAATCAAGATTAACCTAAAAGAGAATTTGGAGTGCCAAATTCCGGACAAAAGCTTCACGGCTCACGCTCTCGATTTCCGCAAATGTTTAATTTTCAATCTTTGTCATTGAGGTTATGTTTTGTTGCCAATAGTTTACTACTTTGGAGTTTCAAGTTTCAACTACATTATGATCTTCTCATTACATATTTACTCATGTCTAATTCTCTCTAGCCTCATCATATTCATTTTTCATATTATCAAGACTAAAATACACCGTTGGTCCCTAAACTTGTCTCGGAGGATCGCGATGGGACGAAACCGGGCATATTCATCGTTGGGGGTCCCTATTTCAAGGTTTTCACTCGCTACAAGTCCCTTTGACCATTTGCCGTTAGTCAAGGACATCTCAGCGTTACATTTGTCTTTAGTCCAAGGGCAATTTTGACATTTCCATATTTTGAAGCGTGCTCGATACACTTTTTCTCAGAGTCATGACAAGAATAAAGCCTAATAAAAGAAACTCATATTCACTACTCATCCCTAAAGTCTCCTCTACCAAAACTAAATCTTATCCCGAATTTTCCGATCTACTTGTAATAATGGTTCGTTGTGCTTGTGGTAGGCTAGTTGTAGTTAAAACTTCTTTGGAATAATGTCAACGCCGGCAGCGATACTATGCATGTCCTGCTCGTGTTGGCTAGTATTCTACATAATAATGGTTGTATTTTTTAATTTAACATGTTTAGTCAATAGTTTCATCTTGGAGTCGCCTTTTAAGTGTGTTCAAACGCTTGTTTTTCGATTTTTAGGGATCCGTGTCCCATAAATGGGTGGTGGATCCACCACAAACCACCGAGTGCGGAGGTGTTCCTCTACTTGCAAAGGCATATCCAAGCAGAATGAGGCGGCGCTGCAAGAATGCCAACAAGCCCTCATCACGAGACCATGGATACTATGGACGCAATCGCTGTGGCAAATGAGCTAGAGGCTACTCAAGTCGATACTTAGCCGAACTCCTCCTCGAGAAGGAGAAACTCACGACCGAGGAATTTCGTGTTTTCTCCGGATACTCATCATTGCCGTCGTTGTTGGTTTATCTAGTGGGTTAGCAATGTAGGTGGTTTTTGCCTTTTCACGGTGGTATGTATGGTCCGTGTAAGTAGGCGCATGGCGATGTGTAAGTAGAAGTGTGGCGATGGTTGACTTTTGAAAAGTCAAGTTTTTATGTAGTTTGGTCCTACTACAAGATTCGTAGTTTTACTTTTATCCTTTAGTCCTTTGAGTGTTATGCCTTTAATACTTTCTCCTACCCTTATAAATGATCAAACCCACCTTAGTTGCCACACAAATATTATGTAAGTCAAACCACACCTTAGTAAAATGATCAAACTCATAACAAAGCTACAAGTATCAAAGACGGATGAATGATGAGAGATGGATGAACAGACACCACTTTCGAGTATCAACATAAACTTGATATGGTGTTGTTCATCCATCTTTCATCCTTCATTCCTGTTTGTCATGATAGAATAACCGTATCCAACTCGAAACCCAGATACAAGTATCAAAGATGGATGAATGATCAGTGATGGATGAACAAACACCATTTTTGAGCATCAACATAAACTTGATAAGGTGTTGTTCATCCATCTTTGATCCTTCATTAGTGTTTGTGATAATAGAATAACAGTAACCAAACTCAAAACAACAAATCCAAGTTCAACAGATCCAAGAACCATAGAGAACCATAGACATATGAAGTCCCAAGGATGGATGACCAGACACCACTTTTGAGTATCAACATAAACTCCATATGGTGTTGTCCATCCATCTTTGATCCGTCATTAGTGTTTGTGATAATACAATAACAGTAACCAACTCAAAACACAGATGTATGAAGACTCTAAAAATAATACAATAAAAACACAATTAAACCCATACACTAAAAATGACATGATTTCATACATAACGCAAATGGATATATTTCCAAATGCATAACATTTTGAAGTCTACAAAGTTCGAAACATACATTGTTTAAACACAACAAATATTGTTTTGGGAATACATATTCGATGGATAACATTGGCTTTCATATGCTTAACTAGCAATTTTTGTGGTGAAGAAAGCTTTGTTGCTAAAATCTTGGTCTTAGTCCGATTTTCTTTGGAGACCCACCGTAAGCAAAGATCAACTTGACTTCCAGATTGAGACCGACCACACTTGGTTGATCATTACCGCATAGTTGTCACCAGAACCTTTGCCTTCTTCTTTGATGTAACTTTTGGCCGGGATGAACCTGCTTTTGAGACTGTTGTGTAGTGCCTTGACTTCCTATAACACCTCCTCGCCCAAGACATGTTTTCTTGTTGTGACCAAGATTGCCACAATACCACAAACCACACTCTTACCGGACCGTGACAAGTTCTTGGTTTTTCACAATTATCATTTTCAAGAAAAGCCCGGTTCTTTTCTTTCGTGGCCTACCTAATGGTTTATGATGTTTAGGTGAAAGAATGGTTGTAGGCACCGTGACTTATACCAATGCTCATAACCGCTTATTGGTCGGATGTGGTGTTTGTAAGTTTCTTCCCAATTCTTAAGCAAGTAACATGGATGAACCCATGATTCAACATATCCTATTTGCATTCCATTCAACCTCATACACCATTGGTAGCAACAACATGTTTACATGGCATACCGTCTCCCATCTTCACATGTACAAGCCCTAGCTTCAACATTCACAACACACTTGTCTCCCCATCCACTAACCTCATACTTTTCTCCTTCAACCCGTAAGCGTTGTACTTATAAGCCTCTTTCTTGATTGCATCTAACATGAGTGTTGCCTTTGGTGTTAATGTTCCAAGACATTTTGAATCACATTCACAACGCTCACTATTCTTTTCATACAAGACTTCTAATGTATTCCAGCAAGAATGATCGGTTGGTGCCTACCTCCCACTAGTTTCCCATTGAACACCTCACACATGTTATTAAGTAGCACATCGAACGAGCCTCCCTACAACTTGTTTGGTTAGGTTCCTTAAAATGTCGAGAACAAAAGACGACAAGTAGACATAGATTTGGTTAGTACGAAAAATGCAACCTTGACCAATGAGTTGGTGGTATCTTACTTAACCAAGCATGGGCGGTGTTCGCTAAAACTCTTGAATTCCAAAGACGGTACGCTTCAAATTGTTCGACGGTTGTTGTCACGCACATCTTCACAAATGTTCCTTGTATGCTTTAGCATTCCATTGCAATTTCATATTATCATGGATGTGCTTCAAACAATATCGTGTTCAAAGACTATGGAATACTGCTAACGCCTGGAATGATACCGCACAAATAAACATAAATTCCTTACTAATAGAATTTGCATATAAGGAAAATACAAGTGATTCTAATCAACAAAATGGTAACATCACCTTTTGCCTGTCACGATAAAAGTGTAGTTTTAGTTTCGTTGCAAGTCAAGATCATCTCTTAGACATTCAAGAAACCAAATCCATGAGTCTTTGCTTTCACCTCTGAACTGCAGATGCTGCTGTGGTATATTCCATTGTTGTCGTCTATACCGATCGATGTTAGAAGTCGCCCAGAAAAGGACCCTCATAAAAGCATCATCTAACCCCAACAACTCTCTTTGACAAGCTTTGTATCCTTCCTTCAATGCGCCTAAGCATACATACATTCTCTTGAAAACTCGTTGGACTTGTTGCATCTCATTGCGTTTGTACACTTATCCTAACTGCTGTATCCGGGTTAGTTTTTCGCAACTCTTCAACATAGTCTCTTAAAAGGGTGTATTGCCGCTTATGATCACCCCTAATCTCATTTTTCGCTTTGTTTTTGCCCTTAATGCTTTTGCATAGACACCGAACTTCAACTGCATCGAAATGATCTTGAAATTTCGATTGGAATATCTGGATTGACTTGAACTTGGTCAACTATTTGCTTGAAAGAAACTTGTAGTCACAAGCTTTAATGTCTCTTGATTTCAAACATCCGTGTTCATCCTTGAAAGTTCGAACAATCCATACATCTTTATCTCGGATTTTGGCTACATACAACAACCATGGACACTCTGTTATTTGCTCCTTGCGCTTTCGCAAATACACATCCCTACCGAGGCCTCTAGTTATCGGACCATTTTTCCTCTTTGGGACTTTCCCTCACTCAACCTTGGTTATTCCACAAATGTATTTGTCCGAGACACCTAACCCTAATTCTATGTTTGTCATTCTTAATTAGTTGCAATTTCCTCCTAGTCTTTATTGAAAGCATGTAGATCCTATCTTTCACTTCTTTGCGCTACAAAACTTTGACCACATAAAAGATATATTTCGTCCTCTGTTTGTCCGCCTCACTTAACTTTTGTTTCTTGTATGCCCTCAATTTGTTCCTCCTAATAACATACTCATCCTCATTCTCGTAACCACTTGCAAAATCATTATCATCTAATGATCCAACTCATTTTTCTTAAATAAATCATGTGGTAGTGGTCGGTGGTACCTATAGATGGTAAATCAGTAGTCTCGGTCACTTTGAACAGATTAACATCAAAATCAGCTCCTCAAAAGTATTAGCCTCATCGAGAACCGTGTTTCCATCACCATTGTTCTCAATATCATCATCGCCACTCATATAAGTGTCTGTCTCACTCATATTGTCATCACTTACGCCTTCATCGATTTCACTAACCCGCATGATTTACCTTTTGGATATGATCCATGGATTACATGTTTCCTCCTCATGATGACTAAACTCTTGATCATTTTGAGATACCTCTTCGTGACTATCTATTTGGATATGCTCAATATGTTTATCTATATGTCGTTGACATCACCGCAACATCTTCATGATGATGCACTCTACAAATTGAAACAAGGGTTGTGTGGCATCCGACTAGATTGTACCAAAGTATTGACTTCCAAAGGTTGATCAGAACCTCACATAAGTCCTCTACCACGCACTTATTAACAATGTTTTCTAAGAACAATTTCTTTGAGCAATATGGAACAATAGCAAGAGTCGCTTTTTCTTTGTTGCATCCACATCGCAATAATCGTCCTAATTGACTTTGGTGACATTTGATCAACGCCTAATGTTGTCTTACCATTTTCAACATAAACCTCTATCATCTTATGGTCATCAACAAGATCTTTCAATATTTCTAAATTAGCACTCTCACTTAAGCTTATACAAACCATCATCTAAATTACTATCGGGCTTAACAAAGTAATAGTAATTTTTGAACCGAGCTCATAACCCAATTCATACATAAGCATATCCAACTCTTCAACCGACACACTATCAACATCAACCAAATCAACTAAACTTTCCATACCTCCAACGATATTCTACTGTGCCAAGATTTAAAGACACCATTGTGATGAACCCTCATACTAAACATTTTAGATCTACCACCGAAAACATGTCAATATATGTTTGAAGCATTCTATAAACTTAATTGGGAAACAATAAATACCACAATTACAAATTCCAATGATCAGAATCAACAAAAAAAAGATCAGATTTCTTCTTAGTGGATCGATAGACGGTATCATCAACCGGATAACTGACCGTCTTCTTACTTTCCATAGGTAAACCCATGTTTCGCTTTTATGATCGATAAAAGGGTTTTGTGACATGCAATTAGGGTTTGTGAATTCGATAATTCTTGTAACGAAAGTTCGGGTTCGGGACGATTGATAATACGACTATGTGTTTATTGGGCGGGAAGAGGTTACATTACCGTGGCAATAATTAAGAAATTTTAATTGAAATATGGAAATGTCAAAATTGCCCTTGGACTAAAGACAAATGTAACGCTGAGATGTCCTCGACTAACCAAGAAATGGTCAAAGGACTTGTAGTGAGTGAAAACTTGAAATAGGGACCCCGACGATGAATATGCCCGATTCGTCCCATCGCGATCCTCCGAGACAAGTTTAGGGACCAACGTGTATTTTAGTCATCAATGTGACAAAATTATAGAATATAGAGTTGCAAAAGCTCAATATAGATCCAAAATTTACCATGATCCAACGAATCAATAATAACCATTCATTTTTATTACGATAAACTTTCACCCTTTTTAAAAATTAAATATCTCGCAAACCGTTAATCGTTACGCGATAAAAATTATACCATCGCGACGAGAATTAAATTATCTTTCTATAGATATGCACCGCTATATATTTTAACCATTTTTTTCAAAATTTCGGTCAACAAAAATCATATATGATTTATGAAAATCATATATGATTCGATTTTTACGAATCATATATGATTTTGAGAATCATATATGATTCAGAAAATCATATATGATTTATAAAATCGAATCATACATGATTTTTAAAATCATATATGATTCAGAAAATCATATATGATTTTTTCGGACGGAATTTTGAAAAAATGTTTGTTAAAATATATAAAAGTGCATATCTATATAAAGATAATTTAATTCTCGTCGCGATGGTGTATTTTTATATTTTGAAAATTTACCGTTGTAAGATATGTTGTTTTAAAAAATGTGAAAAATGATTTTTTATTATTTTAGATAAAAGATGGAGGGTTATGATTGGTTCATTTGTTTTATGACAAATATGGGTTCTATATTGATCTCAACTCCAAATTGGTATGCCTCAACAGACAATAAATGAGCCCCCTAACCAAAATCTGCTGGCATGATTTATTCATACTTTGTTGCAAAAACGAAAAATAAAACAACTTCAACAACAAAAATAGAAGTCGACCTCAACTAATAATTGTCGTAACTACAAACAGTTACTAGCAAGATGAGCTAAAGTTGAAGTAACTCAATAACATAGAGCAAGAAATAATCAGATTCTTCTTGCACTATAACAGCAATAGAAGTTACAGACAGTTCATACTCCAATAATTTATCTCCTAAATAAGTAGATTATAGTAATATAGTTGCAACATTTTTTTGTCGGGAACACAAAACAGCAAAGAGTACATGTTATACAAAACCAGGTTTATTTAAGAAAGAAAGAAAGAGCAACATTAAACATTTCACACACACTTGTAGTAGTAGTTGGCAATCATTGCATGAGCCAAAAGAACGGGGTGTTGATTTCAGCCACGAACTTAAAGGGGCGTAGCTTTTGTTTCTTTGTCCTGATTTCAGCCACGGGGCGTTTCTTTTTCTTCTTTTTCCTGCCACCTTCTGCAACACCCCGTTCTGCAACAAGAGGAGGGAGGATTGAAGAAGTTGATAGGTGGTCAGAGATAGAATGTCGTCCATCTGCCTCATCTGCCTGAACACGAAAATAGATGCCCTCTTTATTCTTATCATTATTCTGCTCATTCATATACGTAACCAAGTTCTTAAGTTTCTGCGCCTTAGATTGGTTTACTACGGGAAAGAAGTCAACAACATCAACAACTACACTTGTATCTTCTTCTTTAAAGAGCTCAACAACTGCTTTCAAGTGCTCGTCAGCAAAGCTCAAAGGACTGATCGAAAGCCAACAGCAATCAGAGAAAAGATAACATGGACAAACTAATTAACTAATTAAGAGGCATATAATAGATAACATACCCTCCAGCAAACACAACAATCCTTTTATCCAGATGTTTGTGACGGGACCAAGAATTCTTACAAAGTTTGAGCGCTAGAAGTAAGTTTAGTAGTTGAATATTTGATGTTGGTAAGTCTGAGTAACAAACAAACAAACCTGATAATTATTATTGGGAAATTGCTGCCTATTATTAAACATCATAAATAAAACAAAATTAAAAAAAAAATTAAAAAAAAAAAAAAAAAAAACATATGTAGTAGTAGTAGTAATTAGTTGACATACATCGATCAAGTACACGCTTGACGTCTTGCATATCATTAGTAGGTTTAACCAATGGACCAAGATCTAGCTCACCCATTCGAACTATGCCAACAACGTTATACGGATGAGCCTGTAAGTAACACCCAACATATATATATATATATAACAACAATTCAACAGCAACAAATAGTAATATAATACAGTAATAAACAAGAAGAAGACGTACTTGGAGTTTTCTTTCGCAGTATAATTCAATAGCTTCGCTTTGATTGATAAACCAAGTAATTATGTTGTCTTCGGTCATCCATTTGGAATTGTCCATACAGATCATTGTAATCTCGCCCACCATCGTTGTATGTGTTGTGATTTTTTTTTAGGGTTTCTAATTGTCGCCCCTTTCTGTTTAAATACACAATTGCGAATAAATTAATTTAATGGGGAATGCATACTTTACGTATAATAAGCACTTCAAAAGTGCTTAATCAATTTAGTGAGGATGTAGCTGCTAGATGGTTTAGAGGTTTATGGATAGGAAATGTAGCAAGAGTTGCTGCTTTAATAAGACATTATCCAGTAGTGTTTGGTTCATATGTCTGATAAATAAGAATTAGTGTTGTCTGATATCAGATGTTGCATAGTCTAGTTTATCTGTTATGTGATGAATGTATTTTTCTGCTGAATAGGTCCTGATTTGAGCACGTTCAAATCGGTGTTTATTTTGTAATTATTTTCTTAACTGTAATAAGCAATTACAATAAGTAATCCCAAATACCCTCCCTAATCAAACCTAAAATCAATAACAAAGCAACGAAACCATAGATATAAATAAACACGTAGATTAAATTGAATAACAGAATAATAAATCGAGATTTAATTTAATACCTTGTTTTTGAAGTATGAATTATTAGATCGTTGTTGATTTATTTTACACAGCAAAAGTTTATTATTAACCAGTGATGACGATTTCTTGAGCAGCAATATCAATATAACCCTTTTTAGATCCGAGCCGGCCCAATTTGTATATTGGGCCTGGCCCATAATAACAGTAACACGGCCCATTAAATATTTCTCATGTGTTTGGGATGTTATTTTTTCATGAACTTATCTGATTTTTGAGAAGTAATTTGTATGTGCTTTAAGTTTGTTTTAATACTAGATAAAGAAAAAAGGTAATGACAACATATTCGAATATTTTGTAACTAGCGGCACAGGGCCACTGGAATTAACGTGACGACCATGTTTAATAATGAGATGTAGCGGTGCGTATAAAGCTTGAAACAAACATACAACTTTAAAAGATAAAAACTCTTTACATTAACGTTTTATAATGAGCATTTAAAAGAATCAAAAAGCTAAAAGCTTGATGTGCAAGACATGATTTCATCTCTAAACGCTACATAATGCTTCTAAGAGTATGTTTGGGGACGAGTAGCAGGAAGCAGTAAGCAGTAGGTGTTTGTTAAGCAGTAGGTGTTTGTTAAGCAGTAAGCAGTAGCTGTTTGTTTAAAAAACGTGTTTGATAAGGTAGCAATAGTTGTAACTATAAAGTGAAAAATTACGAAAAAAGGCATACACAGATTAAAACAAAAAAATGATTAAACAAATAATTAAGTTATTATTTATACAGAAAATAAAAAAGAATTAGTCGAGTTCACAATTTATGCAAAGAGGCTAGAAGTTATAACTAGTCTATTTAACTAAAACTTACAAACAAATCATCCCAACAAGTTACACATACTATTATAAATTACATAACTCATAGATTACATTTTTTTAATATAGCAAATTCATCTCATGACTTAAGAATTGTCAACCAAGTAAAACAATATATAATAACAGTGTGTATTCTTGTCTCTTCAATAGACAAATATATATGATGTCATCCTAACCCATTAGATATTTGTACGTTGTAATATTTAAGGGTAAATATGTAATTTCTTAAACAAAATGCTAGGAGCAGTAATGGAATGCTTCTTCATGAAGCTGTTTAATTTGGAGCAGTTGGGCTAGTATCAAACGCTATCGGAGTGTTCTTGCCAAATGTTTTCATTTAAACGTTATCATTGTCGCTTATCGCTCTTAAATGCTTCATTACCGCTTGTCGCCAAACATGACCTAAAACTCCTTACCAAACAAAGCTAACCACTAGATTCAAATATTTTGCTAATAACAACTAGGTCAAATGCTTAACAATTAGGATGACTATCATACACCCATACTTCATAAGAACTAATCAAGATTAACCGAAAAGAAAATTTGAAGTGCCAAATTCCGGACAAAAGCTTCATTCAGGCTCTCGATTTTTCAGTCACATTCAGGCCGCAAATGTTTAATTTTCAATCTTTGTCATTGAGGTTATGTTTTGTTGCCAATAGTTTACTACTTTCGAGTTTCAACAACATTATGATCTTCTCATTACATATTTACTCATGTCTAGTTCTCTCTAGCCTTCAACATATTCATTTACATATTATCAATCTGACAAAAAGATAGAATAAGAGCTAGTCAAGCAAAGGTACATACATTATGTAAGAGGGCAGAAATCAGTATACTTTTTGCATTAAATTACCCCACAAAAAGAAACCAATAATAAAATTTTCAAATACTGTACAAGGTTTATTTTAGGAACCTGATTTATGCAGTGTCCTTTTTGAATTTAATATAATTCCGATGATCATAATTCATAACTGTATTAGCTTATTAGTACAAAAAGTTAGAAAAAACAAAATGAATAAAAAGAATGCTGGCTATGGGGTTCGAACCCATGCGCACTTATGTGCAGAAGATCTTAAGTCTTCCCCCTTAACCTCTCGGGCAAACCAGCTTTTTGTTTATATTTCTACTTTTTTAATTATTTCTACAAGATTAAATAGATTTTCTTAGTTTAGAGAATACCTCACTTGTACATATTCTTTCTGCCTTTGTGGGTTTGTAATTGCTAACAAAAAGTATATAGATTTAAGAATGAAGCTTGAAGAATAACAAAGTACGTTTATCTATATTTAAGGTTCAGGATTAATTTCATATATCACCCTACTTTGATGATTAATTTAATATATACCCAAAGTCACAGATTGAACGATAATGCATAAATGCTTTTAATGACGTTTGAAAGATATACGAAATTTCCAACTAAAAGGAGTGAGATATGAAATCGCTTCTTCATGCTCATAACACTTTTTTTTCTTTGTGAACTATAACTCTATAAGTTAAAATGCAATGATCTTATAGAAGAACATATTACAGTTTACAAGTTCATCTAACTTAATTTACTTATGTAACTGACTTCGTTTGGAAAAAAAATAAAAATTTGGAGGTGGTCGAGAAAACTTGATATCCAAAATCCTTGTATGATCACATTATACGATTAATCAAAACATTATACATACGAATTTATGATTCTAAGGCGCAAAAACTATGAATCTATGGAACTATAACAACAAACACGAGAAGCTAAGTAAGTAAGTATGTATATGTGAGGACTAAGAATTTTGATTTTACATCTTTTTTGCTAAAGCCATAAATCTCAAAATTTTGTTGCAACTTTTGACCCAAGAACCATTTGAAAGTTGGAAATAAATCTCATGAAAATAATGTGGATCGTGTTTTAATCAATAACTTTCATGTGGGATCACATGAATCTGATGATCAAACCCTACCATTATTTATGATGTATCTACTCAAATACTGTAGTTGAGTTTATACTTTCTATAAAATTGGAAAACATAACTAAATGGATCTAAAATCTTAACATGTCAAGTAATATGTCTCTATTTATTTACTGAATACGAGTAATACTCTCATTACATGACACTAGAGAGCATCTGCCGGCATTCTTGCCATGCAGATCCCGAAATAAAAATTGATGAATAATGATTATAGTTTATTATGTTTTTTAACAATAAATTTATCGATATCAAAATTTCAGATAGCCGCGCCATTCGGGCTCGAACCGATTATGTCTGTCTCTTCCTGCTCGAGTCCGTTGGTCGCGCTACCGTCGCCAGCCCATTTGGCTCGTTGCCTGATTCGAGCTCAATATTCAGATAACGTGTTTTATTATTCAGTAGTGAAATTTAACGCAGGAATTGTGTTTAATTTGGTTGTACAATACGCTTGATAATTATGTAAGAGTGTTTTAATAACCGTATTAATCAGATTTATCGAATGGGTTAAATAATCGACTACATTAAATAAAGATTAACGCAGATTTTGTTACACTACGCTTCTTGTCTTGACGTCCGAAAATTATGTGCATTAAAGTGTTGTACACTATGTTTCTTTTCTTGTAAGTGGTAGTCATTATACCATTAATAACGTTGGGCCACTTTAATCAGATTAACGTTGTAAGTCACGAAAATTACAATATACTTATTTTGTTGTAAAATCAATATTTGTTGCAATTTATCAGACATCGCGCTTAAACGATTGTAATTTTTGGTGAAGGGTGTTTTAATAAGATTAATATTGTTTGAAAAATATTGGCCTTAAACGACACCACGCTTTATTTTCATTGCACAATACGCTTACTTTATTGTAATTCAAAAAATTAGATCAAAGGCCAGAAACCATGTTTAATTTCTTGTACGTCTTAAAATTAAGAGTGAGATGCCTTCGTGTATTATAAATAGTATGGGTACTTAATAAACTTGTAATTTGATGAATGTCAAGTAATACGTCTCTATTTTTCTCTACAAATTAAGCTTAAATATAGTTTGTTTCTTTTGTAACTTGAATCCACTAACCGCTAAACATGGGTTGGTCCCAAAGTCCCACACTTCAAAAAAGTTCTATAAACATCAAAATGGATTTTAATATTATTTATTTATTTATTTATTTAAAAGCAATAAATTTTATATATAAATAAAAATAGCAAGATGCTAAAATTACATGATACGAACATAACAAACCGACCAAACTCTCAACTTACTATACCCGTAAACCAACCAACTCACTTACTACTATACTATAACCAAATAAGGATATCATAAACTGAAAATCCAACATACTAAGATACAACTCATACCATCAAACCCACTAAACACAATGACACAAAACCTACAATTTCACCACCCTAGCACTTCAAGAAGCTCGCAATCCTCACAATGACACAAAACCTATATACAATGCAATTATTGAATGTGTATCTGTTTTAAGTATATAAAAACAAATTTACTTAAGTTAAAACAATGGTCAAATTATGAAAGTTCAAATAAAAGTGAAGTGTAATATTTGTTGTCGGTTCATAAGTCAACAGTACTGGTTGGTAAACAAGGATAATAGCCATGATTTATGTTTTTCAACTAGTATCATTAGTGTAATTCAAAATAAGTGAACGAGTTGAGTTTTTTTAACAGTGATAAAATGATGTGTCATGCATTCATGCTATGTTTCATGTACTGTCTTTTGTGTGATGGATTGATTGATTTGGATGTCAAATTGTTAACCACAACTTTTTTTGGCATACCGTCATCATGGGTTGTGTTATTCGTAAACCTTCCTGGTCCATCAATAAAAAAAAAAAAAACAAAAAAAAAAAAAAAACAACATAGTTTTTTATCATTTTATGTTTCGTATTTTTGTTAGCTTAATACTTTTGACTTGTTAAATTTTATTTTATTTTTTCCGCACTTTTCATCAAGAACACTGCTGTTAGCCACTCAAATAATATCAAGAGTGGTGGTGACTTTATTTTTCATAAACTTAGTTTTAGATCCGTAAAGAGTTGGTTCAACCAGTGTCTCGACTTCCCATCAATTTATCAGAATTTTTGTGGTTTTAATGGGTGACGTTTATAATAATAATAATAACAACAATAATAATAATAATAATAATAATAATAAAAGGTATCTCTTATAAGTGTCAGAACTAGGCGAACATTCATGAACATTTCACGAACGGTTCGGTAAAAGCTCGCTTATGTTCGTTTATTTATTAAATGAACAAACACGAACAATATTTTACGATCGTTTATTTAAACGAACGAACACGAACAAAAGTCACGTCCGTTTATTTATGTTCGTGAACGCTCGATTATGCGCTCGTTAACGTTCGCTTATGCTCATTTATTTATTTATGTTCAGATATCAAATCTTTTAATTGTATAATTTTAAATTAGTTTTTTAAACAAAACAACACTTATAAAACAATATTAGATGCATAATTTAATAAAGTTTATGATTGTTTATCATGTTCATTTACGTTCGATCATTTATGTTCGTTTAGCGTTCGTTTAATGTCTTAATGAACAAATATAAACGAACATGAACAACTCAATTTCTTAATAAACAAACATGAACAAGAATATTTCGTCCGTTTAAGCGTTCGTGTTCGTTTATTTGTCCGGTTAAAATTAAATGAACGAATATGAACAAAGCTCCGTTCGTGTTCGTTCGATTCGTTTACAACCCTAATCACTTGTAGTTTTAAAGGGTCTTTATAACTTATCTCCGTCATCATATTTGTAGAGGTAAATACAAAGTTCTAATTATTATATGAGTAAACTATCTATGAAACTAACAACTATGTTTGCTAAAGTAAAGTAACACAAATGTATGGGTAGTTTAGAAACAAAATTGTTTGGAAAACAAGGATATGAACCACAAACTTATTTTATTCTCAATGTAAAAGTTTCTATTATCAAGCAAAATATGTTAATGGGTTCTTTCAACCTTATGTTTGTTACTCCCTCTATCTTAAAATTGTTGTTTCCAAATAAAAAACATAAAATTTAATAAAAGTAAAATCAGTACATTTTTAACAAATTAAATATCATTCACATTTATTATTTTTTTTATTGGTTAAAACAAAAAGTAAATAATTATTTTAAAACTAATTAAATTAAAAAAATGGATAATAATTTTAGTGCAAACATAAAGGTGATTTACGCATTTCAATTAATGATTTGCACACTCAAATTGTTTGTGTTATGATATTTGTACTTTTACATCACATTTACTTATATTCACCCTTCTAAGAGTATAAATGTCAAAAAAACAAACAATTAAAGTGTGCAAATCAATTTATAAAGTGTTAAAATCGCAAAACAAACAATTAGTTTTTATGCTTGTTAGAGCAGATGGTGTCGCCTCGCCATCACCCTTCGCCGTCCAGCGTGGCGCTTCGCCGTCGGCCGTCATGACACCGGCCTCGTTCGCCGTCGGCCGCCGTGGAGTGGAGCTTCGTTCTGACGACGAGCAATTCTCCTGACAAAAAGTGTTTGCAACGTTTATATTTTCAAATGAAGTGGTAGTGGTGGGCCCCAAATGAAGAGGTTGAGGTTTGTCATGAGTGAGGGGGGTTTGTTGTGGTTAGTTGTGGAGAAGTGGGATGCTGATGTGGCGCTGAGGTGGCACTGATGAAGAGGGGAGGCTTGTCATGACACCCTGCCCTCTTAGGCTGGTCGCATCCCATACTTTAACATCGGTTGGGCAACACTTTTTTTCCTCCTCAACCGATTTGAACATCGGTCCTCTCGATTGCGACACTCGGTTGCCACATCTACGAATGTCAAGATTTGAATATCGAGCAAATTCACCGATGTTAAAACGTTTGCTTCGTCGAAAGTGACCGTTTGGTCATTAAACCGACAAAAAAAAAAAAAAAAAAAAAAAAACAACAACTTTTTTAAACCAATTTTACCATTCTATAAATACCAACTTCACCTCAAACACACTTAAAAAAAAAAAAAAAAAAAAAAAAAAAAACAACTTGGGTCGTCATTGGGCATCCTAAGCATGTCGGTCACGGAGAGAAAGGCGATGACGCATACTGGACGACCTGCGCCACGACCTGACTAATTTTATAATACCTCAAAATAAAAATGATCAAGTGGTTTGTAAAGTTCAACGATAATTGTTGGTAAAAATTAATGAGAGCCACAATAAATGTTTTCCTTAATGATTGTCATAATTACTGGCGAAAAAACTCATGTGTCTTTTTCATGATGTCCATTCATGTTTGGAAGAGGGGTAGGTGTGGTGAAGAACTCATACCTTTTTATTATTGTCATCTCAGCGCAACATCAGAATAACACAACTAACCACAACAAATCCCCCCTTCCTCATAACAAATCTCAACTTCTTCATTTGGGACCCACCACTAAATAAAACATTACATATTTACAAAAAAATAAAAAATAAAATCTGACAAAAGTACATTATCTACCTTCGCCGTGGTGATGAATAAGGTAGTGATGAAGAGGGACAAAGAGGGGGCGGTGTGGTGAAGAGCCACGACAAGGCTGCCACATAAGCCCACAACGAGCCATGATTTTGACATACCCTCCACTCTAAGCAAGATATTTTCTTAGCCAATGTCTTACAGAAATACGATGCTTGATACTTTTGAAATTTTATAACCACGCGATCTTTAGTCTTTATCAACCATGCATTGTACAAACTTTTAACACTTCTCGTTAATATACACACATGTAACAATGAACTAGGAACACACAATTTGGTATTTGATGTCCACAAGGAAAACAAGTCTACATGCACATAATAGAACCAAATCGGGATAATAAGTACAAAGTCCATGTGGCTCTGTAGTCGACTTTTAAGGACAATTAACGTTCATACGTACATGACATTTAGGTTAGCTTGAAAGGAGTTGGTTATTTGTCCCTTCTAAATTGCAAGTAATACCTTTTTAAATTTTTTTATTAAAAAAAAGAAAAATAAAAAATATAAAGTTTGATAAGTTAAAATAGTAAAACATAAAAAATACAGAGCAGAAAACAAAAAAAAAATTGTTTTTTCCTATTAATAAAGTAAGTAAAATTGCCGAAAAAAATGCGGAACAAAAATTTTAAAGTCTGACAAGCCAAGAATAGTATAATTCAAAAGATACGAAACAAAAAATATAAAAAACTGTCTTTTCTTGTCAATAAATAGAGTATTAAAAGGTATTACTTGTAATAAAGATGAATAAGTTACTATCACCCAGCTTGAAATTTTGATGATAAGTAATAAGACAATTATTTGTGTACATTAGCACTTAGACTCTTATAAAGAAAAACTAAAATTTTACTACGTAGTAAAGTTTACGGTTCATTAAACTAGTTACTTGTTACTTATTTTTTAAGTAATTTAAGTAGCTAAAGCCAAAATTAGAAAGTTTCTTTTAGTTAGTAGCAAATTAAGTATAGATTTCTTGGAAGTGGGGGCCAGAAACCAAATTATTGTTTAGTACGAAAATTTGTAGGTGTGTGTTATGATGGTAGGTGATCGATCGATAACATATTTGATTGTTTCATTTTATGGCACATTCAATGCATCAAAGGTTGACCAAAAACATGGTCTTTTCATTTTATATTAGTTGGTTATAGATATTTGTAAAAAAGAAAGAGTAAATTGCAAAAATCGTCCTTAAAGTTTGGTCAAATGCAAGTTTGTTCCAGCCGTTTAGAAAGGTGCGATCGCCTATGTGGAAAGCTTGTGCAAGAAAAATCACATTGGCCAACAACAAACGACTATAACGCCTTTCTAAACGTTTGGGATTTAAACTGCAATTTAGCCAAACTTTAAGGACGATTTTGCAATTTACTATTTTCTATATTATTTTAGTTTTTACATAAATGATCCTCAGATTGTACAAAGTTTTACGATGTTAGTCCCGATTTTTTTTTTTTTTTTAACCATCGCCACCGCGACCATTATTATGCCACCACTACCACACCATACACCACCACGCAGAGTGGCGGTGGTGGTTGTGCGTGGTGGTGTATGAGGTTGTGGTAGTGGGAGGCGGTGGTGGGGTGGAGATGGTGGTGGTGGCGGGTGCCGGTGGTAGTGGGTGACGGTGGTGGGGTGGAGATGGCGGTGGTAGTAGGTCGCGGTGGGTGGCGGTGGTGGGGTGGAGATGGTGGTGGTGGCGGGTGGCGGTGGTAGTGGGTGACGGTGGTGGGGTGGAGATGGCGGTGGTAGTGGGTCGCGGTGGGTGGCGATGGTGGTGGTGGTCAGTGGCGATGGTGGTTGTGAGTGGTGGTGGATGGGGTGGCGGTGGTGGCTGTGAGTGGTGGTGGATGGGGTTGTGGTATTGGGTGGCGGTGGTGGGGTGGCGATGGTGGTGTGGTCAGTGGCGATGGGTGGCGGCGGTGGCTGTGAGTGGTGGTGGTAGTGGGGTGGCGATGGTGGTGGTGGTCAGTGGCGGTGGGTGGGGTGAAGATGGTGGCGGTGGTAGTGGGTGACGGTGGTGGGGTGGAGATGGTGATGGTGGCGGGTGGGGGTGGTAGTGGGTCGCGGTGGGTGGCGGTGGTGGGGTGGCGATGGTGGTGGTGGTCATTGGCGGTAGGTGGCGATGGTGGTTGTGAGTGGTGGTGGATGGGATGGTGGTGGTGGCTGTGAGTGGTGGTGGATGGGGTTGTGGTATTGGGTGGCGGTGGTGGTGTGGTCAGTGGCGGTGGGTGGCGGCGGTGGTGGTGGTAGTGGTGTGGCGATGGTGGTGGTGGTCAGTGGCGGTGGGTGGGGTCGAGATGGTGGCAGTGGTAGTGGGTGACAGTGGTGGGGTGGAGATGGCGATGGTGGCGGGTGGGGTGGTAGTGGGTGGCGGTGGTGGTTGTGAGTGGTGGTTGATGAGGTTGTCTTTAGTGGATGTGGTGTGGTATGAGTGGTGGTGGATGGGGTGGTGGTAGTAGGTGATGGTGGTTGGGTGGTGGGGTAGAGATGGTGGGGGTGGTAGTGGGTCGCGGTGGGTGGCGATGGTTAAAAAAAATGGGACTAATATCACAACCAGACAACACAAGTGATCATTTATATAAGAAACCGAAAATAATATAGAAATGAGTAAATTGCAAAATCGTCCTTAAAGTTTGCTAAATTGCAGTTTCGTCCCAAACGCTAGAAAAGCGATTTAGTCGTTTGTTGTTGGCGGGGACGATTTTGCTCCAAAAGTTTCTCACAGGGATGATCTTTGCACTTTCTAAACATTTGGGACGAAACTTGCAATTTGGTCAAATTTTAAGGACGATTTTTGCAATTTACTCAAAAAGAAATAATATTGTGGCTAGAAAGTCGTATTTTTATTACATGATTCTAAAACTTGATTAAGGACGGTTATTTCAGTTTAATATTGGTCCAAGAAGCAGCTTAATCCCGAAAAGGTTGTTTAGCCAATAAAAATCGTACTTACAATACCTAATTAATTATAGATTAATTTGGTAATTCAATGTTTTAGGTCCTAATTGTAAAACCCGAAAACTGACAAGCACGTGAAACTCACATGGATGGTGCTAATAAAAAGATGTCACGTATAGTAATGTGCATAGGCACACGTACCAAACAAATGATACGATACAACACCACCAATCTTATATTATAACGAGATGAAGACGCCCGCCGCGTTGCGGCGGTATTTCACCCAGTTGTTGATACCGAGTTTTTTTTATCAAAGTTCGGGCTCATGTATGCACTTACAAAAATGACCCATTAAGGCCATGTGCATCTCCCTATAATGACCTATTTTAGCAACTGAATGCTATACTTGAATATTGTTGTGTTATCGAGTAGAATCTTTCCACCCGGAAGTATATTTCAACCTCCAGTCGCTGATGTTGACATGCGATGTTCAGGATAGCTAAACCCGTCTAATCGTCCCCTCAAATTCCTTTTGCTATTTCAATAATCTTTGTGCAAAGGTCTGCACCAGACGCCTCGCTAGACCATTGCAACAACAAAAGGAATTCGAGCGAAGAATTAGAACAGGGCAGTATCCTAAACATCTCGTATCAATATTAGCAAATGAAGATTGCCACATTTTTTCGAGTGGAAAGATTCCAATCGGTGACACGACTATTCAGTTGGATAAGAGGTACTACGACCCGTTTCTTTAATGCTTAAAAATTATAGAAAGTTCATACCTGATCTAGTTTATGTTTTGACCCGTAACTGATGCCCACCCAAAACCCAACCCAATAGAAAATCTGCAAAGGTTATCCTTTATGAATACAATTTTAATATTTGATATTCAAGTGCTCATATCACAGCAACAGTTATCCAGTTAGCATGAAATTAAGTAAAACCTAGCAAAGACGAAATCCGCAGGCTCTTCCAGCTGTTACGTTACGAAAGGCAGGCGCAGATAGGTGGCATTTGTAAAAAGCGGGCGCGACAATTATTCATGGCTCGTGATCTGGCATACAGTAACAGTAATACGTACCTGTTAAATACACACACCGAATACTGCATAAACGTACGCTTATTTCTCACGTAATCCAGACATTTACGAACACGTCACAACTGACAGAAACATATGAATAATGATAACAAATGAGGCTCAAATATATGTATATGTGGAAAACTAGAATGGGGGTTGAATAGTTTTACCAATTTAAAACTTCCTTTTAAATATTTAGATCGACTTATGTCAATCTATTTAGTTGTTTATGTTGGACTTTGATAGATAGATATATAAAAGTGTAATGAAAGATAAAGAGTAAGAAGCACATAACCACGACACGAGTATTTATAGTGGTTCGGCTACAAGGACACCTTCCTTGCCCTACTCCACTCCCCGAGTCACCTACTCGAGAGTTTGTAAACACTACACGACACCAATCTCCTTATGGCGGAGAAGCCTTCACAACGTCGCCTACTCTTTTTCCGGTACTAGGCTAACCACCGGGTTCTTTCACTCCAAGGTGAACCACACCTAATACAACGTCGCCTACCCTTTATTAGGTACTAGGCTAAGCACCTAGTTCCATTACTATGGAGGAACTACTACCCTTCACAACACAACACCTAATCTCAAGGAGATCCACTCCTTGTTACAACACCATCAAGGATATCACCATCCTTGGAAATAAATAAATACTTATATGTATAATGATGCACCTCATCGATTATACGACCTAGGCATTCTTCCCTAATGTCACTTGATTTGATTCTTAGGCATCCTTCACTAATGCCTTTGACACAACGCTTGGCACCTTTCAGTAATGCCTTCGTCTTGACACCTTTAGCATTCTTCACTAATGCTTTTGACACGGACGTTTAGCATCTTTCACTAATGCTTTCGTCTTGACTCTTTTGGCATCCTTCACTAATGCCTTCAACACAACATCTACGGAGGAAGAAAGAACTATCAACAAGAGAACCTCAGTTGTCTTGATGATGACGGGCATGGCAACTCATGGACTTGAGCTTGCTCGACTTCAAGAAGTGGTGATCTCGCCTTTAAGAGGAACCTAGAGAATCACACAAAATAAAAGACAAACTACATAGAAAGATCCTTTAGGATCGGTGGTTAGAGAGGTACAATACTTGGAGAAAGTATGTGTGAAAGTGGTGAGCCAAAAGGAAGAAATGGCTCACTATTTATGAGGAGAAAACTTCATCGTTCCCGGATCCCACGATCCCTCCCAAGAGGATCCGGCTAGCGTAAAGCTAGGGATCCGTGGGACGCTCCTCTTTACCCATGGGTATTTTGGTTATGGGTCATGGGTCATTGGTTATGGTTTGATCCATGGGTCTTTTACTAGATACAATGTATCTCATGGGTTCAATGTTCCTAGTCAAGTGGTTTGGATAAAACAATGGGTTATGGGTCAATACCATTTGTTAGTTTTTACCCATTTTAGTAT
The DNA here is from genome assembly GCA_022545495.1 of Chrysanthemum lavandulifolium. Taxonomy (NCBI): domain Eukaryota; kingdom Viridiplantae; phylum Streptophyta; class Magnoliopsida; order Asterales; family Asteraceae; genus Chrysanthemum; species Chrysanthemum lavandulifolium. Next base: position 193,462,930 of record CM040242.1, read on the forward strand.
ATACTAGTTTAAGTATATATTTACCCAAATATGTAAACACTAGTTGTTGTACATATGTATTACTAAAACATAAAATCACTTTATACTTGTTTTAGTGTTTTATGTGAAAACGTAAGTGTGTTAGAAAACTATTGGCTCAAACAGTTTACGTATTTTATTTGTTTCGTTAAAATGATTTTACGTTTGTTATCGACAAAACATTAGAAGATCGTAAAATATAAATAAACGCTTTTACGACTTATTTGTATTAAAATCTCCCTTTTGTTGATGACAAAACATAAAATTATTTTAAGGAAAACTAAAATTGTAAAAGTTCGAATTGAGTTTTACTCTCTTCTCCCCTTTAGTCGAAACAAAAAGCGCCGAAAAGAAACTAACACAAAGTTTTAAGAAAAATATGTAAAAAGAAAAGATGTAAAGTGAGTAAGTGACGGGAATGGTTCTCGTCTTAACTCCCCCTTGACGAGTCCATCCCTTTGTGAGGGCGTCAAGTATATAAAAATAAGTGAGCTAATGTATTGCAATTATGTTTGCAATTGGTTCATCCTTGTGACTAAAGATGCTCCCCCTTGAAGATTGCAACTTTGTAATGGGGTGTCATGAAGATTAATCCAAATAAGGATCTACTTGCAAATGGATTTGCAATGTATGGTTTGACACAAAGCTCCCCCTAGCTTTATGGTGTCAAAATCTTCATATGTATTTTGAAAATCTACAAAATAAAGGTTAGAAAACAAGAGTATAGTGCATAATTTCCTGCAAATAAAACTCAAGTTAGTAGTAATTTGTGCTTCTGGACCACGGATCTCATGGTTCCCTTTATGGAGGGATCCGTCTAGGCCATTTCTAGGGATCCGGCTGTCTGATGACAGGTTCTTCAGCAATGAAGATATGCCAAACAATGCTAATAATGAGGTGAGATATGTATATAATTGGCAAGCATAAGCACAAAGTAACATGGCATATAAGTAATCATTCAATAAAACCAAGAGATAATCAAACAAATCTCTAAAACTAAGAGAATGATCTAGCCATACATTTTCTACTAATAGGTTACTAAAGCCTAGAATGCAACAAAGTGCTCGAGTCTAAGGATGAGTAGACTTGTTGATTTGGTCCAATCTTTCAAGAAGATGATTAAACATGAAATTTAACTCATTTTGTACTTCTTGAACAAGTCCTTGGGTGATTAGACAATTTGGGCAACTATTGCCTAGATTGGGAATCGGAGGGAAATGGTTGTTTTGAGGAGGCTCTACGAACGATTGTGGGATTTCATTTTGAGGTATGGGATGAGGTTCTACTAAAGGTGAGGGTGGTGGTATGTCCTCCATATGATTATGTCCATGATCGTTCCTTGTTTCCCAAGATGGACTATTCGGTGTTGTGGGTGGTTCCCTATTTAACGAGAAATTTGGTGAGTGGGAGGTTCTTGGTGGCGAGTGCTCTAATGCATAGAGATTTGGGTGAGGAAGATGCTCGTTAAATCCATGCTCAAAGAATGAGGACTTAGACGGCTTGCTAGAACTAGCTATGTTTGGTTTTGAGCTAGATGACCCTTTTTGTAGCCCAAAAGGTTTGATGCTAATCCTTGCGGTTCTCTTAGAAATTGTTTTAGTTTGTTGAGGTGGGATTCTCCCATTGTCATCTCTTATGGGAGATGATTCGGTGGATGAGATTTCATGGATCATATGACCCTTTCTTTTGGATGAGCCTTTTGTTGAGGAGTTGTTGCTAAGAGCTTTAGTCATGGTGGTGATAAGGATGCTATATGAGCTTTTAGTGACTGAATTTTGAGAGCTAGATGGAAGTGATGCCCTAACCTTAAGAGTGTTTGGTTTATAAAGGGTAATTTTGAATTAGAGAATAAAATTCTTGGCCACTAAGAGGATTAAGCATGCACTTAGGATTTTGACCAGCTCTAGAGATACAATCAATGTTTTGAAACCCGGGTCGACCCGGCCGGGTTAACCGGTTGGACCGGTTCCGGGCAAAAAAACCGGTCAAAATAACCGGGTTTCTAAACCGGGTTAACAAGTAAGACCCACGGGTTTTGAGTGACCCGGTCAACCCGGTTCTCGAAACCCGCCGGGTTTGGTTTTTCCAAAATTTTGTATAAAACCGGGTTGACTGGATTGACTCGGTGGTTGAACCGTTGACCGGTTTTTTTTTATATATATTTTAATGGAAACGGGTTGACCGTGGTCGAACCGGTTGACCCGATGACCGATGACTCGACCGGTCGATTATAAACCCGGTTTCAAAACATTGGATATAATAAATGAAAGCTAAAAGTGGTTAGATAACCAAATGGTGGTTTAAAATAGAGGAGGAAGTCGGTTTTAGCTTTACGCAACCACGGATCTCATGGATCCTCTCACTGAGGATCCGTCGGTTATAAACTGAGGATCACTTTGTCGATGTGTTCTAGGTGAAATGATTATGCTTTTGTGATGTTTATTACCTATGTATTTCGAGGTTTTGACTTAATTTTGAAGTTTCTAACTGTTGGATATCTTAAATGCTTAACCATAATGGGTGATGGTGCTTTTATGATGGTTTTGGGTAAGAAAATTGACTTTAGGTAGTCTAACTAAGTGTTTTGACAAGGATACCATTTGATTTGATATGGAGAAATGGTGGTAATTAGTCCTAGAAGTTAGATGATGACTTAATAAAAATTTACTAAAATCTTAAAAAATAAAGAAAAAATGAAAAACTAGTTTTGATCCTAATTTTAAGTCAAAAGTGATTAAGATCAATTTGCAAAAATTGATGGATATACCAAACTAAGTGTTATGAGATGTGATAAATAATGTGTGAGCGTTGGAGCGGAATTATGGTGAGTTTTGATGAGTTGATAAATCAAAAACACTTCGAAATATATCCTAGGTAAGCCATGGGTGAGTGTAAGGCTTTCAAATATATGAAAACGTAAGTGTGTTAGAAAACTATTGGCTCAAACAGTTTACGCATTTTATTTGTTTCGTTAAAATGATTTTACGTTTGTTATCGACAAGCCATTAGAAGATCGTAAAATATAAATAAACGTTTTTACGACTTATTTGTATTAACAGTATACAATAGCGATACCAGGCAACCAACATGGCTGCAGTCACACATTCGATACGACTGCCTTGCCACGATGCGGGCAACGAAAATGTACACGTAATGGTCAGCATATTATCATCATCGCCTATAGAAAGAGAAAATGTTAAAATTCATGCACGCGATAGCGTGAGCATGCAACAAACAGTGACCGCAAAACTATTTCAAAACCTGTGACGACAGGCATGCTGCCATTTCGTGATCGTAATCATATATACATTCATTTCAGAATACCAAACGACGATAGAACCAAACCGACCTTTACCAAAGCCACATAACCAAAACTACTCAACATCTACAAGGACCATAAGAAAGCGACAAAGACTTTTACTAACACGTCACAACTGACAGAAACATATGAATAATGATAACAAATGAGGCTCAGATATATGTATACAATAGCGATACCAGTAACCAAGATGGTCATAAATCACACATTCGATATGATCGCCTCGTCACGATGCTTGGTGATGAGTGTGTAAATACTCATCATTTTGTACCATTTAAACCGCAAAACATCCGAAAACACTCAAAATGCATCAAAATGATAAAATATCACAAATAAGTGTTTTATGTGTTTTAAATGCAAAATATCAAAATGTGAAAAACGATCAAGTTTGCATAATTGGCGCTTTAGTCCCCAAGTTTCAAAAGTTGTCAAAAAGCAGGTCCTTGGTAAATCAAAATAAAGAAAAATATCATTTTAAGTCCATAGGGATTCATGAGTTGTCAAAATTGGTCCTTGAGATTTAAAATTGCAAATTTACAACTTAGGTCCCTAAACTTTCAAAATTGTCACAAATGGTCCTTTGAAAATTTGAAATGTCAAAATAGTCCTTGCACTATTGAAACTTGTCAAAATGACCCTTGTGAAACTCGATTCTGGTTATCATCCGCCATGTCTAATAAACAAAAGATTGGCTAATCCAGAGAAAACGGCTCTTGGTAAAGATATCTCAAACCGTTGATGGCTTGCAATTTGCCCAAAATTGTATGGTGTTCAACTCACCATATCCTTAAAAGTGAAGAGTTGGCTAGTCCGTACAAACGGCACGGTAAAGACAAATCAAACCGTTGGAAGTCGGTGATTTGCTCAAAATCATTTGGTTATCGGTGTACCAAGGTTCTTACTTGAATCGAAACATTTGGCTACTCCGTAGTGATGGCTTTTGGTAAAGAGATGAAATCCATTAATTTTTCTCAAAACATTGCTAGGGACTAGCAATATCTTAGTGTGGGGATTGATGAGTGTGTAAATACTCATCATTTTGTACTATTTAAACTGCAAAACATCTTAAAACACTCAAAATGCATCAAAATGATAAAAATATCACAAATAAGTGTTTTATGTGTTTTAAATGCAAAATATCAAAATCACGGTGAAAACGTATCAAGTTTGCATAATTGGCGCTTTAGTCCCCAAGTTTCAAAAGTTGTCAAAAACAGGTCCACAGTAAATCAAAATAAAGAAAAATATCATTTTAAGTCCATAAGGATTCATGAGTTGTCAAAATTGGTCCTTGAGATTTAAAATTGCAAATTTACAACTTAGGTCCCTAAACTTTCAAAATTGTCACAAATGGTCCTTTGAAAATTTGAAAATGTCAAAAATAGTCCTTGCACTATTGAAACTTGTCAAAAATGACCCTTGTGAAAACTTTGAGAAATTGGCAGATTTGGTCCCTCAAGAATCTGAAATTGCACAAATGGTCCTTGCAATATTAAACTAATCCCATGACCCTTTGTCTATTTTTGTCCCCTGCCAAAACCAATTGAACCCCCTGTCAAAGCATTGTGACCCCCTCTATTTTGGACCCCTGGTCAAACCCGGTCAAACATCACCCTTTCCCTCCCACTGGCTTATCCTTTCTTCCCCACTTGACTGCAACTCAGTCTCACCCATCACCTCTCCCCTCTCACCTTATCTCTTCCAACTCACCCCATAATCATCACACATACCCATCACCCCCTTGTTGCAAATTCAGAACCCATTTGCTCAAAACAGTTTTTCCCGCCAATTTTCATCCAATGGCCAATATGCACAAAACCAATCCAAGGGCCAAGATTATAGATGGGATTTACTCAGAGGACACGTGGAAGCCATTTAAAGTATAAAAAGAGGAAGAAGAAGCAAGAGAGAGGCAGTACTTAGTTTTTTAAATTCATGTATGTCGTATTTATAAAAATTGTCTTAGCTAGTCTTTAAATTTGTAATCTTTTGTTTCTATGTATTAAACTCAACTGCTTTTATCAATATAAACTGCTTTCAAGTATCAATTCAAAGGTTTTATATAGTTTCATGTTTTGTATCATCTGTTATAAAATCAAGACAAATGTGCTAAAACCAAGCTTCAATAAGCTTCTTTATCACCGAACAAGCTTATTTAAGCTTATTATAGCTTTTAGTAAGCTTAAGAAACAGTTTCAAGCATATTTGGTTTTTGGTCAATGAAAGTCAAATGAGAAGAAAATTTGGTTAAGCAGGTTTGGAAATGGATATTGGTTAATGCAGTGATGGATATGGGTTGAAATTTGGTTTTAGATAGTGGTTACTGGTGGTGTTTGGCAAGCCGTTGTGGCTAGGACACATGTAAGCTTTGAAAATTTCACATCTGTTATAATCTACTATTTAGCATATTGATAAATTGATAGATTTTGTTTGAGATATGGCATCATTTGAGAGTTAATTGATTATTAAGCCTAGATTAAGTGTTAGTATAGGTTGGGTAAAGAATCTGTTGAGTTGCATTGCAAAACAAGTTAATAGAGTGTGTTTGGTACAGTTGGTTTGATTGATCTTAAGCTCTTGTTTGTGCTTGATATCTGTCTACCTAGTCTCCATATAGTCTATTTGAATCATTTCTGTCAAAATATTGCATCTGCTTAGCTCAGAAGTCAAAATTACCATTAGCCAGTCCTAATTTCATATCTGTTGGGATTTTGTAAGATCAAAATCTTGTTTTGTGTTTAAAATACATAGAGATAACTTGCACTAGTTTCATTCCATCATAAAACATCAATATCAGTCCAAAAATTGGTGTCAAAGTTCAATAAAGTCAAAACATCAAAACTGCTCAAAAGTCAAAAGTGGTAATATCCGCCACCAAACTGGGTGATTTTCATGATTCAATTTTGGACCAAATCAAATGAAATTGTGGGTTTAAAAAGTTCAGTTGGTCTATTTTCTTAATATCATTTTTGCAGATTTTTAATAATTTTTTATAAGCCCCAAACTGCTTGTCAAACAGGGCTTATTTGCCCTGTTCACAAACTCAGTGAACACTGAGTTTGCACAGTTCTTGCAGAGCTTGGCAAAAGCTCATAAGAGCTTGTCCAAGGCTAATCTTTGGTTTACAAGTAGCCAACCAGGTCTTCTTCAGGTTCCAACTTTTGGTTTTTAGTTGTAGCTTATTTGAGTGGCTTATTTCAAGCCACAAAGTAGTAGGCAAAAATATGTTTTAGCACTTGGTGTTCAAAACACCAAATCTGTGTAGTTTACAATTTAGAGGTTAAAGCTTGTTGTAATTTGTTGTTTTAGAGTACTTTTAGCATAATATAGCTTCTGTGAAAGTTTGGTGCCCAGTTTGTACCTTTGGCTTATTTCAAGTGCTTATTACATAAGCACTTGCATTGCAGTCTCATTTTCTTACACACAAACCTCTGTTTTTATATTTTTCTCAGATTCATAACATTATTTTAGACTTTTCTTGAATTTTTCATATTTTTCTAGGTCATTTGCTATTTTTCTTAATTTAAAAGCAGCTTTTAGGCTTATTTAATTAGCTTTTAATACAATTAATTCGTAAAAGTTTCAAAAATAAGTTTTCAATTTTCCTAGGTTAAGATAAATATAAAAAGTCAAAAAATATTTTTCCAGATTTTTCTTAGTTAAATTTGTATTTTTAAGCAATTTAATTAGTTTTAAGTAGTTTTAATTCATAGAAAATAGAAAAATAATCAGAAAAATATATAAATAGTTTTGAAAATTCTTTTTAGATATTTTAGATTTTTCTAAGTCATAATTTCATTTTTCAAGCTTTATTTCATATTTTCTTGTATTTTAGGGTATTACTAATTAAGTAAAAATAGTTTTTAATTAATAATAATTAGATAAATAGTTTTAAAAATAATTTTCTTTTCTTAAAATTTTCTCTTATCATTAGGTTTGTAAAATATCATTTTCATATTTTTAGGATTAATATTGCTTGATTTCACATTTTCTTTTGACGTCACGTAGTTTTTAATTTAAGTTTTATAAAAGAAAAATCAAAACATCATTTTGCAAATAGTGATAGCGTTTATTTAATATATTTTATCTTTTAATTTTCTTTAATTTGCATTTAAGCCCTTGTAATTTATATACTTTTCTTTTAGTATAATCAACCAAAATCCTTTTCCGCTCAAATCCTCTCGATCACTACGTTTGACTATTCTCGCATTTCGTTGGGACATAACGACTGGGAAACACTATACTCTCGATCTTCATTGCATTGGTGTCTCGAACTGCTTTAAGTTTCTTACGGTTAGCCATTCATAAGTGGCTAGCTTGTGTGAGATAACTTGACGGTTTGCTGACCGATCAAATTTTGCGCCACGAGAGTGTGCTAATTATCTTACGCTTAGCGATTAGTGATTTGAATATTCACTCCTTGTTCATACCATCTATCTATATCTATATATTTTCTTATAAAAATCCAAAACCCAAAAAAAATTTTAAAACGATAAAACACAAAAATATTTTTTCTTTTGTTTATATATATAAATCAAAGATAAAAATACAAAAAGATTTGTCGTTTTCTTTGTTTAATAATAACAACATAAAAAATAACCACCGCAAACCAAGGCAGTGTACTACCTAACTGGGGGTACGACCATAATAAGTTCCCGAACCAAAGATTAAAACTTACCATTGTGTCCTTATGAGTGGTGTACCTTTTTCAAAGAAGTCATTCATCTTGTGATTATTGGTTTAAGTTCACTGTTGTTTTGCCTCGATATTGTTTTAATTGGATTTGTTGTTATATCTACTTTTCAAAAACATAAAACCCAAAAAGATTCTTCTTACCCCATTTTCACCATTTTCATAATTCCCTTCCTTAACTCAGAGAGTCCTTAGATTTAACTCTAGTGCATGCGCACTCGTTCTTCTAGATCATTGAGTCCTTTTCGTGATCTAGCGAAAACCCTAGACGACGTTCTCGTGAGCGTCTTTGCCGAAATAGTCGAACCCGAGATTCGTACTATTCCAAGCAACAATATGGCGAACGAACGAACTATGGCGGAAATGCTCCAAGCACCCACCGAGGGTTATGGAGATGCCATCGCTTTACCAATAATCAATTCGATCACTTGAATTGAAGACACATTTGATCACACTTGTGTCTACAAATCAATTCCACGGGTTTGACCGAGAAGACCAGTATGCACACATCCGTTGGTTTAACAAGTTGACTTCAACTATCAATTTCAAGGATGTGCCACAAAAGTAATCAAGTTGATGCTATTTCCATTCTCACTGAGGGCAAACCAATTTGGTGGAAAAAGAACCCCTCGATCCATCGAAACTTGGGAGGATCTTGTTCAAAAATTTGTCAATTATTTCTTTCCTCCATCAAAGACGACTAATCTTAAAATGAAATTTCGGATTTCGTCAAAATTTCGATGAAAACTTTGGAGAGGCATGGGAGAGATTCAAAGATCTCCTCGTGAAATGCCCCATCATGAATTCACGGAGCTTCAACAAGTTAATATCTTTTATAATGGGTTGAGCGGTAACGATCAAGATTCTTTGAATGCATGGCCGGTGGCAATATCTTGAATCGTAAGCCTAAAGATGTGATTGAGATTTGCGAGCAAAATCAAAAGTTCCTATTTCTCGCAACAAAGTCAATACTCCAAACACTCGCTTCTTCATCCAAGAACTCTTACGAGTTAGCCGCTCGATAGCCGCTCTAACGGATGTCATCCGTTGTATGATGAAAGATGTAAAGGAAATCAAAAGCGAAATTCATAAGCGGAACAAATCAAAGCCGTAAACAAGGTGTGTGAAACTTGTAGTGGTCCACATGCGTATTATGATTGTCAAGCAACCGATGCTCCCTTTTACCAAGCTCCCGTAGCTTCAGTAAACCACAATCAATACCGACCACAAGTCGATCCTCACTACTGCACCTAGCGGTATGACACCACTGGTTTTCCTCCTGCAAAACCATGGCAATCAAAATCGCTTTGTTCGAATCAAGGACAAAACTTCAATAACTCTCAAAATTTCAATCAAACCGAACAATTTCAACCAACCATATCAAGCTCCAATTAGCAAAGTTATCAACAACCTTCTCAAGCTCCCTACCAAACGACTTCATGAAAATTCCGAGTCAAGCATACGTTCAATGCAAACTCGGATCAATAACATGAGGTTGAGCTAAAAAGGAAATTGATACCACAATGTCTCGGCAGACAAATGAGTTGAAGAATATGATGAGCAATTTCATGAACATGAATATGAACCAAGCTTCATCATCTTCCTGAGGACTCCCAAGCAATACAATTCCTAATCCCAATGCCGAGTTGAAAGCCGTCACCACTCATAGTGGTAAGACGCACAATGGACCTTCGACTCCAATGCCTCCTCCACCGGGAGCAATGAGTCAAGTTACCAAGGATACAACGGACAAGGTGCAATTCTCAAGCCCACGGTATCAAGACACGTCCCACCTTCGTAGTCAAGCTTTAAGTCCGGAACCAAGTTCGAAGACAAATTCGAGCCGAAATGACTTCCGTCCCTCAAAAGTCTAGTCGACTTCCTTACCCATCAAGAATGAATGATGAGAAACTCAAAGACAAAACAAAGAGCAAATGGAAATTTTTTTCCAAATCTTCAATGAACTACACTTTGACATAAGCTTCGTTGATGCTCTCGTTCTAATGCCTAAATTTGCATCCACGCTTAAAGGCTTCTTGAACAACAAAGATAAGCTATCCGAGATGGCTAAAACCCTCTAAATGAGCAATGCTCGTGGTCCTTCTCAAGAAGCTTCCCAAAAGCTTGAAGACCCCGCAGATTTTTAATCCGTGTGATTTCTTGGGGATGGTTCAATGCTCCGCCTGGCCGATCTTGGCGCTAGCATTAACCTCATGCCACTCTCGGTATGGAAGAAACTGCTCTTCCTAAACTTTCATCCACTTATATGACACTCGAGCTAGCGGACCGTTCCATAACGCGTCCACTGGGATAGCCGAGGATGTCGTGATGAAAGTAGGAAAGTTTCACTTTCCACCGACTTTGTTGTAGTAGACTTTGATGCAGATCCTAGAGTTCCCTCATCTTGGGAGAGCTTTCTTGAGAACGAGTGGTGCTCGATTGATGTGTTTGTCAAGAGTGGACCATACGGGTTGATAACGAAGAACTCACGTTGAATATCAACCAAAACTCCAAACCTCTATCCAAACAGTGTTGCCACAATTGATCAAAATCGAAAGATTCAATGCAACACTCTCAAATTTCACGGTTAAGAGGAGTCTCCAAAACGTCTTTGAGTTAAAAGCTTTGAAAATCAACCACGGTTCAAACAAATGGTTTGAAAGTTGTACGGGGAAGTCAAAAGTGTACTTGATGATGATGATCTTGAATCGGAGACTTCATCGGAAGTGGTGGAAATTGCTAGCTCCAAGAGCACACCACTTGTCCCACCTTCGAATCGGTTTATCGATCGAGTTTGTTAACTCGTGGATGAAACCAAACTCTCTTGATTTCATCCGAATTGGATGATGATGTTTATGATCCAATGGGAGACATTCTTCCCATTGAAGAATTGATCAAAATGATCCATCATCTCCTAGTCTTATTATTCGACTCTTCCATCCCTTCTCTCACCCCGATGAGGAAGATGACAACTTTTGAATGAAGTCGATGCCTTTCTAAGTGATGAGTCAATTCCAACGGAATTGATAATACTTACTTTGATTCGGAGGAGACATCCTTTTCCGAAAATCATGATTGAAGAACCGCTTCCCACCCTCCTCCCGGACATCTTATTGACAATCACCATATAAGCTTCAAGTTTAAGTTTAAAATGTCAAAATGGTGATTTGCTTCATCGATGAGGAATGGACATGCATTCTCATGCACATCTTTATTCCATTCTTCACATGATGGTGTGGTTGCTCTTTCCTTTTCTCTTTCGGAATTAGGACACCATCTTTGACCGGTATCATCCCTTATAGTTTCTACTATTAACAATACAGCGGTTGTATCTCGTCGGTGTGGAACTTTCGATGTTCATATGTTTATTAACATTGTGAACGAAAGTCCGATCGAGATTGGTTTTCCACGTTACTTTCCCCATGAACCAATGAATGCGGGTCGAGTCAAGCTAGCGACTCGGTAATCAAAAACAATAGCTAAACATGGGTTTTCACCGTGTGTACCACCTAGTGTGGGGAGTTGCCCCATTGTTGTATATAAAAGTTTCAAAAAAAAAAAAAAAAAAAAAAATCTTGCTAAATAATGGCCGTAGTATTTCCTTTTACGTTCTATGTTTGGCATAATCACGGGTACTTTGAATATTGAGGCAATATTCATTTCTAGTGGGGGAATTCTCACGAATTTTATCATGTAATTATACCGCCCAATTCCCCCAATTTTGGCCAAAATTTTTTTTGGAGTAAGTGTCTTGCACTTACTCAGATTACGGTTATCATTCCGCCATGTCTAATAAACAAAAAGATTGGCTAATCCAGGAGCAAACGGCTCTTGGTAAAGATATCTCAAATCCGTTGATGGCTTGCAATTTGCCCAAAATTGTATGGTGTTCAACTCACCATATCCTTAAAAGTGAAGAGTTGGCTAGTCCAGAAGCAAACGGCTTCTGGTAAAGACAAATCAAATCCGTTGGAAGCTGGTGATTTGCTCAAAATCATTTGGTTATCGGTGTACCAAGGTTCTTACTTGAACTGAAACATTTGGCTACCCGAGTAATGGCTTTTGGTAAAGAGATGAAATCCATTAATTTTTCTCAAAACATTGCTAGGGACTAGCAATATCTTAGTGTGGGGATTGATGAGTGTGTAAATACTCATCATTTTGTACCATTTAAAGCGCAAAACATCCGAAAAACACTCAAAATGCATCAAAATGATAAAAATATCACAAATAAGTGTTTTATGTGTTTTAAATGCAAAAATATCAAAATCGGTGAAAACGTATCAAGTTTGCATAATTGGCGCTTTAGTCCCCAAGTTTTAAAAGTTGTCAAAAACAGTCCTGGTAAATCAAAATAAAGAAAAATATCATTTTAAGTCCCTAAGGATTCATGAGTTGTCAAAATTGGTCCTTGAGATTTAAAATTGCAAATTTACAACTTAGGTCCCTAAACTTTCAAAATTGTCACAAATGGTCCTTTGAAAATTTGAAAATGTCAAAAATAGTCCTTGCACTATTGAAACTTGTCAAAAATGACCCTTGTGAAACTCAGATTACGGTTATCAGTCCGCCATGTCTAATAAACAAAAAGATTGGCTAATCCAGGAGCAAACGGCTCTTGGTAAAGATATCACAAATCCGTTGATGGCTTGCAATTTGCCCAAAATTGTATGGTGTTCAACTCACCATATCCTTAAAAGTGAAGAGTTGGCTAGTCCAGAAGCAAACGGCTTCTGGTAAAGACAAATCAAATCCGTTGGAAGCTGGTGATTTGCTCAAAATCATTTGGTTATCGGTGTACCAAGGTTCTTACTTGAGCTCGAAACATTTGGCTACTCGTAAGTAATGGCTTTTGGTAAGGAGATGAAATCCATTAATTTTCTCAAAACATTGCTAGGGACTAGCAATATCTTAGTGTGGGGATTGATGAGTGTGTAAATACTCATCGTTTTTGCACCATTTAAACTACAAAACATCCGAAAAACACTCAAAATGCATCAAAATGATAAAATATCACAAATAAGTGTTTTATGTGTTTTAAATGCAAAATATCAAAATCGGTGAAAAACGTATCAAGTTTGCATAATTGGCGCTTTAGTCCCCAAGTTTCAAAAGTTGTCAAAACAGTCCACGTAAATCAAAATAAAGAAAATATCATTTTAAGTCCCTAGGGATTCATGAGTTGTCAAAATTGGTCCTTGAGATTTAAAATTGCAAATTTACAACTTAGGTCCCTAAACTTTCAAAATTGTCACAAATGGTCCTTTGAAAATTTGAAAATGTCAAAAATAGTCCTTGCACTATTGAAACTTGTCAAAAATGACCCTTGTGAAAACTTTGATAAATTGGCAGATCTGGTCCCTCAAGAATCTGAAATTGCACAAATGGTCCTTGCAATATTAAACTAATCCCATGACCCTTTGTCTATTTTTGTCCCCTGCCAAAACCAATTGAACCCCCTGTCAAAGCATTGTGACCCCCTCTATTTTGGACCCCTGGTCAAACACGGTCAAACATCACCCTTTCCCTCCCACTGGCTTATCCGTTCTTCCCCACTTGACTGCAACTCAGTCTCACCCATCACCTCTCCCCTCTCACCTTATCTCTTCCAACTCACCCCATAATCATCACACCTACCCATCACCCCCCCCCCTAGTTGCAAATTCAGAACCCATTTGCTCAAAACAGTTTTTCCCGCCAATTTTCATCCAATGGCCATTATGCACAAAACCAATCCAAGGGCCAAGATTATAGATGGGATTTACTCAGAGGACACGTGGAAGCCATTTGAAGTATAAAAAGAGGAAGAAGAAGCAAGAGAGAGGCAGTACTTAGTTTTTTAAATTCATGTATGTCGTATTTATAAAAATTGTCTTAGCTAGTCTTTAAATTTGTAATCTTTTGTTTCTATGTATTAAACTCAATCTGTTTTATCAATATAAACTGTTTTCAAGTATCAATTCAAAGGTTTTTATATAGTTTCATGTTTTGTATCCTCTGTTATAAAATCAGTACAAATGTGCTAAAAACCAAGCTTCAATAAGCTTCTTTATCAGTCAAACAAGCTTATTTAAGCTTATTATAGCTTTTAGTAAGCTTAAGAAACAGTTTCAAGCATATTTGGTTTTTGGTCAATGAAAGTCAACTGAGAAGAAAATTTGGTTAAGCAGGTTTGGAAATGGATATTGGTTAATGCAGTGATGGATATGGGTTGAAATTTGGTTTTAGATAGTGGTTACCGGTGGTGTTTGGCAAGCCATTGTGGCTAGGACACATGTAAGCTTTGAAAATTTCACATCTGTTATAATCTACTATTTAGCATATTGATAAATTGATAGATTTTGTTTGAGATATGGCATCATTTGAGAGTTAATTGATTATTAAGCCTAGATTAAGTGTTAGTATAGGTTGGGTAAAGAATCTGTTGAGTTGCATTGCAAAACAAGTTAATAGAGTGTGTTTGGTACAGTTGGTTTGATTGATCTTAAGCTCTTGTTTGTGCTTGATATCTGTCTACCTAGTCTCCATATAGTCTATTTGAATCATTTCTATCAAAATATTGCATCTGCTTAGCTCAGAAGTCAAAATTACCATTAGCCAGTCCTAATTTCATATCTGTTGGGATTTTGTAAGATCAAAATCTTGTTTTGTGTTTAAAATACATAGAGATAACTTGCACTAGTTTCATTCCATCATAAAACATCAATATCAGTCCAAAAATTGGTGTCAAAGTTCAATAAAGTCAAAACATCAAAACTGCTCAAAAGTCAAAAGTGGTAATATCCAGTTTTCACCAAATGGGGTGATTTTTCATGAATTCAATTTTGGACCAAATCAAATGAAATTGTGGGTTTAAAAAGTTCAGTTGGTCTATTTTCTTAATATCATTTTTGCAGATTTTTAATAATTTTTTATAAGCCCCAAACTGCTTGTGTGAGATAACTTGACGGTTTTGCACCGATCACGGGCCAAGAAAATGTACACGTAATGGTCAGCGTATTATCGTCATCGCCTACAGAAAGAGAGAAGGTTAAAATTCATGTACACGATAGCGTGAGCATGCAACAAACAGTGACCGCAAAACTATTTCAAAACCTTTGACGACATGTATGCAGTTGTTTTGATCGTAATCATATATGTATATATCCATTTCAGAATACGAAAAAGCGATAGAACCAAAACCAACCTTTACCAAAGACACATAACCAAAACCACTCAACATCTGCAAGGACCATAAGAAAGCGACAAAAGCCTCTGTGGCTGCGTTACAATAAACGCCCCGCCAAGAAAAGACCTTTCTAAAGGTTTGAATTATCAGTCAATAATAAACTTTAAAAGTGTAGCAAAAGAAAGGCAAGAAAACCTCGATGGCTGCGTTACTGAACGCCACGCCAAGATAAGGCCTTTCTCAAGCTTTGAACTATCAGTAGTGTTAAACAAACAATATTCTTCTCCAACTTAACCACTACTATTCAAAAGCATTTCAGGTATTCAAGAATAGCATTTATGCGCCACGTGTACCATCCTATTACCTCGCAAAGTGGTGATCAGTATTCAACCAAGAAAAAGCAATCCCAGTACATCAGTAGTAGGATTAGTTTTTCTTGGCCGAATATTGGTCGCTACAATCATTGTCCCAATGATAGCCTGAAACCCAAAAGATGGAAAACCATATGTTAAAGTTCCTGAAAAAATAAAGTATAGAGTCAATTACCAATGCAAGGACCATAAGAAAACGAAAAAAGCCTCCATGGTTGCGTTACAATAAACGCCCCGCCAAGAAAAGACCTTTCTAAAGGTTTGAATTGTCAGTCAATAATAAACCTTAAAAGTGTAGCAAAAGAAGGCAAGAAAACCTCGATGGCTGCGTTATTGAACGCCACGCCAAGATAAGGCCTTTCTCAAGCTTTGAAGTATCAGTAGTGTTAAACGAACAATGTTCTTCTCCAACTCAACCACTACTATTCAAAAGCATTTCAGGTATTCAAGAATAGCATTTCTGCGCCATGTGTACCATCCTATTACCTCGCAAAGTGGTGATCAGTATTCGACCAAGAAAAAGCAATCCCAGTACATCATTAGTAGGATTAGTTTTTCATGGCCGAATACAGGTCGCTACAATCATTGTCCCAATGATAGGCTAAAACCCAAAAAATGGAAAACCGCATGTTAAAGTTGCTGAAAAAAGAAGTATAGAGTCAATTACCACTTAAACGGAAAAAAAAACAAATAACCAAACTGGTAATAAGGTTTTTGTTTTTTTTTTGTTCCCTTTTTTCTTTAAAAATAAGCTACTTTGTTCCACAATCGCCCCCTCAAATCCCTTTTGCTATTTCGACAACCTCTGTGCAAAGGTCTTTAGCAGACGTACTGCCAAACCATGGCGACAACGAAAGGAATTCGAGGGGAAAATTAGAACAGACCGGAATCTTAAACGTCTCGCATCAATATTAGCAAATGAAGATTGCGATGTTCTTCCGGCTGGAAATATTCTAATCGATGGCACGACTATTCAGTTCGATAAGAGGTACTATGAGCCATTTCTTTAATGCTTAAAAATTATAGAAAGATCATATCTGATATACTTTCCAATGTTTGAAAAAGAAAAAACATGGACGTAAAGAACTTAGTTGATACAATATAAAGCTAGGCCAAAATGTCACGAACATGGTGTTTGATACTTTAAAACTAAACCATGACAAATCTCGTAGACCATAATTGTCAATGTCCTGTTTTCACCCCCAATATGTTTTGACTCGTAACTGGTGCTAACCCAAAACCAAACCCAGTAGATAATCGGGAAAGTTAATCCGTTATGCATACAATTCTAATATTTGATATTCAACTGCTAATGCGACAACAAAAGTTATTCACTTAGCATGAAATGAAGTAGAACCTACCAATGACGAAAGGTGAAGGCTCCATTGTCTGTTACGTTACAAAAGGCAGGCTCAGATAGGGTGACATTTAGAAAAATCGGACGCGCCCACCATGGTTGCAACCCCAGCAGGTTGCCGTGCCAAGGTGTAGGTTGTCTCGCTTTCAGTATGACCCGTTGAAACTCATCATAGCCCCTTATTATCGTGGGATTTCCCAATATTGTGAAACAGCTAAGCCACCAGGAAAAGCCCAGGAAATTCCTGTTTGTTTGCCGACATCGAATAAAAGACAATGGAGTTTCGTACCGTTCTCTCATTAGGGCCAACCAAAATATGAGGCTCAGACATGGAAGTAACCCAAAAAAACAGAGTACATGCGGCATGGCTGCAAACCGAGTAGGCTGCCTTGCCACGTTCCACAACCCTTTATCGAATAAAGTCCAACAAAATTAGGGTTACAACAGAAAGTAAACCGAAAAAACAGGGTACGTCCGGCATGGCTGCAGACCAAGCAGGTTGCCATGCCAACTTCCGAAGATCATCAGTTTATCCATGGGCCGTATAAAGTCACCGTTGCTGCATCAATAGCGATGCGACAACCTGATCAGCCCTACAATTCCATCTGCAATAATCGAAACATGTACGGGGTGACTACACGTTAGAAATAGGGAACATGCGAGTTATGCATGTTAGGAATTAGAAAATTCCATGTTAAAGTGTCGGTCACCCCAATTGTAGTCTAGCATATGTTAGCTCGTAGATTTGTAGTTATTTACGTTATGTAGTAGTTAAGTAGTTAATTTGTAGCGTAGAATAGTGTAGTGCAACACCGTGGAGGAAGGACGGGTCTTTACCCACTGTATACCTGATCCACAGGCCGATAGGAGGTCGTGTAGTTTGTAAGTATAAATACCCCTTCCATCCATGGAAGGGGTGTGGCTTCTTTGAATAAACCTTTCATTTTCTTAAGCAACTCTCTTCAAGAAACCTCCTCTCAACTCTCTTCATCTATCAAAATGGCTTTCTTGTTTAATCACAATCCTAGACCACCCGAATCATCAAACAACATAATATTTAAGATCCAACAATTGGTACCAGAGCCAAGGTTGTGTTGTTTTGATGATTCTTATGGTTTTTGTATGCGGTTTATATGGTTCGTATATGCGGTTTGGGTTGTCTTGTATACGGTTTGATTCACGATTTCTGTCTATATATTTTGATGGGCGTTTGATTCAGTTGGCGTGATGATATGATGATGTGTGTTGCTGCTGTTGTTGGTTAAATCTGAGTTTATGTTGGCTTACTGGTTTGTTGTATGTCGTGGTCATATATCATATTACATGTTCTAAACCAGTCGAGTGTTTTATGCAGTTGTTAAGCTTGCTGTATGCAGTTTTTTTTTAACTGTTTCATTCAAGTTTTATTTCTATTACTGAATCTGGTTTTAAGCAGCTTGTATGCCTGTTCTACAATGCGAGTTGGTCTTTCTTGGATGCGAATTGGAGCATTGTTGAATGCGAGTTGTCAAAAACGTCCAAATTTCAATGTATCTGATGCGAGTTGTGGTCAGCTTCTTCTGAGCGAGTTGTCACTTTTTGTAAGCGAGTTGGCGGATTCATCGTCTCGACTCAATGTATTACTGGATGTGAGTCGTTATGCTGTCCAGATACAATGAACTTTAAGCGAGTTGCCTTCTAAGGACAGAAGCGAGTTGGGTCATGAGAGTTGGGTCAAGTTGCGAGTTGGTCAGAAGCGAGTTGGGAGATGCGAGTTGTCTATGTTGCTATATGATGCGTGCTGTCAATATTTTAAAATGAAAGTGAGTTAATAACAGATAACAAATGCGAGTTGATAACTGATGCGACTTGGTATTTTGATATGCGAGTTGATGACGAATGAAGCAATCACCAGGTCACTAACTCTTTCGTTTTATAAACCAAACAACATCAGACTCAAAACATGTATCATACTATCTCTCATAACCATCAAATCACTTATGCGACTTGACAGTATCTAAGTAAAAGATGGAAGATAGTGTTGACCAAACCAAATAACATCTAGACTCAAAAACAACCTCATCATACTTCATACATATTTCAACATACTTCAGACAGATTCTAACATAACTAAATCATCATTCCATGATCTCAGAATTGATGTTGTTATTCTCATATCTCATTATTGAACCCTTTAAGGTCCTCACAACATCATCTCATCACAGATCTCTTTAACTTAAAACAACAATGAAATACAACTAATAAAAAAAAATCTCAGAAAGTTCAAACTCGGTTTCAAATCTCATTAAGATTTTTTTGAACGTTACTCTTCATTGATCTTGTCTAGACTCAGCTTGGTTTCTATACGAATTCAAAAAGATTGGACTTATAACTATCGAGTTATAATCCTTCCTTAATTCGTTTTAAAGAAAAGGGACAACATATTATTAAATGATTCTCAGACTTGTTTCAATGAATAATTAAGATCTTTTCATGAATACATTCATCACAGAATCTTTTCTAAGCTTGAATTCATTTGAATATCCGAATATATAAGATAAATCGATTACCAAGAATGTTAATCGTTTTCTTCTTGATTCGTTTTAACTAATGAACGAAAGAGAATGATTTAAACCTACCTTGTTTTTGAGCCCCGTCCATATGTTGTAAGCCATCCCTGTGGCGTTTATATTGTCCCTCTTGCCAACCCTGTGGCGAGATCGATTTGAGAATCAATTGATGAAGGTTTGAGATGCGTTGTGTATATGGATTGAGTTACGGGAGGCGTGTTTGTTTTGGTGAGATTCTGAGTTGTGGTGAGAGAGATTAGGAGGGGGCGGACCTGATGTATGATTAGGGTTTGAGTAATATGAGTGAAATTAGGGATTTGGTCAAGTAAAGATAAGGTTCATTTTATATCCCAAATTTGTAGGGTTTGGCTTCAGCTGATTTGGGTTTCGAGCATATGGGCCTTATGGTTTTATTTGGATATACAAGCGTGGACCTGAGATATTTACATGGGCTTCACATGAATGAGTGGGCTGGAATGTGTTATACGGGTGTTAAAATTGATGTTATGTGATATCCGTGTTTACGTTTGTTGATGATACGTGTTTAAATGTGTTACTCGATATCCTAATTGCAAGATGAGAGGTAACATGACTTTCACAAAGATAATTGTTCACAGCATGTGTTATTGAATATGCTCGAGTTTTTTTTCGATGCTATTAATGTGGTATTGAATTGATTGCTCAAAAGATTTTATTTGGAAGATTGGATTTAGTTTGGGTTGTCTGTTATAGACTATGCCTTGAAGTTTACAAGCTACCAATGTTGGATAACTCACATGATTGGGACAGATTGACATCTCAAGTGTTGAGGTTTGATGATAATGAGATTTGGATGTTATGAGTTTTGATGACGAGATCCGATGATGAGATTTGGTATGATGATGATTGATGTTGTGGTATGAGGGTTGATACTTTGGTCTATGCATTTTCACAAAGAATATTTTGTCTCGGCTTGAATTTCTATTGGAACTATGGTGACTACGGGGTTGTTTGGACGGTATTTCGTATTTGGGTTTGATGTGAGGTTTCCTGGCACGCTTACTTATTTCGTCTTCTTTCTTTCTACCCTTCCGCGAAGATGACTTGTTTGAGCATTTATACAGGGTGATAAAGACTTGGCTAATTAGTTACGTTTGTGATTCTTTCTCACTTAACTCACAACGTAGCTATCACTTCGGTGTCTCACTCAGTTGAGATTGTCAAGAGGTTTTGTACATCGGGTACACCGTTTCTTCTTCACAAGGATTAGTACAAGTTTAAGTAATAAATCTGGGGAATTTTACTTCATGATCAAGTTTGGCATATCGGGTTTACTTCTCCATGTGGTCTCTACAATAACCGACAGAATGCGTGAATGATGTGTTTTCCAGAGTATTTATTGGATGGTTGATGATGTTGGATAATGAACCGCTGCATGTTCTCCTAAAACAGATATTCACTGAAACCAAAGTCGTCATAACACATTCAAGCTGACATTGTTTACGGTTTTGTCTTGATTTTGTAAAATCCCGCGAAAGAACCTATTTCTCGGTTTAAAACATGGACTTGTAAAATCCCGTAATAATGGAAACATCCTAGTAATTGTAAAGTGCATTTCCGGAACTATCATACGGTTTATTCTTGGTTTTGTAAAATCCCGCGAAAGAAACTATTTCTCGGTTTAAACTATAGAATTGTAAAATCCCGTTATGATGGAACCATCTTGGAGAAAGGAAAGCGTATCTCGGGTCTTCGATGCGGTGTTACGGGTTACATTTGAAGAAGGGATAAAAGGTGTACTTCATAAATTGGATGTGTGTTTGGATTGTCCTCATGGCTGTTTGGTTATTATATGGTTTTATGGGGTTATGTGCTTTTAACCATGGTCGGGATGAAAACCATTATCAGAGTTCACTTAAAACGACAAAGGAGGCTAGATTTGAACTTTTAACCAGAAGATGTGACAACGGGGTTAATTCACTATTATTTAGTTGAGGTTGAAGGGAAATATCATGGGCGAGTATACTTAGTATCTGAAGATATCGGGGATGGTTGGATGAAGATTCTTCATGATCCTTGTTCGAGCTTATTATTAAAAACGAAGACTTGGAAATCTAGTTATTGTTGGGTGTCTTTTACCTTTTCTTTTACCACTTGGGGGAATTGGGCTCATACCACCACAAAATAACTATCACTTTAAGGAGTTACGTTGTAGTGCTCAGTGTCACATTCAATTGTGGATTTTCAAGAGGTAATGTACGTCTTATACTTGATGGTTGGTTGGATGAAGAGTATAGAGTACATAGAGTACTTAGAGATGCTAATGGAAATCGGCACCGCTCTTTGTTACATATGTGCAAGTTTAAGTCACGAGTTCGGGTAGTTTTCTTGAGGTCAAATTCATCATATTGGGTTTTCTCCATCATTTGTCACGACATATAGCCCTCTTGAATGATAATGGGGTTGATTACAAGTTTGCCAAGAGTAGATGAAAAGAGAGAATTATGATGTATGAACACATCGGTTCATGCCTCGTTCTCTAAAGAAAAGAAGAGTGTGCGCTTGATGCGCTTTATCTTCGTAAGAAGAGAAATCTTCTTATTATGACCATTCTCATCAACATGCTTCATACTTTTTCCATGCGCTTGATCTTCAAGTGAACCGGCTACCATCGATTGTTTTCTCATTCCACTTGCTCGATTATAATGAAGATGGCGACATCATGTGCTTATTTTGCGGAGAGAAGTGTGAATAGAACATTCGGATGATTTTCACTTATTTAATCAAGAATGGCATCTCCGTATGCAATTCTTGAGGGGAGAAGAAGTGTGAATTTTTGCATTGTTGATTGATATTTGAGAATATAAATGGTCATACGGCTCAAAACTCATGTAAGAACCGAGCTTCTTATTATCGGGTCATCTTCACATGGAGTTTTTCTTCTAAAGCCGTTGGTTGACATCTTCACTCGGATTGATGAGTTTATCGACAAAGTGCTTCGGTTAATGCTTCACGTATACATCAACATGATGATTCGAACAATCTCTGTTCTTGTTTGATGTGATTGGTAGTTTGGCGTTACCATCTTGTGTGTTCGTTATGCCTTATTGCCGATTTCCTTGATGAACATCTTTCATTCTTGTTTGATTGGGAGAGATTTTAGTTAAGGGATTTGCAAGATGTAAGTTAATGGGATGCTTTTGGTGGGATGCTTTATGGTGTGAGTTGAAGATGTTAACTATCTATTCCCAATGAACAATCTTGAAAAGGTCGAGTCTGATCCGTTTCTACACTTTTCGCTACATGTTAGAAGACTAAAGGCGAGTTGCATTTAACGATCTAAAGACTTCTTCTTAATCGGACATCTATCAAGCAGTTGTCGGTTTAGGGAGAGCACTAATTGGGAGAGTGTTATATGTCGATTCAATCCCAATTAGACTTGCTCACATTATTGACATGTTGATTCTCACAAAGACTTCAAGCGATCTTCTCAAAAATTTCAAGTATTTGGGCATTCAAAGAGTTCTTGATTACAAGTATCAAAACTAGAAAAGGGAAGGAGTCAACATCTAAAGCGAGTAAACTTGATGTACTTAATACTTCTAAGAAATTGAAGATATCCGGGAAGACAAATGTTATTACGCAGAGAAACTCAAGGTTTGACTCATGGCGAGTAAACTTGATGAACTTAATTCTTCTAAGTGATTGAAGATATCCCGGAAAACAAATGTCATGACCGCAGAGAAACTCAAGGTTTTACTCATCAAGGCGTTTAGTGTTAGTATTTCAACTATGTGGGGAAGTGATGTTAGAAAGTTTCTAAAGATAAAGAGGTACACTAGTGTGTGGTGATTTCGATGGTATCGCAATGATCGGGGAGAGAGTGTGTACATTGGGGCGCTAATCGGTGATTCGTAGATATAATCACTTATTCGGAGTTGACATCCGTAGAGATTGTCATCCGCAGAGATAATCGATGACTTGGCACGCTTCTTCAATGTTATCGATTATTCCTTCCTTGGGTATTGTTATACCGGATACTTGAGCTTCATACACGATCATCGGGGAAGAAAAATGTGAACATGGGAGGTGTTTTCATTCCCTCATGATGTGTATTCGGGAGAGCTCTTGGGTATTGGTGTACTTTGGGTTCTTGAGCTTCATACACGATCATCCGGAAGAAAAATGTGAACATGGGAAGGTGTTTTCATTCCCTCATGATGTGTGTTCGGAGAGTTCTTGAGCATTATACAAAGAAACCGACCGCATCAATTCAACTACTTGGGGAATTGTTCTCTTGACACCTTTTGGAATGGATTGCTTGAGACTTGATGGTTGTGAAATTTGAGAAGATTATTTTATGTGTGGGATGATACGTTGTTGTTCTTTCATGGATGATATAACCTCGAGCGGAGAATCTCGATTATCGGTCTTAAAAGGAGCGATGGGATTTATGATAATGGTGTGCTTTTACGTGCACTGGCTAAGGCAAGCTTGAAATAGAGCTTGAATCGCTCATCTAATGGATTTTCGGTTTGGGGGAAGCGCCAAAGTCTCACTTTCAAGTGGCTCAATTTCTCTTGATTCAAGAGTCTTGGAAGCTTTGGTCTTTGAATGTTTAAGAGATGATGACTTCTATCTTCTACAACGGGTCATTCGATATCCTTATCTCGGTACTCGTATCATCATCTTCTTTTACTATATCATCTACTCTATCCTTGTATATATTTATTAAAACCAAATACAAAAATATAAAACCGACAAAGAAAATAGAAAATATAAAATCAACAAAACCCATAAAAATCGAAAATTTGAAAAATTCCAAAAATATGTTTTCTGTTGACATGTCTTACAGTATCGATAACATCTACGGTCTTAAAAATGTCATTCAATAATGGCACGGGGCTTTAGATGAAGTTCGAGCAGGAGGTGTAAATATTCTTTTCTATACATGTCTAAAAAAAAAAAAAAATGGCTTACAGTTATTTCAGACTGTAACCTGGGCTTCAAATGATGGCTTGCAGTTATTTTCAGACTGTAACCCGTGCTTAAACCATGGTTTGCTATTATTTCAGATAGCAACCCGCTCTTCAAGAAAGGAAAGTGTTGCGCTTAAACAATTTTTCAAAATATTTCGTGCACTTTTCCTAAAACAATTTGAGGAAAGTATGTCGAAGGACTGCTGTTCCTACACAAATGTTTTTCCGTCTAAAATTCTTCAGAAAAATATTTGTTGTTTTCATAAATTGGTGGAAAATGAGTTGCTTGAAAAATCAATCAGTTTTAGAGTTTTAGTAAAAATTGAAAACTCAATCAATGACTTCAGCGCTTTTAAACCTTTTCAGTAAAATGAGTCGTTGATTGAGGGGGATAATGTTTTCAAATTTATATCATCAAACGGACTTTCTTAATTATCCTACGTGCTTAAATTAAAAATGATAATTGCCTGTGTCGAAGGACTAGGAATTTAGGATATGACTGTTAGGATTAGATGATTATAGATTGGTTAACACATTATTCCCATACCTTTTATGATCTGATTGATATGTTGAATTGACTTTTATTAGTCGATTGTTGTTTGGGTGATGTCGACCACCATATATCGTATGTGTGTTCACTAACGATCACGAGATATCATGAATATAAGAATGTTCCGATCCGGATCCCACAAAATGAAGATGATTGGATGCGAAAGGAAAGGGTAACTATATCTTGGGTTGATAAATGAAGAAGCGGAGCTTATTTGGACTTCTATGGAGAGTTGGCATAAATGCAGCGTAAGAGGTCTCTTGCATCGCCAGATGGTTTTCTTCTAAGTGATTGAAGAAGCGGAGCTTAATTTGACCTCGGTTGGCATTCAAATGCAACGAAGAAAAAGTCTCCTTGCTTCAAGAGACGGTTTTCTTCCAAACCCCACAAACAACAACAACGAAGCTTCTCAACCACCTAACTTATCTTTGTGCGGGATCCCATTTTTTAACAATTTTGAATAACTTGATTAAATTGTTTTGAAAATGGAAAATATTGTTTGAAAATATATTGGACTAAATTTTGAAAATCAGGACTTCATTTTATCAAAACTTAAGTCACTCAATTATCGACTTGGTCATCGATTGAGGGAGAGTGATTTAATATAAAATATTTTCAAACGATATTTCTTCACAAAAGTTCCGCCTTGTACGATAATAAGTGGTGATCTAAAGATTTAATGTTATGTCATGGTATGATTTTTCTTTTGAATCAAGGTCTTTCAAAATGAAATTTTTTCCGTTCTTGTTTGATTGTGAAATTGTTTTGTTTTACTTAAAAGATCTCTTAAAAACAATCATACCTGACACTAACAATCTTTAATGTCTTAAAATGGTCCTTATCTGTCATTTTTCAAAATCAAATCTTGCCACGTCTTTCCCCAAAATTTTCTAAATTATTTAAATCTTTTGGGATCACAAATCTCAAATGGTTTGATATCTTTGATCGAGTGAAAGATCGTGATTTAAATCTCAAATCTGTTTTTATGGAATCGGTTTAGTCCTTTATAGGCACTCCTGCCTCCATGTGCCAAACGATTTCAAATACACAATGCACATGTTGAGGAGGAGGATTTATCCAAAAACAAGATGAGTATTTAAACCAGGCCACATATTCTCCCATGTTTTTCTAAACCTTATTAAATCACTTGGGATCCAAAATCTCAAAGGGTTTGACATTTTTGATCGGGGGAGAATTTGTGATTTAATAATGAAATTTGATAAAAGGCGATCGTTTTGATTTAATTGTGCCTGTTGCTCGCTCATATGTGCTAAGCGCTTTCGAATCTTGAAGCACATATTGAGGGGAGCAAATAAGCTTCAGCACGTAAGCTTTTTAAAGTGATTTATAAAGTACCTTGATTGAGTTTTTAAATGGTTTCTTAATGGCTCTTGTGATTGTGGATGTGCTTCAAATTAACTCTTGCCTCTATGTGATAAAATGTTTAAAAATATCCTATGCACATATTGAGGGGGAGAATTTACCAAAGAAAATCAAATGGCTTTTTCTATGAAAATTGTGATCAAAGAAAATATTTCAAAGTCCTCTTGCCTCCGTGTGCGAAACTTTTTCTAAATCATACGCACATGTTGAGGGGGAGGTTTTCTAAATGATCAAAACTATTAGGGTACAAAATGCTTTGATCTCGTATCACAAGTACCTTGATTGTTTTCCAAATTATTTTCAATTGGTTTCAAGGAAGAATGAAGCTGTACCAAAAGACCGACCATTTTACTTTATGTATGGAGTTATAAAGATGGTTAGGTTAGGTATTTGTTCCACGATCCGCCGAATCCGGAGGGATCTACCGAGGACAATCCACTAGTTAGTGTAGAAGTCCTTAGGTATGATGATAAAAGGAGAAATGTGAGATATGGGAAGAGTGCGGATGAGGCGAGCAAATCTTGGAACAAACCCAACAAGGCTCTTGCAATGAAGTCTCGGTAAGCTTGAAGGGGTTGAAGAATGAAAAGAATTGAATGTGAAAAGGGTGAAAAGAAATAGCCCTCCAATAATTCAATCTTAGAGGCGATGAAGGGTTCAATACATATACTCTTGGTGGTTACTAAGGTAACACGGTATTGAAGACAAGACATCATGGACCCAGTGATGCCATGCACTAAACTTTCAAGCCACTCAAGTTCCTATTAAAGGGCTTGTTTCATTCTCACGGGAACCGACATAATCTATCGACTTTCTCTTAGAGATTGTTGATATTGAAGAAGGAGACCTCTCCCTAGTCTCCCAAGACGGGAACCAAAAATGCACAATTGAGTCTAGAGCCAAGAGATCATCCACAATATCTCGTTAGGACACTAAATTCATGGAGACTTCTTTGTTTCACACAATGTGGAAAGTAAGTATATATTAAGAGTCCCACGCATTATCCTTGTGGTATTGCTAGAACATCCGAGTGGTATGTAAATGTATTCACGATGAAGATGGAAATCCTTCAGAGCCAACATCAAACAAGCTCTTGGTGGGTTACATGTGAGATCTTCTCGTAAGATCAAGCTTGTGACAACCTGGATAGAAACGATGGGAGATTCCTTCTTGAATCAACCTTGGTCCAGGAATGGAATTGACGAATACTTTTGGAAAAACCGTTCGATGTGCAAACCTTCTTTTCTCTAGCACGTCGAATGTGTATTCATTTCAAACACAAAAAGTATCTCTGATTGAAAAAATACTTTTGGAAAAACCGTTCAATGTGCGAATCTCTTCTTTTATCTAGCACATCGAATGTGTACTCTTTTCAAATACAAAAAGTATTTTTGTTTGAAAATTGATCTTTCTCATAAAACCTTCGTAGTATTGCAAAACTCTTTCTTCAAGCAATACGCGATTGTTTTTCAAATCATTTTTCATCAATCAGTGAATCTCAATTCATTGGTTCACTCACTCCGTGTTGTCTTCTTTGAGGCGTTCGGTTTGAGAACAATTAGAACATTCGCGAAACCCATCAAGGAGATTCTTAGGAATCCTACGATCATGAGCGATGCTTGTCTCGATCAGCGGGAGGCAAGTGGGCGTGTACCTCAATTCGGTGAAAGTGATCAAAGACACTTTTGTGTGTTTTATTGCTAAATGTTGTTTGCGGTACATTTGGACGGTTGCGGTGATCGAAATTGAGGAGTCAATCAAAGCCGCATGCTCACAAACATCCACACTTAATTTGAAGAAATCATGGTGGTGCATATCTACATAACACGGTTACGATATTTTTATACTATGCTTCGCTTCCGCAAATATCATGAACCGATGAAGGCTTCCGCTACTACGATGGAAAGATGTCATGATTCAAAAGTGTGAGCATGTCGGTCCGAAAGTCACAACTTCACATGATGGCAACACAATAAAGGGTGATCCAGATTTCTTGTGGTGATGATTTCAATGAAAGCTCGAAGATCATCAAAGATGTGGATCAGTTAAAGGCCTCCACTAAAAGTACAAAACTATGCGGACTTTGAAGTTGCACTGCTAAAGCACAAAGATGCAGATGTTGAAGAATCCAAGTCTACGAGCTCAAGAACAAAGTCAAGAATAGAATGCTAGGATTCGAAATGTAAAACATGGGGTGACCTCCCTTAGGGGGAGATTGTTAGGAATTAGAAAATTCCATGTTAAAGTGTCGGTCACCCCAATTATAGTCTAGCATATGTTAGCTCGTAGATTTGTAGTTATTTACGTTATGTAGTAGTTAAGTAGTTAATTTGTAGCGTAGAATAGTGTAGTGCAACACCGTGGAGGAAGGACGGGTCTTTACCCACTGTATACCTGATCCACAGGCCGATAGGAGGTCGTGTAGTTTGTAAGTATAAATACCCTTCCATCCATGGAAGGGTGTGGCTCTTTGAATAAACCTTTCATTTTCTTAAGCAAATCTCTTCAAGAAACCTCCTCTCAACTCTCTTCATCTATCAAAATGGCTTTCTTGTTTAATCACAATCCTAGACCACCCGAATCATCAAACAACATAATATTTAAGATCCAACAATGCAAATGTGATACTGCTAATTTTTCAGGTATGCATCTGAAACATAGAAGTGTTTTTAAGCTATTCATCCTAGACAACATAAAGCGCTTTCGCAATCAAAACCCCATAAGAAATAACCAAGAATAAGCATGCAATAACAAATGAACAGCAACAAAACCAAACATGCAACAATTTTTCCTAGACAACATAAAGCGCTTTCGCAATCAAAACCCCATAAGAAATAACCAAGAATAAGCATGCAATAACAAATGAACAGCAACAAAACCAAACATGCAACAATCAATCATCCACAAAAAAAACAGGCATACCCACTCAAAATACGCAGAGAGAAGAAGAAGTAAGAAAACATTCAACGAAAGGAAACGAATAGTCATATATGTATCGCACTAACAAAGACCAAAGGTATACCACTTTGGATCATTTTTCCCAGCCCACAGCTTGGCACATGTCAAAACCCAGTACGCCCACAACTAAACCTTGCGTAACATTAAAATAACGTTATAAAACTATAAAAATAGTACACCGACGTTTGGTTTCATTCCACCACCTGCTGTTTCAGGTCGTATAGTGAAATCAGGTGCACCTATAGCGACAACACCACCAAACAAATGGATACAAAACTCAAAAACCGTGAAAATGATGCAACATAGGTCATGAGGCTCACATTTTTAACTGAAAAATAGTGAGCAACGACATAACTTAGGCGTGGCTGCAAAGAAGTTGTGGAAAACTAGAAGGGGGTTGAATAGTTTTGCCAATACCGATTTTAAGTTAGTTTCAAAAACTTTAGATTCGATAATATGTGAGATCGTATGGATGTTAGAGAAAGTATAGATCTAATGATAAAGCAAGTAAATAAAGTAAAGCAAAGGGATAGAAATGACACAACCGATTTATAGTGGTTCGGCTACAAGGACACCTTCCTTGCCTACTCCACTCCCGAGTCACCTACTCGAGAGTTCAAGCACTATGTCAACAAACTCCTTCAACTTGGCGGAGAAGCCTTCACAGCGTTGCTTACACCTTTTTCGGTACAAAGCTAAATACCGAGTCCGTAACACGGTGGACCAAACCAACACGACTATTACACAACAAATATGTGAAATATCAAATACAAGATCTTTGCTACGAAATCTTGCGGAGGAACAAATCAATCAAGGACCCCTTGCTTGGATGACTTGTAGAATGCTCGTGATCTCGCCTTAGAGAAGGACCTATATGAGAATCACTAAAGAAAGAAAGAAGGAAGTACTCTCTAGATCAAGTGATCTTTTGTTAGAAGAGAATGAGAGTATATGAGAGAATTAGTAAGAAGAGGGTGAGTTAGAATGAAGAAATGGCTCTCTATTTATAGGCAAATTACGCCCTTGTTCCCGGATCCCACGGATCCCTCCCACGAGGATCCGTCTAGTGTAAACCTAGGGATCCGTGGGACGCTCCTCTTTGCCCATGGGTTTTTTGGTTATGGGTCATGGGTTATGGGTTGGTCCATGGGTATTCCTTTAGATTCAATGTATCTAATGAATACATTGTATCTAGTCAAATGGGTATGGGTCAATGGGTTATGGATATGATCCATGGGTTGTGGTTTTTACCCATCCTAATAAACTATTACAACAAATGATTAATTACAACATTTTTGTATTTAAATGGCTATATGTAAATGCTTTACAAAAATAACATGTATCCTTATAATTGTACTTAAGATAACATTATATTTGTTATCAACAAAACACAAAGAGATCGCAAAATATTAATAAGCGTTTTACGGTTTATTTGTATTAACAATCTCCCCTTTTGTTGATGACAAAACATAATGTTATGATGAGTAAAACTTAAGAATAGATGTATGTTTTGAAAGCCCTAAGTTTTACTTCTTCTCCCCTTTTGTCGAAACAAAAGTTAACCCTTGAAGAAATAAAAGTGTGGAAAAATTAGTCCACGTATAAACTTACTCCCCTTGACGGTAGCTCCCCTAGTTTGGGCGTCAAGTGAAGAAAAAAAAAAAAATCCTACAAAGAGAAAGGTTAGTAACATGCTTAGGTAATCTTGTGATTGGCGAGAATCAAGATTGGGAGCCAAGGTATGTAAACAAGGCCTTGTAATAAAACAACAAAGTG
The DNA here is from genome assembly GCA_022545495.1 of Chrysanthemum lavandulifolium. Taxonomy (NCBI): domain Eukaryota; kingdom Viridiplantae; phylum Streptophyta; class Magnoliopsida; order Asterales; family Asteraceae; genus Chrysanthemum; species Chrysanthemum lavandulifolium. The sequence goes on from CM040242.1 coordinate 193,494,029, forward strand.
TAGTGGTATTTATGCCACCTACAAGCATGTAAAAATAAGAACAAGACTTGTTCTTGAAAATGACTCAAAGAAAAAGTACTAAAAATAGAAAATAGTAATAATGATTCCTTCCATGCTTGTATAAGGTTATGGATGGAGGTTTGGATGAGTAATGGTATTGATGCGATCAAGGATGAGGTTGAGTATGAATCGCATTTCTTCCCTAACTTCTATTGCAATTTCCCTAGTGGATTGGCAATGTTCACAATGTAAGTGATGTGGGTAATGAGTGCGGAAGTCTTCCGGGTTGTTTTGATTTGTGAGTTGCGGAAGTTGTGGTGGAAAAATAGGAAAATACGGATCAAAGTCCGGAATGGTTGGAAGTGGTGGTGGAAAAGAACCTAGATGTTCTTGTAGTTTAATGGGAGCTAAGGGTGGTGATGTTTCAAGATCATTGAATATTGTGTTTGGAGAAGTTGGAGGTGTCAAAAAGGCTATTTCTTTTTGTTTTGGTTGTTGAGATCTTGTTGGAGTCGTAAGGAGTTCCAAAAGAGTGACTTTAGGTGATGAAGATGGTGTACTTGTTGGTGATGAGGGAGGTGCTATAATGGAAGCATCTTGTGGTGAGTTATTTGATGGTGATGAGCCATTTGATGATGGTTTTGCTAAGCAACAAGATCGGATGCTAATCCGTGCGGATATCCTAGAGTTTGATTGTGGTATTTTGGAAGGTGGAAGTACAAAGGTTTGGGTTTCATGAAGATGATTGTTTGTACTAGGTGATTCATCTAAGTTGTAAGATCTTTTGGATGACATGGTGTTGTTTGTTTGTGAAGATGAGATGAATTATGCAAGCATTTTGGGAGTTCTATATATAGAAAAACAAAGCATTGTAATGAATGCTTGACCCAAAATGTGGATTAAAATCTAATGATTAGATATGAATTTAAGGCATGTGATCATGAGAACACAAGCATTAAAGAACATACTCCAAAAAAAATAAAACAAATGCTGGATTTTTCATCCAAAGTGAGAAAAATAGAAGGTAAAAGCGACACATCTCACGGATCCACGGATCCTTCCTTGAGGATCCGTCCGGCATGAAAATTTGGGATCCGTGGGTGCAGTGATCGAGCGACACAAAATTTTCCTTTTGGAAATATTTTTGCCTAGTGTGTGCCTATATGCAAACTATTTGGAGTTGCGGTTATCTCGACTCCTAAGAAGAAAAGAAAACTAAACTAGAAGTGGAAAAGCATACTATTATGTGAGATAACCCGAAAACACATATTTAGTACTTGAGTACGTAATTTAGTGTTACCAATGCTCCTAATTCATTGTGGCTTAAATGAATGTGCCGAAAACACATATTAGTTATGTGTCCCTTTAGCATTCAAAAGACATGAGATGCAATGAAAGCGGGTTTTACGTTGTATTAATAATGAAAAGCGATTTGTCCTAGGCGTGAGAAATTGCTTTTGTGAAATTGATCTGGGAAGAAGTATCATTTTAGAAAACATTTTGAAAAGAGATTTCTATGTTGTGAAATACAAGCGTTTTATCCTTTTGAAAGGAAGATGTGTATGTGATTATGTGTTTGTAACTTGTACTTATTTTGAAAGAAAATAAGAAAATTATAAGTGAAAAACTTATCTTGGGTTTTGAAAATTCCGTATTGTTTGTGAGTTGTGCGTGAAATAGAGATCCTAGACTCGAGAAAGAAGAAGGCTAGTGTTTACATACCTTGTAGAGTCAAAAAGTAAATTACGACGTTTGTTCCATGAGACCAAGACCAAGGCAAGTAGGTTGAATTGTTCCGCTTCAACGGTTTGGTGAGGGCGTCGGCTATGTTGTCTTCGGACGCTACCTTCTCAATAGAGATGTTCCCTTTTGAACATTGTCTCTTAAGAAGTGATGATGAATCTCTATATGCTTTGTGCGAGAATGTAATACGGATTCTTGCTTAGATCTATGGCACCCTTGTTGTCACATAGAATGGCTATGTCACTAAGATGAATGTCGTAGTCGACTAACGCTTGTTTCATCCATAGTGCTTGTTGGCATGCTTTGCGGCGGAGAGCGTATTCGGCGGTTGTTGATATTGCTAATGCCGTTTGTTTCTTTGAAAACCAAGATGTTAAACAACATCCCATAAAAGTACATACCCACTTGTACTTTTTCGGTCAACATAATCACTGCATGGTCGAATCTGCATATACAATTGTTTCTACTCCGTGCCCTTAGGATACCATAATCCTAATTGTGTTGTACCCTTAATATATCTAAATATTCTTTTTACGGCTTCTAGGTGTGATGTTTTAGGGTCTTCTTGAAACCTAGCACATAAGCAAACACTAAACATGATATCCGGCCTACTTGCCGTGAGGTAGAAGACTACCTATCATGCCACGATATTTAGTATTATCGACGGATTCGCCGTCTTCATCTTTTGTGAGTTTGGTGTCGGATGACATTGGTGTCCTAATTGGTTTCGACTCTTCTAGACCGAATTTCTTTAACATCTCCTTTATGTATTTAGATTGATTAAAGAAGATACCATCTTCTACTTGTTTGATTTGTAGACCAAGAAAGAAACTAAGTTCTCCCATCATACTCATCTCGAACTCGTCATGCATGATTTTAGAGAAATCATCACACATGTCTTGACAAGTGGATCCGAATATAATATCATCTACATATATTTGAACTATGATTATATGTGACTCTCTTTTCTTAGTAAAAAGTGTGTTGTCAACTAACCCCATGGTATAGTTGTGTTTAATTAAAATGACTTGAGTCTATCATACCAAGCTTTTGGAGCTTGTTTAAGACCGTAAAGGGCTTTCTTTAACTTATACACATGTTTAGGTTTTCAAAATCGATGAAGCCGGAGGTTGAGCTACATATACTTCTTCATTAATAAAACCATTTAGAAAAGCACTTTTGACATCCATTTGATAAAGCTTTAGATCATTAGCACAAGCATCGCAAGAAGTATTCTTATAGACTCTAATCTAGCCACGGGGCATAGGTCTCATCAAAGTCTATTCCTTCTTGTTGGTTATACCCTTGGGCAACGAGTCTAGCCTTGTTTCTAGACACTACTCCGTTTGCATCTAATTTGTTTTATAAACCCATTTGGTTCCTATTATGGTTTGATTACTAGGTGGAGGGACAAGTGTCCAAACATCATTAGAAACAAATTGATTTAATTCTTCTTGCATAGCCATTACCCAACTTTCATCTTTTATGGCTTCTTGTGTATTCTTAGGTTCTATGGTTGAAACAAAACAAAATAAGCTACTTTGGTTTTGAACTTGAGACCTTAATGTTCTTCGTTTAGCTTTCCTATGACCTTATCTACGGGGTGATCTTTGGACTCTTTAATGTTTATGACTTCATCATTTAAAGGTTCTTCTTCTTCATTTATCTTTTCTTTATTACTATAGCTTCACTTTCTACAATCTCGTCATCGACAAGAGGTGGAGAGGGTTTGGGTGGACTTTCATCAAATTTTATATTTAATGACTCTTCTACCTTCATTGTTTCTTTGTTTAATATGGCGTAAGCTTTGCTATTTGGAGAGTAACCTAGAAAGATACCTTGGTTGATTTAGGATCAAATTTTGTAAGGTAATCTTTAGTGTTAAGAATAAAACATTTGCTACCAAAGACTCTAAAGTGATCTAACGTAGGCTTTTTGCCTCGGAGTAACTCGTATGGAGTTTTACCTAAGATTGGTCTAATTAAGACTCGATTGAGTATGTGCGTTGAAGTATCAACGACATTGCACCAAAACTTTTGAGGTATGGATTGCTCATTAAGCATGGTTCGACTCATTTCTTGTAGGGTTCTATTCTTTCTTTCAACTACCCCATTCGATTGTGGAGTGCGGGGCCGAGAAGTTGTGAGTAATACCATTAGCGTCACAAAAGCTCCAATTGCACTTCATTATCGAATTCCCTACCATGATCCGTTCTAATAGACACTATAGGACTTCCTAGTTGTCTTTGGATTTTCTTGCTTAATATTTCAAAATAATTAAGCGTTTCCGTTTTGTTCTTTAAGAATTTTGTCCATGTATACCTAGAGTAATCATCCACTATGACCAAAGTGTAGTAGTTGCCTCCATAACTTTGGATAGCGGATGGACCAAATAAATCCATATGTAGTAATTCTAGACACTTAGTTGTAGACACCATGTTTTTAGCTTTATGACTAGAATGAACTTGTTTTCCTACATTACAAGCATCACAAAAGTGATGTTCATATTTTAACTTAGGTAGATCTCTTACTAGATCTTTGGATGATAGCGATTGAAGAAGTCGCATGTTGGCGTGACCCAATCTTGATGCCATAAGGTCAAGTATCATCCATAGAGGTAAGACATAGTTTGTCTTTAGGTTCATTACCGATTTTAATGACATAGACTCCATGTTTCCTAATTCCTCTTCCTATGGTTATGCCATTTTTAATATCTTACTACGGTTTGGTAAAAGTACATTGCACTTTTATCACATATTTGTCCTATACTTAAGAGGTTAAAGTTTAGGTTTTCTCGTGACACACATCGTTAATGGTTAGAGATTTGTTAGAAATCGTACCTTTACCGATGATTTTACTTTGCTATTTCCAAACACCACATTACCTCCATTGAAGGATTCATATGTGGAGAATAGATCTTTATTGCGGTCATGTGCCTCGTGCACCGCTATCCTTGACCCATTCATCCGGGTCTAGGTCGACCTTTAAGCACACCTAAGAAAACAATTAACTCAAAGTTTGGTCCCCATTTGTTCATGGGTCCATTAGTGTTAAACATTCCATTCATGTTAGACATGTATGGATAAGATGAGTATGCATTCCATGGAGCAAAGTTTTGAAAAGGAAAACCATTTTGCATATTTGGGTTCCATCCCATTTGATGGTTACTTCTCGGGTAAACATTATTAGGTCTCTAGATGGATTAGGTTTTGAAAAGATGGAGCTTTGTTTCTTGCAAAAGTAGGATTATATTTTGGAGGTGGTTGTCTAGTGGTGAAATGAGTTGGTTTCTTCTTATTAACGATAACAAAATCGGTTCTAGATGAAGAAGCTACGTTATTACCCTTTGTTTGCTATGAGACCCACGGATCCACGGCTTAACACTAGCGGTTCCTTTTGATGGGATCCGTGGGATCCGCCACAACGATGGTGGTTTTCTAGTGCCTTAACAAATTGTGTTTCTTTGTTTTCACTAGTTGATGGATCAAGTTGTTGAATACCTAAACCTTTTTGGTTGTTACGGTTTTAACACTATCTAATATCATATCTAAAGTATTCGTACTCATTCTAGCAATTTTAGAATCTAGTTGATCAACTAGTGTTTGAAGTTGAGCATAAAGTTCACATTCACCACTTGCTATTTTACCCTTTTCTAGGCGTTTCGGTTTTGCTTTTAATTCTATGACTTCTTTATCTAAGCGTTGGTTTTGACTTTTTAAAAGCTTGTTTTGTTAATTAGTTTTAAGCTAATATTGCATAGTTTGTCATATTCATTATGCAATGAGTCGTCATCTAGTGATGAGCTACTATAGTATTCGTGACATACCTCGTCATTTGCCATGAGACAAATTTCTTCGTCCTCCTCGTCGCTCATTCCCCACGTGCAGCTCACGGACGCCTTTTGATCATCCCGTTTGGGACACTTACTAATAAAGTGGTTTGGGTCCCCACATTTAAAGCAAGTACGATCATCTTTTGGCTTCTCGTCCTCTTTGCTTTTCCGGAAGCCTTTCTTATCGTCATACGGTTGTTTGACGTATCTTCCCTTCCTTCTAAAGAACTTTTTAAAGTCCCTTACCGCCATAGCGTACTCCTCGTCGTCACTATTCGAAGAGGAGTTCTCTTCATCGCTTGAAGCCTTTTTGGCTTTAAGGGCAAGAGATTTGTGTTTCTCTTTCACCTTTGAGGCTTCGGAGTCTTTAGCAAGGACAAGCTCGTAGACTTTTAAGTTGCCTATGAGTTCATCAAGGGTGAGGATTGTCAAATCTTTTGACTCTTCGATCGCCGTCACCTTGGATCTCCACTTGGATGGAAGTGCCCTTAGATATCTCCTAACATGGTTACGGCTAGAAAAAGATTCATCAAGTGCTTGTAAAGATGTAATAATAGTATTAAAATTAGCAAATGAATGATCTATAGTTTCCTCATCCGATATTGAAAATTGTTCATATTGTTGAACAAATAAATCAATTTTATTATTTTTAACTTGTTGATTACCTTGATGAGTTACAACTAAAGAATTCCAAATTTCTTTAGAGGTTTTAAGCATAGAAATTCTTTCGAATTCCTTTTGGGTAAAGCATTATACAAAACCATTTTAGCTTCACTATTTTTAGAAAGCTTTTCTTCATTTCATCATTTAGTTTATCATGAGGTATGTTAACTAAATTTCCTTTATCATCTTTTGAGGTAGCCTCAAAATCGCCTTCAACAATAATGTACCAAAGATCAATATCTTTAGACTTCACATATGTTTGAATCTATTTTTCCAATATATAAAACCATTAGTTTCAAGTAGTGGTGGTCGTTGCATAGATTGCCCTTCCTTGTAATTTTCGAACCCATAGTGATCGAAAAGTTTTTAAAATACGGTTTACTTTAAAACTTTTATAAACTTAGCTCTTGATGCCAATTGTGGAAAACTAGAAGGGGGTTGAATAGTTTTGCCGATTTTAAGTTAGTTTCAAAACTTTAGATTCGATAATATGTGAGATCGTATGGATGTTGAGAAAGTATAGATCTAATGATAAAGCAAGTAAATAAAGTAAAGCAAAGGGATAGAAATGACACAACCGATTTATAGTGGTTCGGCTACAAGGACACCTTCCTTGCCTACTCCACTCCCGAGTCACCTACTCGAGAGTTCAAGCACTATGTCAACAAACTCCTTCAACTTGGCGGAGAAGCCTTCACAGCGTTGCTTACACCTTTTTCGGTACAAAGCTAAATACCGAGTCCGTAACACGGTGGACCAAACCAACACGACTATTACACAACAAATATGTGAAATATAAAATACAAGATCTTTGCTACTGAAATCTTGCGGAGGAACAAATCAATCAAGGACCCCTTGCTTGGATGACTTGTAGAAAGCTCGTGATCTCGCCTTAAAGAAGGACCTATATGAGAATCACTAAAGAAATAAAGAGGAAAGAACTCTCTAGATCAAGTGATCTTTTGTTAGAAGAGAATGAGAGTATATGAGAGAATTAGTAAGAAGAGGGTGAGTTAGAATGAAGAAATGGCTCTCTATTTATAGGCAAATTTGCCCTTGTTCCCGGATCCCACGGATCCCTCCCACGAGGATCCGTCTAGTGTAAACCTAGGGATCCGTGGGACGCTCCTCTTTGCCCATGGGTTTTTTGGTTATGGGTCATGGGTTATGGGTTGGTCCATGGGTATTCCTTTAGATTCAATGTATCTAATGAATACATTGTATCTAGTCAAACGGGTATGGGTCAATGGGTTATGGATATGATCCATGGGTTGTGGTTTTTACCCATCCTAATAAACGATTACAACAAACGATTAATTACAACATTTTGTATTTAAATGGCTATATGTAAATGCTTTACAAAAATAACATGTATCCTTATAATTGTACTTAAGATAACATTATATTTGTTATCAACAAAACACAAAGAGATCGCAAAATATTAATAAGCGTTTTTACGGTTTATTTGTATTAACAATATTTTTTTGGCAAAACAGCCATCGTGAGTGACTTTTTGCTAACTTTCGTTATTTTTCTCGTTAAGTACCTTGTCACTGATGGCATTATCGTCATTTCGATCGTCTCAGTTTCTCCCGCCAATTATACTTCAAGGACAATATTTGCAAATATAACTTAACTTCATTCAATCAACTAGATTACTAGAATAGGCTTTTACAGAAAACATTAACTGCCAAAAAAATCCCATTTAACTTAATTTCAAATCGATACTCAACAGTTAGAAAACATTAAGCGTCCCTTTCATTTCAAATAGATAATCAACAGTCAAACCCTAGCTGTAAAAAAAACAAAAAATCGTAACAACCAAACACAGCTATGGCAAATAATGATAAGAGAAAGTCTTTGTTGATTTGGGGGAATCACCGAAAAAGTCGCGGGAGAAAGTTTTATTAAATGATGAAGTCTTTGTGGAAGTTATGGCTACATTTGGTGATCAAGTAATTGTCAAGTATGGTTCATATAAGAACATAGGAAAGGATATGATAGTAGTTATTCTTCAATGGATGTGGAACAAAACTTACAATGAACCAAATATTGGTGGTGGTGGTGCGACATGTATTCCTACCCTTGGAAGTGATAGCGGAACCGACAATGAGGTAGTTGCAGAGACAAGCAGAGGGAAAGGAAGGCCTAGAAAAAAAAGTAACTTTTTTTTGTACCAATCCATAATCCGAGTACAATGTTACCAAAAAGGAAGAGGGGAAGGCATGTTGGGAGTGGGAGAAAGAAGGAGGGGAGTCATAATCCGAGTACAATGACATAAAAAGAAGAAGAGGGGAGGTCATGTTGGGAGTAGAAGGAAGAGGGAGGGGAGTCATAATCCGAGTACAATGACACAAAAAAGAAAGAGGGGAAGGCCTGTTGGAAGTGGGAGGAAGAGAGAGGGGAAGGAAGAGCATGCGGATCTTGGTATGTTAATGTATTATACTTCATTTATGTGTTATTTTTAATTTGCTTATGTTGGATGCTATGATATTTTTGATAGACAGTTATATGCTGATATTGAGTAGCATGTTTGAGTGCCATAATTAGTTTAGGATAAATAGAGTATTATGGTTCTAAGTATGTCGTTAGAATGGAAATGTAGGAGTGTTGTCATAGCAGTTGTACTGCTATACTAAGTAAGTTGTCACATTGACTTATTAGCTAAACTACAACTACAAAAGATACATAATCAATAGGTTTGTATCTTCAGTAAGTAGGATTGATGTCTTGTACAATGTGGTGAGATATACAACACTGCATTACATTGCTTCACTTGAGCCTGCATACTTGAGTCTGCACTTGTCTGCATTATTGTTTCATTGACTACTGATGCATTGACTTTAGCATTGTAGTAGCTTGGACTTTGTTGTAGCAACTATATTAGCTCTTTAGACTTGATGTTTGAATTAAAATGATAAATGTGAATAGTGTGTTACTTTAATTGACTATTGACGTTTGAATTTAAACGGTGACATGTTTAATAACTTATCAATGTGAAATCGTGTTCAGCATGCACAATATTGGATTATTTGAATTTGCTCCATTGAGTTGTAATTATACACAAGGGAATATTTCTAGACTTTGTGCCTTTGTCTCTGATAGACATATCTTTAGTATTGGTCTGGATCATATGTTATCACGCATTAGGGGAGAAAAATAAGCACTGTTATTTTGTTTGCCTGTTTGAAAAACTAGAATAGGGGGTTGAATAGTTTTACCGCTTTTTAATTTAGTTATCAAAGTTTACTTGTGAAAAACTTCGATTCAATCATTTGTGAAATCAAACCACAACAATATGAATTATACTTAATAAGACTACAATAAACACACTATAAGAATTGAAAGTAAGTGATGAAAGTAAAGAGTGAGAGATGGAAAGATCAAACCGAGACAAAGAGATTTATACTGCTTCGGTCACGAAGCTCTTCTTCGCCTTACTCCACTCTCCGAGTACCCAACTCTAGAGTTCTAAGCACTATGTCAACAAACTTCCTTGAGGCGGAGAAAATCGTAAAACATCGCTTATCACAATTTCCGACACTAAGCTAAATGTCGAGTACTAATCTAGCTAGTACCAATCTCACTCACGATCTACCCGATCCTTGCTAATCACACAACCTATTAGATCACCACGATCTAGACTTGATCCACTTGATCAACACTCTAACTCACAAACAACAAGAGATCTCCAAGATCTCAACATGATTACAATGATCTACACAAGTTATCCAAAGAAGACTCAAGACTACTTGATGTATATCAAGATACAACAAATATGTAACAAGTGTTACAAGTGCACACTACTATGACTACAACACCTAGTATCTTCTTAATACAATGTGTTCTTTTCTTGCACTAGGAGAGGAATGAAGATGATTACTTGGTTGGAAGAAAGGATCACTCTTAAACAAAAGGAAACTATCTTAATGATTAAAGGAATGTGAGAGTGTTCATGGAATTAAACTCAGAAAGTTTTGTGTGAAAAAAGATGCCCAAAAACTGTGAAGTGGGCTGGTATTTATAAGGACAAAAATTTCAACCGTTACAGTGCACAGTACCATTAAATACCCGACTGTACCACTAAATTTAGTGGTAACGTGGTACCGACCTAGAAAAAAATGCTCTGTTTTTTGTTTTTAGTGGTGAAAGTTTATTTGGAGAAGTTAGGAGCTTTGGGGGTATATGTTGGGATTTTTAAACTTATTTTTCCAATTCGAACATTTCTTTATTATTCAAAAATAATTTGTAAAATGTATTTTTGAAAAAATGTTTTGTCACATTAAAAATGTGAAGCTTGAAACACAAATTAACTTCTTTGATCATTTGTCAAGTTGTAAATTTGTTTGTTCATACCTAGAGTGATATATGTAGAAACGGGGATATTTCGACTAAAACTTGTTTACGTTAATTTTGACGTAACGTGTTTTTACATTTTGTTATCATCAAAACGTAGAGATATCGAAAAATAACGTTTTTAGACATTATTTGCATCAACAGCCTGACAAATCATTAGAAGAAGGTTTGAAGTTGATTCACACAGAAAATGATGCACATACAATGTTCGAACTAGGTTTTCGAGATGGTTTTGTAGATTTGTTTGTTGCTCACAAAAAACAGAGGTTGTCTGAATACTATTTAAAAAATATTGATTTAGAGGGTGAAGGTGGGGAAGTTGTCGGATGGGTAGAAGATTATGCTAGCTTGTGGTGCTCTAGTACTTCAACTCCTTTTAGGACTAGTACTTCAACTCCTTATAGGACTAGTACTTCAACTAGGGAGATAAGTATACACTTGAAAAGAAAGGCTGCGGGTGATGTTGATGCTGAATTTAGGAAGAATAAAAAGCTGGTGAGGTCTGTGGGTAAGGGAAAAGGAAAATGGTTGATGAGGATGATGTTGTTAACAGGAACAAACCGGCTGGTATTGTCATTAGAGAGGATGTCTCTATGAAGAAGACAACAGGTGTTGGTTCAGTGAACGTGGGAGCTAGGGGTGCGGGTTTTTTGAGACCAAGAAGTGATGTTAAAATCACTAATTGTGTACTAGGTCTAAGGGTACCAAGATCAATGGGAAACAAATTGGTGTTATTTTGAATATGCGAGTCTAATGAATTGTTTAGCAAAATTTTTGGATACATTACATTGCATATTATACTAACCTCATTACATTGCATATTTTGATTGTGCATGTATAGTTGATCACTTGTTGGTTCATCCAGTAGAAGCTTTTGAAGTTTGACAAATGGGTTCATCTTTTGGGATTATGTAATGTGCAGAAACAAAAACTGTTTTAATTTGGTTGTATATTACGTATGTACTTTGGCTAATGTAACTTGAACTATATTACCTTTGTTTGGATAGACCAAAGGCTGTGTGGAAGTAGTGTGATGGGTTCATCTTTTTTGTACATGCCGAATGATATTATGTAATATGAAGTATTACATATGAGTTAATTTTTAGTGATGGTTCACTCTTATCAATACACTGTTATTGCATCCAATTTCTTATACATAATATGTTTGTGTTTGTGTTGTATGGTTCGATTAATAGCATTTACACGTTTGTGTTTGTGTTTTATGTTTGTGTTTAGTGGTTCGAACATTGTATACAAAGAAAATCGGGATCAAACAACCCCTTACATTCATTAACCATACATGTACAAGCTTACGATAGGGGAAACCACAACCCCTATCTACATCTATATCTACATTGAACAGGGGAAGCAAGAACAACAAAAGAAACCACAAGTCCGCAACCCCCTACTACCTACTTTCATCATAAATAACAACAAAAGACCATCCTAGCCTCCAGTCCCCAACCTCCTCACATGTACGTTTGTCTCACAACAAACTCAATCTTTGAAACAATGTTATCGTTAGTATGTGAAACATAAAAGAGAAAACCTTAACCAAAAAATATATTTTTTTTTTCTTTTTCGCATTTTCTAAACAAAATAATCTTAAAAAATTTCTAACTTTCTACAACTATATATGTTTAAAAAATTTCAAGAAAAAATTGCATGACGAAACCAACTTGTGAAGGATCACCTGATCAAGCTGACCAAATTGCATCGACATGGTTTATTTATTCGATTTCGACTCAAACGTGCAAACCAGTTGACATACAAAGGAATGTGCCCATTTTCTAACACTGAAATAGTTCTTCATCACGCAAAGTATATCTATAAAATGGTCAAAGATGAACGTGATCCAAAACAAATCTTACCAACTAAAAAAAGTTCAATAAACTTGCACGCTACTTTTGGAATAGCAAAAGGTTTTTCTTTTTCCTGCTTGCTACTTTTATGTTTTAAATTTGTTTAAACCAAAATGCAATGTCTGCTGTCATTTCATAATAATAATTTTTTTTTTTTTTTTTTTTTTCAAAATACAAAACAGATAGTAAATAAAGTAGCAAAAAAACAAGCCAATATTACAAGTGACACTATATAATTTCTTATGTGCTAGGTAACAAAGTTTAAACTTTTACTATATGCAAATAAAATTAAATGTTCATCCCTTTGGAAAATATTTGGGAAATTTTATTTAAAAAATATAACCGGGAATTACGGATCTTGGGGGTTTATGCAAGTGTTTTTCTGGCTTTATATTGAAAACTGAGTGACGACTAGCACAACAACGTGTACTCCTCGTGACTTGCTCTAATTTGTTTTCATCCATTAACTTGAACTACTCCATTTATGCAAAACAAATACTAATAAAATATTACATCTTTATTATAAAAATATAAATGATTATAATATTTTAATTTTTATATAACAAATAATGAAATATCTCATACTCATCATATATTTATGAACTAATCTTTTTATTTTAGGGATTACAAAATGATAAACAATGAAAAGTCAAATAAAACTCTCAATATTAGTTTATTTATTTCTAAAAACTATTATAAGTAAAAATATTATAATAACAAGTTTTTTATTTAAATCCTGCCACGTTAATTGGATCTATATTTAATGTCACCGGCAATCGGGGGTATTTGAATCTTTATGATTCGGTACAACTGAAAAAAGAGGCTGCTAATTAAGATTTAAACTTAATGGAAATTATGTAGCTTGTTACTTGTAGACTTGCTTAATTGAGCAAAAATGTATAACGATTGTTCACCTTCGTACGAAAGTATCCAATAATATTGAGTTATTAACGTGTTTATATTCAATGTATGTACTTAAGAACAACGTTCAACTACTATCTACGTACTAGATTCATGAATTTGATATCTTTTTTGAAAATGGCAAGGCGTCGTACTAATTTCTGTTAAACGATGTGGATGATGGATGTGCATTTAGAAACCTACCTTTATATATAAAAAAAAAAAAGAAAAAGAAAAAAAAAAGAACATTTACTAAATGAGCCCTCGTGAAGCCGTTTTAAAGTAAGTTTAACTAGCTTGCGTAATCGAACTTTAGATATGAAGCTCATACTCGAGCTAGTTTACTAAATGAGCCCCAAGCTACGGTCGAACCAGTTTAGGCTCAACTCATTTCGAGTTTTTACCGAGCTGATCTCGAGTAGCTCATGAGTAGCTTGGCTCGTTTGCACTCTTACACGTAGTTTGTTAAGAAGTCTAATTTACCTTTACATATTTAAAAAATCACTTGCTTGCAGTTTTATATCGACTGTTTCTACGACCGATATGAGAAAGATAAATCATGTTATATCATGATTAAAGAACATGATGACGAGATATGAGCCGAGAGACTTATGCATTATGCTATACATTTCTCATTTCCTCACTCGTTGCTTTCGGTCTTGCAGTTTTTGGCTTTTTGTCTTCTCATTTAATTAGCTTAAAAATATATATGAGCATTAAACTAATACTTTGTTCTCAAGTTTTTATGGAGAAAAAAGTAAAGTGAAGTGAGGTATAAAAGTGGTGGGGAAAGAAGAAAAAAAGATTGTTAAAATGTTGTTAGTGTTCTTGAGTTGTAAGAAAAAAAAATAAGTAAATTGATGAAAAAATATTATTTGACAATTATATCATATCCTTGATAATATATTTAATCGAGTCTCAAGTTAAAATAAAAAAATAAAAGACAATTTCGTCATAAAAATCATACCACTTTTATTTCAGCCACTTTCATCCCAAAATTGAGATAAAAGTTTTGACCAAAAAAAAAAAATCATTTCCCTGTCTTCCTTTTTACCTTTCTAAAAAACTTGAGAACACATCATTTTTTTTGTTTTCTTCACTTTCTTTCACTTTCACTTCAAAATTAAAATTTGAGAACACATTGTTACACTTTAACACTTTAACCAGATGTAACCATAAATCATCAATATTTTATAAAATAAATGTATTGTTTTTCTCCTTAACCCATCATTGAACCTACAACCATATTAGTTAGGAACTAAGCTAAATTAGAAAACTATAATTTGACAAGTAAATTTATTTTGGTGCTATATTAAATTGGTTAAGTTATATGTTTGTGAATGCTTATCAAAATATTGATATGAATAGAGGGCTAATTACAACCAAAAGCCTCTTGGCCAACGGTATGTGAATGAGCCATCAACCTAGACGTTGTGGGTTTAAGTCTCGTTAAAGACACGTGAGATATAATTTGTGAGATGGGTGGGTTATGTCGTATAAATTTGTCGTTTCAAAAAAAAAAAAAAAAAGTGGTATGAATACTTAACAAAGTGGACTTATTAGGGGTGGTCCAACACCTACTGGTCACCCTTACTAGCTACGTCCTTGTCTAAAATATTTATGTTTGCAACTATGATTGTGGATTCAGTTATGTAAAAAATAAAAGTAAGATTATTGGGTTACCTCATGATAGGGTGTAACGAGCCAACTCAAGCTGAGCACTGCCAAGCTCGAGCTCAGCTCGACTACTAAAACTCGAGCTCAAGTTCAAGCTCGAGCTCGAGCTCGACTTGTCATCTAAAACTCGAGTATGAAACTCGGCTCGAGCTCGATCGAGCAATAGATTTAAAGCTCGAGCATGACTCATTATAAAAAACTTGAGCTCGAAACTCAACTCGAGCTCGATTATTTTCACATGTCAAGCTTGGACTTGATGAGCCTTGGCATATCAAGCTGGAATCGACACAATTTTGTGAAAATTAAGTAATTACATGTATATAAAAAAGGTAAAGTATTAATTAATTTAAGCTTGATAAGGCTCGCGAGCTTCCCGAGTCGAGTATTTTGATGCTCGAACTCGACTCGCAAGTATACTCGAATAGCTCGAGCTCGAGATGAAGTTAATAAAAGCAAATCGATCTCGAGTATTTTTTACGAGTCTATCTCGAATAGCTCACGAGCTGTCTCGTAATGCATATATTGTTGTTATGTTTGTTAATTTGCTTTTGAAACACGAAAAGAAATATTGGATGGGAGGTAAATTGAATAATGCTATAAAAAGTAAAGTTAAAAAATAAAAAAGGTGTAAATTGGGTAAATTTGAACCGTAGTAATGAAGATAGATCCGTTAACCGACAAGCTTTGGAGGTCGGCAACTGTCACCCTGTGAACGGGATAGACAAAAGCGGGAAAAAATTCCCATCACCTTCTTTCTTCATTTTTAATTAAAGTGCATTATTTTTTTCTTATATAATTCATTTTTTATTTTGACTCATAATAAAGGAAGATATAATATTTGAACCTTTCAAAAAAGGGTTTGATTCATTCTAATTTATTACTTATCTGGTATTAATCATACTAATATAATTAACATTTTTATGACCTAAAGTTCTAAAATATCAGTGCAAGAGAAGACTTTTAAAAATCTAATGAATGACAATTTTATAAACACGGAAAAAATTGATTGCAACTGGATTAGTTAATTTTTAAAAATAAACTGTAAAAGCTTAATATCTTAGCAAAACTCATAATAACTGTTTTTGGCAAAAACAAAAAAGCCAAAAAAAACATACTCGACTAAATGAAAACGTCTACCCTATTTAGCTAACACGTAATCTAAAAGTTCAATGAGTAACAACCAAATGCAATATTTTTTCTACAGGCAGTAATGAGGATTTTATCAAAAAATTGACACTTGTTTACGATCTTTAAGTATTTTTTTTTTCTTAATTACTATACCTCTTCCATGACAAAAAAGAAAGTTGGAAATGAAGTTAAATCTAGATATGATCAAATCATATGAGATATCTAGGTTGCATTTAGTTAGAGGAAAGCACTTATGTTTTCACAAAATATTTAGTACAAAAGAAATAAAATAAAAATCGCGTTCAAATTACTTTTTTTTTCCAAAAAATTATCCACAAAACAAAATTCTCATATTTCTTATTTTAACAAGAATAATTACAAAATAATTTTTTGTTGTTTGTTTGTTTTCATTTGTAACCCAAATCTCTCACTTATCTTTTTTAAAATACAAACATCAACTAAACACATTTTTTATATTTTTAAATGTTTTGTGAAAATAAAGTTCTCTTCTAAATTTTTACAAAATCAGAAATAGAAAATAAGATTTTTTTTCCTCTATCTAAACGCACTCCTAATATTTTTAATGACATTGATAAAGATCATGACATACTATCTTACTTATTTAAATGAGACATAGGCATAGTCACAATATATATTTTAAGAAAACTTACTCAAATTTTGGCAAAAACTATCATGTACGCATGTTTTTTCGGTTAAAACTTAAAAGCAATATTCTTGTTTGAACTACCAAGCAATTTATAGTTTTCTATTATTTTTTAAAAATTATATCTTTTAATGCTATAAGTAACTTTTCTTTTTAACTTTGAATTTTCTAAACAAATAATTAGAACACTCCAAATTCATGTCTATTTTTTTTTGTAAAATTTCGTGTCATTAGTGTTTGGTTTTTACTAAAGTGAGTCTCATATTACAACAAATCAAATAATGACAAACAGATTTATACATAAAACTATGCACGAGTTTAATCATCCTAATCCTATATATTTTTTAGTTTTGTAATGTAACAAGTCTATTTGTGAATATTTACACACTCATTTTTTATTTTATAACGTGAGAAGTGTATTTATCGATATTTACACGTTAACTGTGCATATATTCGTAACACAAGTTACATATGTAAGTTTCAACTCTATATCAAAAGTACGCTTAATAATACACGTTAATGATGAAACAAGAAGGGCACATGAAATTTAAAACTTGTATCTTAAGAGCAAAGTATTCAGAAAAACAAACATAACTATTAGTAACTCTGATGTGATCACGTCATTTTCGTCAAAAAAAGAATAATTTTACATGATTATTGTCTATATAATAGTAAGTCAAATCTCGTAAAAGATAAAAACGTCTATTAATTTTATTTATTTATTTTTAAAAAACACAATACTTTTAACTCGAAAAATCAAATCTAAAATAATTAGTATATCTTATTACACAAAATGGATTGCTACATCCACATACATTTTACAAAAACAAATTCACATAAAGGATATATCAACATGTGATTAGTGTAATGAAATAAAAGAGGGAAAAAATATATTAAAATACACCAATCACATGTTGACAACTGATTTGTTTTTGTAAAATGTACGTGGAATAATCTATTAATATTCGCTATATGTTCCATCTCCATTTAAAAAATAACCCCATTAAAAAAACTTCACACTTAAAAAGCCACCCTCAGTCATTATCTTCCAACACCTTTTAAAATCTGTTTATATTTCCATTTAATCACACTCAAATACAAATGGGTCTATAAAAATGGTTAATATTTCCATATCAATACCCTTATAATTTTTTCACTTTAATTCTTCGTTTGATGAAGCTTCAATGTTTATTCAGGTATTAAGTTTTATTCAAAATTAAACCCGTATATATTTTCATAATATTAGTATTAATTTAATAATTAATGGGTTTAATTATTTTAATGGAAATTAACGAAATTTGTTTCTGGGTTATTTTTGTTTGATGATTTTGCAAATGGGTTTATGGTGATTTTGTTTTTTATGTAATTTTTGCATCTGGGCTGATGTTAATAATTTTTAAATTTTTTTTTTAATGTAATTTGCTTATCAAGATTTTTTCTTGTTATGTTTATTTGTTGTTGATGTGAAATAAAGATAAAAAAAATTAAATTTATTGTGTTTGTTGTTTTCATTTGCTGATGTATAAATATTTGTTTAAGAAATTTCATTAAAAAACATTTTTTTTTTTCTGTTAATGTTGTCATTTTCATGAGTTTGACTGAATTTTATGGTACACATGATGCTAGATTATTTAATGAGCTGTTGATGAGCTGAGATAACGAGTTATTAGAAATGCAGCTGTTATCTGATGTTGATGATTTTCAGGTTATTTGAAGGTGAAGTAAAATCATATTTTGGTGAATGTCAATCATGGAAAATTCCGAAATTGAAGAGAATTTGTTTGCTCTTGGTGAACCAAAGGTAAATTTAGGTTACTGCGTATCAATTTCGTTTAATGATCGTCAATCCGAAAATAGTTATGTACATTGAAGTGTATGTGATCATTTTTTGGTTGTTTGTTATTTATTTGTCATGAAATCTATATGACGAAGGTGACATTTCGATGATCCTTGAAATAATCCTATGATTAGGGCTTAGAAGAACATTAAAATGGTCGATACTTAGATATATAGAATGATTTGGTGGCGTTAATGCATCTAGCTGATACCTATTCACCGGAAATCAATTATTTGTGGTTTGATCTTTGCCGGTTTTTATCTTCTCTTTGACCCTTTTTGTTTTGTTTATTTCTCGAGCTTCCAAGTTTTGCATAATCCTATTCAAAATGGGAAAGTCGCCCTATACACAAAAGTCGTGCATATCCTCAAAAAAAAGTTTAAAAAATCTGGATTAAGTAATATTCCATTCAGATTACGGTCGCACACACAAGATTTATTTTTATATTCTTTAGTCAATGCTGTTTGTGCATATTGTGGATACTCATTTGCCACTAAGTGTGATGTACGTCTATCTAATGAACTGTGTAAATCCGTGTGTTATGAGCGTTATGATTGTTGGTTTGTAAGACTAACAAAGGTTATTATTGTAGCTACATGGAGAAATGTGCAAGACGCTCTCTTTAATATATGTCAGAGTACTGAGTGTTTTCCCCGAGCTAGAAAACGCTCGCCCCCGTAGCACTTCAGGGATTCAAGCCTTATGTTCTTTGCATATAGCGTTAGAGAAAACAAAGACTGTTCTCCAACATTGTGCTGAATGTAGCAAAATCTACTTGGTAACGTCTATAATCTTCGCATCTATATTATAGCCTTTTTCACTACGATTTCATCCAATTTTACCTATTTTCCGATTAATAACCGTTACAAGGATATCAACAAATGATATATTTATATTTGCAGGCTATAACAGGAGATTCAGTCGTTTTGAAGTTTGAGAAGGCAAGATCGGCTCTCGAAGCTGGTCTGAGGAGGGTTGAAGATATAGTTCCACAGACAATAGGTTGTCAGGTATTATAAACAGATAGCTTTGACTAGTTATTTTCGAGTTTTTAAACCATGGTCTCTTTGCTCTACCCCAAGATTCTGCTCCTTTCTGATCGGAAGGTCATGGGTCAAAGTCACATATACGACCTCTTTGTTGAAATATAGGTGGGTCCGGTAATGGGTCAAAATGGGTTACTTGGGTTGTCCGAAAAACACATTTTTTTTCAATATATATTTGAAGCAAATTAGAAGGTTATATACGCTTAACGAGTTTCGACCCATTTGACCTATTTGGGACCATTAGTCTGTTCTTCTGAAGCTATTTTACTGGTGGCAAAAGGATGGGTCGGTTAATGGGTCAAAACGAGATCTCCTTGAAGCACGCCATTTGGTTGACCCAAAAATGCTTCCTTGTCCATAATTTTCTTAAAATACACAAAAATAATAATATCGGATCTTTGTGTCAAGTCATTTAAGGGGTTGTATGAACTCTGGCGACTTCCAACCTGTTTGACCCATTCATAGATAAATTGGTATTGCCACATTTAAAATATACTGTTTCTCTACACGTGTTATTATAAGATGGTCTAACAATGACTTTCCATATCCCAGATAGCCGATATTCTACATGAACTCGAAGGATTAGAATTTTCACTTGATCCAATAGAAAAGCAAATAGGTGACGAGATTATAGGACTACTTCAGCAAGGTAAAAACTTTAACAGCAACAACAATGAAAATACCGAATTAGAAACTTTCCACCAAGCTGCATCTAAGCTCGGGATCACTTCTTCACGAACCGCTCTTCGTGAAAGAAGGGCTCTAAAAAAACTCATTGAAAAAGCCCGAATCGAAGAAGACAAAAGAAAAGAATCGATCGTTGCCTATCTTTTACACCTCATGAGAAAATACTCGAAATTATTCCGAAGTGATTTCTCAGACGATAACGACTCACAAGGTTCAACACCGTGTTCACCTACATTACATGGGTCGCCGTTTGAAGTTTTATCTGGCACCCACGCTTTTGAGAGACAACTATCAAAACTAAACTCGTTTAATTTCAAACCAAATTTTAGACGTTTTTCTGGGCAAGTACCGGTTTCGATCCCGCCTGAAGAATTACGGTGCCCAATTTCGTTACAGCTAATGTACGATCCGGTCATAATCGCATCCGGGCAGACGTATGAGCGAATTTGTATCGAGAAATGGTTTAGCGATGGGCATAACACGTGCCCGAAAAGTCAACAGCAGCTGGCTCATTTAGGTTTGACTCCTAATTATTGCGTCAAAGGTCTTGTTGCCAGCTGGTGCGAACAAAACGGCGTTATGGTTCCCGACGGTCCACCAGAGTCACTCGATTTAAACTACTGGCGGTTATCGTTGTCCGAAAGTGAATCGGTAAATTCGAAGTCGCTCGAAAGTATTGGGTCGTTTAAGTACAAGGGTATGAATATGAAGGTGGCCCCGTTACCGTTGGAAGAGAGTGATATTATCGAGGAGAATGAAGGTGATGAAATCGAGGGTGAGGTTGATCACGAGGGTAATGTGTTCAAGATGTATGATGAATTTTTGATGGTTTTGCAGTCGGAGGATAATTTGAGGAAAAAATGTCGGGTGGTTGAGAAAATACGACGGTTGTTGAAAGATGATGAAGAGGCTCGGATTTATATGGGTGCGAATGGTTTTGTTGAACTTTTGTTAAGGTTTTTGGAGTGCGGTTTGTGTGAAGAAGATGAGTTTGCTCAAGAAAGTGGAGCTATGGCTCTATTTAACCTTGCGGTTAATAATAACAGGTACGTTTTATTCATTTGTGGTTATTTAAATTTATGTTGGTTTATGGCAATTTTGACTTATTAGTCTAAAAATGTAAAAGATTGATAGAAGACCCATGTTAAACCGTCATGTATTTTTAGCCGAAGCCATTGCCTATTTTGCCAACTCTACTCAAGGTTGTTTCCTAACTATCTTAACTGTCACCTGTTGTAGAGTTTGTGACTGAATCATGCTCTATTAATGTTGACAGTCTCGGCCCATTGATTTGGTTGATTCCGGTCAAATGGGTATAACGAAACATGTAAAAAAGAAACAGAAAATGGGTTGAGTGGATCGGAAGGGTCAAAATTCGCCAAATATATTATTTTGCAACCTGGCTTCACCTGACCACATCAACATTAACTCGTTTTTTATTTTTTTATTTTTTATTTCAGGAACAAAGAAATGATGTTATCAGCCGGGATACTTTCTTTACTAGTACAAATGATCCAAGGTTCCAAATCGGTCAATGCAGCCATAGCCCTATATCTAAACCTTTCATGTTTAGATCAAGCCAAACCCATCATAGGTTCAAGCGAAGCTGTCCCATTCCTAATTGAAGTCCTTCATGGGAACTTCGATTCACAATGCAAAACTGACTCACTTCACACTCTCTACCACCTTTCATCTTACCATTCTAACATCCCGAGACTCATCTCATGTGGGATAATAACCACCCTTCAACCATTTCTAACTGATTCAGACAACAACTCATGGACCGAGAAAGCCGTAGCTGTGTTAATAAACTTATCCATGACTAATTCCGGCCGTGACGAGATCATAGCGTGTCCCGGTTTAGTTACCGGGCTATCTATGTTACTCGATATGGGTGAACCCGAGGTGCAAGAACAAGCCGCAGCTTGTTTACTGATTTTGTGTACGGGAAGTGATAAGTGTTGTGAAATGGTGCTTCAAGAAGGTGTGATACCTTCTTTAGTGTCGATATCTGTTAATGGGACAATGAGAGGTAGACAAAAGGCTCAGAAGCTGTTGATGGTTTTCCGAGAGCAACGACAACGGGACCCGCCTGTTGTGGCTCAGGTTGGAGTACAACGTTGCGAAGGCGGTGAAGAGGTGAAACCGGTGTTAAGTAAGTCGACATCGAGACGAAAATTGGGCAGGGCTTGGAGTTTTTGGAGGAAAAACAAGAGTTTTTCAGTGTATCAATGTTAGATTGTTGATACTCATCATGGTTAAATTTGTAAAAATGAAATTTTCTATAGTTTTTTTATTTTTATCTTTAAATATTTTTGGTAATTTCTTTGAAGTTAAAAAAAAAAAAAAAAAAAAAAAAACAGAAAAGGAGATGTACAGCTTTTCGAAATCAAAGAATTTTGTCTCTTTTGACCTTCTATTTCCAGACATGCTTGATTAGGTACTAATTTTACAACATACATTCAGCTAAATACACATAATCATGACCAAATCATTCCATATTGTAAATGAAATTACATTAAAATCTCTTATGTTTCAATGAAAATAACAAAATCAACTTATCTGAACTAGTAAACTAAGATTACGATTTCAAGGTGATGTGGTCGATAGGGCTCGTGGTGACATATGCCAGCCCGCTTCAAAAAGCTCGAATATAGGATCATCAGACTGAAGCAATTCGTTGTTGCTGCTACTAGGATCATCGGATTGTAACATTTCGGTGTTACTACTACTAGTAGCTCGTGCGCTATAAAGATTTTCACCGCTAAAATCTTCTATACTGAGATGTTCTTTGATATCATCGTCATCACTCTCTTCGATCCCCTTCTCGACAACTTCCTTCAGTTCCTTGTGATTAACATTGAGCATTTTCTCGATGTTATATTCCCCCGGTTTCGCCAAGTTTTCATATTCAAATGACTTTTCTGGTTCGACTCTATATCCATGACACGTGATATCAATCACAATTTCCCTCTCGTCTTTTCTAAAAACCCGTTCAAGAAATGGTACCCGTTGCATAAATATTGGGAAGTCATGGTCGATAAAATCATCAAATTTTACAGGCAAAGATTCCGAGGCTTTGACAATGTCATCAATTTTGCTAAACAAACGTTTTGATGAAGGGAAAAGGGTCTCGATTAGATATTCCATAATCAAGATATGATCATCAAAAAACGAGAGGATCGATAGCCATTGTTGTTTAATCACATGTAGCAGTTTCGCCCTTTTCCCTTTTCGGAATGTGGAAATATGCATTCTTTGCATCACATTTTGGAGAATTGTTATGATTAATACTCCAAAAGTGAACAACACGCGACGCCTTTGAGGGGTCATTGTAGTTTTGGGAGCCAGCTTAGATATAGCCGACGAGAAGTTGTTAAATGCTAAGGAATGTGTTCGTATAGAAATGGAAACGAGACCCATAAAATTAATTGACGAAATGAATCCTTTGATGAACTAAACATTTTGTTGTCGATAAAGACATCGAGGAAGACATGGGTTGTTACAAAAAGCTTGATTAATGTCGAAAAACCAGGTGCAAGTTGGCAAGGGGAGATTGAGATTAATCTGTTAGTTATGTTTTAGCCTATAGATTCGGACAATGTTATAAGCCGAAGATTAAGAATGAGACATGTTTTATGTACACTCATTCATTTTTTGCTAAAACTTTAAGGTCAGATGGTCTCCTATTGAATTATAACTTTCCTATACAGAAGTATAAATAAAAATGAGTTACATTTGTCAAGACAAAAATAAAATACTACCCCTTAAATGTGTGATACAAAGTTTTGACAAGTGATAGACTAGTCCCATATGGAACAAAGATGACAATCTTTGCATATTTATATAGTATGGCATAAAGAGCTTACACAAGTTAAGATCAATACAATGTTAATTACTGGATTGTGTGATTTACAATATTGTTCAAAGTGTTTTTTTGTAATGTGATTACGGTATTTGTTTAAGCTTATTAGCTTAAATAGCAAAATTAAGCTCTTTTAAGATGTTTATTCTAGCTTATTTAAAGAGCTCAATAGCTTAGTTAACAAAAGGGCTCACTAAAATGTTTATATAAGCTTATTTATTACTTTCTTCGTCTTAAAATAGTTGTCTATATCGTCATTTTGAGATATTTCAAAATAATTTTCCACTTTATATCTCAACTAGTGTGAAGAGACTTTAATGGGTAAATATGATATTTGATTGGTAGAGTGTATTTTGTAAAATTTTCTAAAAATTTATGCATTTTTGAAAGTGAATAATTATTTTGAGACGGAAGGAGTATATGGCTTATAAGTTTGAGTTTATATGCTTATTTGTGTGTGGCTTAGAGATAGCTGACGGGAAGTTGTTAAATGCTAAGAAATGTGTTGTATAGAAATGAAAACGAGACTTATAATTTTTTTTTTAGAAAGACAACATAAAATTGAAAACCTCGAAAGAGAATAGAGCACAATACATGGCACCCCCCATCTCAATAATCAAGATAATTAAAGAGAATGGAGCCCAAAAAAAAAAATTGACAAACAAACCGAAAAGACATCGACGGAGACATGGGTTGTTAAAAAAAGTTCGATCAATGTCGAAAAATTAGGTCTAAAATGACAAGGAGAGACTGAGATTAATCCTTTAGACTAGTTATGTTTTTAGTCTATAGATTTGGACAATGTTACAGGCCCGAATATTAGGAATTATATAAATTTTATGTACACTTGTTTCTTTTTCTAGAACTTTGTGGTCATACACTCTCCTGTTAAATGGAATCCCGAAAGTTTGCTTACTCAGCTTATAATTAATGCATGAATATTTGTTATGTTTTTATTGACAAAATCCCAATACACACCCTTGAATGTGTGATACAAAGTTTTGACAAGTGATGGCTAGTCCCACATGGAACAGAAATACAAATTTTTGCATACTTATATGGTATGGTGTGTTGGGCTTAGACGTGTTATGATTAATATTATGTTATTGGGTTATGGTGTTCAATTCTGTTGAGATACAGAATGGGACAGTGTATCCTTATAACTTATATAAACTCGAAACTTTTTGCCATGCATTAAAGTGTTTAAATAAGTTCATATATTTAATCAGTTTATATAGCAAAAACAAGTTTTTTTATATGTTGGATCAGAATTATAAGCTTGAGTTTAAATGCTTATTTCGAGAGTTTCTATAAGCTTCTTTTGTGTGGCTTATTGTGAAATGCTTGGATTTATTTGGCTTTTTAGTTATTTTATACCAGTTCAAATGCTTTTTAGCTTATAATCACAAAGTAATGCAAACACTCACTAATATTACAAGCAATAAACTAGATAATAAGCTTAAATCCAATAAAAAAAGCTTTATATTATCATTGCGTAAGTTTGTATATATTGAATTGTTAAATTTTGTTTTAGTTCTTTCTGGTTAATTATATCTTATCAGTCACACGATGATGCTAATGATGATGATGACTGAGATTAGTGAAAAATGTAGACGAATTATTTGTTTTTCTGTAAACATTTAGCAGCCAATAATTTGGTTTCAAACAACTCCTCAGGTGAAATGAAATATAAACCGCACGTCAAACAAAAGATTCGCTAGAAACAAATAAACCGATCATATGGAATTTGATTCTATGGTCACTCCACTTTCAACATTCCAATACAGAGACTCTGCATCACACATGTAAAATACTCCATTTCAATATTAAAGTTCATGATTAGTATCGATTAAGATATTTGAAGCTGTTATATTCATGTCAAAATCTAGAAAACTTTTGTTGGGTACCGATTGTCATGTGATTAGTATGTGTTGTTATATCCAATATGTGTGTGTCGAATGTGTTTTAGCATGTTCTTATTGGAGTTGTATATATGTTGATGAATGGTTACTTTTTATGGAAACAGGCATAACTGGTGACGGAAGATGCTTGTTTCGTTCTGTGGTGCATGGTGCTTGTTTGAGATCAGGACGGTCTATCCCAAGTGAAAATGTTACTAAGGAACTTGCTGATGATCTCAGAACCAAGGTATTATATAACTACATCTTCACGTTTTAAGTTTGAGATATCCGTTTATTATGTTTAATTTGGATACAACAAACTGATACTGTTTGGGGAGTTGTCTTTGTTCCGACTGTCTAAGTTCTTAGAGTTAGTAACCAGCTGGGTCATTTCAAAACTTAGAGTTATCAAAGAAGATACTAAAAAGGTTTAATTTTCAAAACGATTTTAAGAAAAAAGAAGATATTCTGTGATTTCAGCATTTTATAATTATCTAATTATTTAGGACCAGTTTACTATTATCTTGCAACAAAACTGATTCTGATTATCCCATGACTTTGCAGTCTTACTAATGTTTTTCATTAAACGGTATATCAACGTATTTTATAGGTTGTGAATGAGTTGATCAAGAGACGATCTGAAACTGAATGGTAAGCCAAATCTTTTTTATAGTAGTTAATTAGTGTTTTCATCCTTTAACCTGTTTGCTAATGAAAATAGATTAATCTGATTTTTTTATTACTTGTAGCAAATGAATGAGCAGACCATGTTTTTCAGGTTCCTTGAAGGTGATTTCGAGACTTATGTCTCACATATGAAGCGGTCACATGTATGGGGTGGTGAACCGGAACTACTTATGTCCTCACATGTCCTTAAGTAACCTATTGCAGACTATTAATATTTCTAGGATTTGTTTTCTGAAGCTTCTCGGCTTCATTTTTTACATTTGATCCTCTGTTTGCAGGGTGCCTATAACTGTTTATATGCGGGATAAGAAGTCTAATTATATCAAAGTGGTAGCGGAATATGGCCAAGAGTGTGGAAAGGAAAACCCGGTCAGTGTTCTTTATCATGCTTATGGACACTATGATCTCTTGAAGAGTCCTCTAGCGTCACTCTAGACCTTGTTTAGGTACGTCTTTGTGTTTATGTTTACGTTTTAGAATAAGTATAAACCAGATACAAAACGGTCTTCTGCAAATGCTTAAATTTCAAAGATACCAGATCAGTATACAGGACTCTGCCAGTAACAAATATATATTTTAAAGTCAGCTCGAACAAATTTGTTTCAACGACTATTTAACCTTACACATTATAATTTTTGTTTCTATATATTTTTTCCTTTTCAAAACGAACCAATCTAGTTACACAAGTAATCTTACCATTCTTCTGTTGCTGCGTTTCAGGTACAGAAACGGAGCAATCTTTGCTCGAACATTCAAACTAGTATTCAGAGAAGAGTGACACGATAAATTTAACAGATGAGCGAAAACTAATTATGATCATGATCATGTCCATCCTTGATGTCTATTGAAGTTTCTGTATCTTAGTGAATATTTTTCACCCTCACATATTTGCTACTCATTTCGAATATGTATTCTTCTACAAATACACTTGTAATCGCTACTCATTACTAGTTAACATTATTTCTTAAGAACATTATCCAGTCGATTTTTTAGTATCTTTTGTTTTAAATATTCGCCCACGACTTATGTTTTATAAATTTTTTATAAGGTCAAATTTCAAAAATAGATCAAGACTTGGTCCTTTGGTCGGTTCTACTCAATTATCTATTTGAGCATTGACATGCCTAATGATGTGCCTAATTACATGCCTAAATCTATGTGTTAGTATCCTATTGGTAACATGAGAGAGACCCCTTCTTCACAAAACAATAACTTATTGCCACATCCTTTTAGGCATATAATTAGTCCCATTTTTAAGCCTCCAAATCATTTTCCTATCTATTTTTAGTCCATATAAAATAAAATAATCTATTTTGAGCAGTAAAAATAAATAGAACGAAATAAAAGCCGGCAAAATCCGGCTATCATGTAACGCCAATTTATTTGTTCACCGTTTTTTCCACTAAAAACGATACTCTTTACTATTTACTAGGTGGCAAAATAACTAAATGAATATTACTACTTCATCAAATAAAAGTATGATTCTCACCATGACTACTATATCATGATTTATCAATATAGTTAACAAACTTTAGATATTATGAAAAGTATCAATTTCATATATGAAGTCTCAAAAATAGGAAAAGGCTTTAATTTAACCCGGTTTGTGACTGTGTGCGGTGAACACAAATCCTGTGAATTACTCAAACAAAAAGTAGTTAAAAAAATTACATCTGTTTTACAACAAATTATAAAAACATCTTAATAAAAGCAAGTCAAGAAGGATACAGTTGGTGCATGATGAAAATTCATTTACATGAATTCTCGATAACAATTAACAAGTTATTGAAAAATATATATTAACATTCACCCATTCAAACATATATAAAAATAAGGACCAACAAAGTATATATTATAAATATAGTATAAAAAATCAATACGAGTATTTAAGTAAGACAAAAACGGTTAAGGATACGAGTTATATATAAACCAACATACAAGAAAAATGTCCTAACAATAATAACGCCCCTAGGCTTTAACTTTCATGACAGTGTACAACACAGGTGAATATCTAGCCATGAAGCAAGTATTTCCGGTAGAAGATTACCAAGACACAATCTCACAACGTCTCGTTGAAGCTGCACATGTGAACGATAATAAAGTCGCGTTTGAATGCTTGGCTGATCCTTTTGTTGATGTGAACTATGTAGGCACTGTTTGCTTGAGTTCTAAGAAGACGGAGATCGTGTTACATGATGAGTCTGCTAGTGAGGTGAAAGTTGTGTTGGAAGAGTTTAAAACGAATGTTACGCCTTTGTTTCTAGCTGCTCATGCCGGAAATGTGACCCTTGTGCGAAAGTTACTGGTAATGTGATCATTTCTAAAGTTTTTATCATTCTAATGTAGATATAATGGTTTTATTCTAAGAACTATTAATTTTGGTTCAAACATATGCATGATATAATCGTGAACTCGAGGTTTAGAACATTTTTTTTCTTCAAATTATTTGGTTTTCTTTTGTTTCAAAGTTGAGTAACTGTATAAATAATTTGATTGGAAATATCATTAGAGACTTTGGTTAGGTAATAGTATTTGGATTTAAACTTGATTTTTGAATAATTGGTCAAATTTGCATAACTATTAATTAATGATCAGTTAAATGTTCATCATATCATTTTTATTTATTCAAATGAAATTGAATTACATGATTAAGAGGGTGTTACACATTGCTAATTAATTGTTTATGTGCTTACTGTTAAATCAGAAAAACAGGTTTTAGTTGTTTGTATTAAACTTGTCGAAAATTTTTATGGACTTACTAGTATTAGTTAGAGTACACTTTAGAGTATTGCTTATTTTTAAAGCAAGATATCAATGCCAAACACCCCCTAACAATAACTAATGAACTTCTTAACTAAAGTATCCTTTTGATGTTAAATTCTAGAGTGCTGGGGCAAACGTAAACAAGAAATTGTTTCGTGGATACCCGACAACAGCAGCAGCTAGAGGAAACCATGTTGAGATACTAGAGTTGTTACTTGAAGGTGGAGCTTCTCAACTAGCTTGTGAGGAGGCTTTGCTCGAAGCTAGCCACCTCGGTCAAGCCAAATCGGCTAAATCTCTAATGGCATCTGAGCTCATTCGCCCTAATGTTGCAGTTCATGCCTTAGTTAATGCGTCGTGTAGAGGATATGTTGAAGTTGTTGACACACTTTTGAAGGTGCACATTATGTTTAATTACTACCTTTTTTTATAAGAAAAATTTCACGTACAAATTATTAATGTTGTCTTTAAATGTGACTTATACATTCTTTTTATGATGACAGTGTGGAGTAGATATAAATGGAAATGCTCGTGTTTTGCTTCGGTCATCAAAGCCGTTTCTACATTCTGATGTTAGTTGTAACGCCCTTGTTGCTGCTACTGTTAATAGGCACATCTCAATTGTTCGACTTCTTTTACAGGTTAAGTTTGGCGGATTATTACTCCCCTTAATGAAAAAGTGGACGGGTCAAATGAGTTAGATAACGAGTCAAAACGGGTGATTTTTGGTTATTTGGTAAGGGTCAAAACATGTTGGGTTGGCCAAATCACTTTTTGTGCAATTTTTTACAGACTTATGGGTATGCTTAACAAGCTCTCTTTTGTTTATTAAAATTTTAATCATTTGACTCGTTCTAGTTAAAATGTAATCACAATGGACCCATTGATAAGTAAATAGGCCGGCATCGACACCTAATGTTGTTCTTTGACCAGGCTGGTGCTAGAACAGACACAAAGGTAAGCTTAGGAGCATGGTCATGGGACACGAACACAGGAGAAGAGTTCCGAGTAGGTGCAGGACTAGCCGAACCATACACCGTCACATGGTGCGCAATCGAGTATTTTGAACAAACCGGTACAATCTTAAACATGCTCCTCCAACACATCTCCCCAAACACTCCTCATTTTGGAAGAACAATAATCCACCATGCCATCCTATGTGCAAATTTAAAAGCAGTTGAGGTTTTATTGAAATGTGGGGCTGACCCTGAGATCCCGGTCCATACCAGCAAAGGGACCGGTTCTCGGTTAATCCATTTGGCTGCACGGTTAGGTTATTACGAGGTTATGAACCACTTGGTTAACGCCTGTTGTAACCTTGACTCGAAAAATGAGTTAGGGGAAACAGCATTGATGATATGTGCAAGACATAAACATGTGGAGTGTCTTAAGCTTTTGGCGTGTTCTGGTGCTGATTTTGGGTTGGTTAATTCGGTTAACAAATGTGTTCAGTCTATAGCGGGCTCGATTAAATGGACACTAGGATTAAGACAAGTCATTTTGGACGTGGTTCGATCTGGCAAGGTTGTTTACTCAACCGACACTTTGATATTCTCGTGTTTGATGTTTGTTACTCGAGTTAATGATATTGAAGGTTTGAAAAAACTTGTTGACCAAAGGGTTTTGATTGACCTTGATGAACAAGATGAGAACGGGTACTCTGCGGTTATGGTTGCGGTTATAAATGGTTATGTCGAGGCGTTTCGGTTGCTTGTTTACGCAGGAGCTGATGTTAACCTTCAGAATAAGTATGGTGAAACTGCGATTAGTTTGTCCGAAGCAAGTGTAAATTCTGGTGAGTTTGAAAAAGTTATGCTTGAATATACCCTTAATTCGTGTAACCACGGGTTTTACACTCTCCATCACGCAGTTTCTAGGGGTGATTTTGATAGTGTCGAAAAATTAACAAATGATGAAAATGACGTAAATGCCCCTAACAGCGACGGGTACACGCCACTTATGCTAGCCGCGAGAGGTGGCCATGGGAAAATATGCGAATTTTTAATCTCAAAAGGTGCAATTTGTGACATTGAGAATGCAAGACACGAAACAGCCCTAAGTTTAGCCCGTGAACACGGGGTTGGAAATGATGCCGAACAGGTGTTGTTAGACCATATTGCCTGTGGGGTCGTGTTGAGTGGGGCTCGGGTTAAGAAGCATTGTAAAGGGGGTAAAGGGTGTCCACATAAGAAAACTTTAGTTATGGTCGGAGGGAGTGGGCTATTGAGATGGGGGAAATCGAGTAGGCGTAACGTGGTATGTAAACGAGCAGAGGTGGGCCCGAGCTCGGTGTTTAAGTGGAACCGGCGGAAGAAGGGTGATGCGGATGAACTGGGGTTGTTTCGAGTGGTTACGACTAAGAATAAAGAGGTGCATTTTGTGTGTGAAGGTGGTGTTGAAATGGCTGAGTTATGGGTTAGAGGTATTAAACTTGTGACACAAGAAGCTATCTTTGGGAAATGATATCTGGGTGTCTTTTGTAATGTAAAATTTGCCAATGCCTCATTGGGAATTTGGGATTAAGAGTTTCCGACATAAAACCACTACATTTGATCAAGTGTATTAAATTGATTAATTTTTTATATAAGCGTTACAAACTAGACTACTGTTATATGCACCATGCCATCATGAACGACTACTTATATGAGACGAGTACAAAGTACAAACACTGGCACCATCATCTACATAGATAACATTTAAATTGGAATCCTTAGTACAAAGTACAAACACTGGCTATTGAAAAGAAGAAATGATTTGCATACTCCCATTAGTTAAGAGTACTCAGTACCATGTTCGCCGTCCCTCGCCGTGTCACATGGCATTTCCGCCGTCCCTCGCCGTTGTGAGCCTTGTCGTCTGCACAGCGAGGTTGAAGTCTGACAAAATATACGTTGGAGCAAATGGAGCGTGTTTAATTTTCAAATAATACTACCGTTTTTAAACTTTAAAAAAAAAAATAATAATAAAATAAAAATAAAATAAAAATAAATAAAAATAAACTTAACACACCCTATAAATAACAAACCATAAACCAACATTTTTCTCACTATAATTCAACAAACAAATATCGTTACTCTCTATATCTCAAGTCAAAAAAAACAATGTCTCAAAACCCAAATGAAGGAGGCTAATTCAACAAACAAAGATATGGGAAATGACCGTTCCGAAGATTTCTTTTGGAACAACATTATGGAGATGTTCAACGTTCAGACTGTCGGTGACCCTCATACTAAAAATATGATCACGGGTAAATGGACAACGATGAATGGTGATTGTAAAAAATTCAACGCTATTTATAAACATATGCAGCGTAGAAGTGGTGAAAATGAGCACGATCATCTCGAAAATGTGAAGAACAACTTTGAAGAACGCTTTGATGCGAAGGAGTTTGCGTATGTTCACGCTTGGGAGGTCTTGAAAAATTACCCGAAATGGGATGCCGAGGATCCGATAGACATTACATGTCTCGAGGATATATTCGGTCCAGACAAATGACCTCTTCCCGAAAGAGACGACGGCAGAAAGAGTCGAGCTGCAAAGAAACAAAAGTCGACTTCAACGTCGAGCGCGGCGAGCTCCGGTGGGAGTTAAACGAGTACTTTTTCGGGACAATTATCCGAAAAATATTCGCAAAAAGCCGACGTTCAAATGGCTTGTTACGAGGTGAGGAGGGAGAAGGAAGTAAGGGCGTTAGAGGTGAAGAAGATGAAGTTTCTCCTGCTAGATCCCGACATGACTACTGACCCGGTAAAATCCGATATCATCCGAAAGAGACAAGCGTAACGAAGAAATATCAAGATGCCGATGCCGACGACGAGTAAAATGTTCAAGTTTCCTATTATTAATATGTGTTGTATTTTTTTTCCCGTATCGTTTTTTATCGTATGGTATTTTTTCGTACCATTATTTTTAGTTTCGTGTAATATTAGTATGTCGTAATGTATTTTAATTTTTAATGTAATAAATTTATTTTATTTGGTAATTTGTATATAAAAATAAAGTTGTAAGTGCTGGGCCCAAATGAGTAAGTTAAGGTTAGTTTTGGAGATTTGCTATAGTGATGTGGCACCCCGTGGGGCCCGAATGAGTAACTTACCTTCTTCATGGCACCTAGTGCTCTAATGGGACACTCATTTATGTGCTTCAGTTAGTTGTACAAAAATCACATTGTGTTTTATCTGTTTGTACTGTGAGTGTCCCAATCAATATAATGAGTGTGCAGATCACTCCCCATTGAAAAAGAGAACTGATTAGAATATGCTTAGAGCATCATTTGTAATAACTTGGAACCCGCCGTTATGTTGACATGGAGGTCGCGTTGACGGCGTTACCACACCGCCGAAGACGAGAAACCAACGGCGTTGGGTGGCTCGTTATTCCCGTTGCTTTGTATAATAAAAAAAGAGTAAATTGCATTTTTGGTCCCTAAGGTATGGCCAAATTGCAGGTTTCGTCCCTAATGTTTCAAAAGTGCAGCGATAGTCCTCATTTTGATTGTTTTGTTGCATGTTTGGTCCCTAAATTGCAGATTTGGTCCCTAAAACTTTGAAGTTTCCGTTGCATGTTTGGTCCCTAAATTGCATATTAGGGACCAAACATGCAGCGAAACCTTCAAAATGGGGACTATAGCTGCACTTTCGAAATGTTAAGGACGAAACCTTCATTTTAGACATACCTACATTTTCACACACAAAAACAAAAAAATTTCAATACAAATTTCTCAATACATTTTCACACACAAAAACCTGCAATTTAAACCTCCTCAACATGTTGCAACATAACCCATCTTCGTCAAATCTTCTGACACCATCATCTGCACAATCAATATCATCACAATATCACTTTTCTGGGTTTGGTAGCAAATACCAAATGCTGCCCTACACACCCGAACAACTTTATCATCAACAACAATATTATCAACAGCAACAACAACAACAACTGTTTAACCAACCAATTCCAAAATCTACCACCATCATCACACACGGCATAAAAATCATAACCAAAACCACCAACCGAAACTCAAAAGTTCAAATGAAAAGGAAAACGCACGGCAAAACGAACAAAAGACCCGAAACCCACAACCAAAAAGGAACCCCAAACCGAAACCTTTACTTGTGCCCCTAATTGTATTTTTATTTGAATTAATGAAATCTTTGTTTGTTTGAAAAATGAAAAATAAAATAAAATGATGGGTCCTAAAAAGTTGTAACACCCCAAATTTCAAAATAATGATTTATCATAATATTTTAAGGCTTCCTAGTCAACCGATATTATAATAATAATATTTCGTTAGTCATAAGGATCTCTCATGAAATAAGTTTTACATCAACAAGGACCATCTATGTAATAGCTTTATTAGCAGGGACTAGTTTTGCCAAATGATGAAACTTATATTATAACTTATCTAAATCCTATAGAAGTATCAGGATACTTCATTTTACTCTTTATCTCTTTCCCTCTCTTCTCTGCTTGACGTTGGACATGCAAAACACAAGAACAAGTTAGGGTTTTGATTCTACTTTAAAAGTAAGCAAAGTTTAAGCAAGATATCACCTCATACAAGTTCAAAAACGCATATTCTAGGGTTTCCATGAATCAATTCGAGGTAAAATCATAACCTTGTTCATTAATTCGTGTTTTAGAGCTACCCATTAGTGGGTAATGCTTAAAGATTATATCTTGATGCCATATATGGGGTTTCATAGAATTTTACATGATTATGTTAAGTTTTGATTTTTGAGAAATCACCAAGATTGCTAGTAATCATGTATGTAACACCCCGAAATTTGGGTCCAGCGGAAGCATACGAACCTTTGGGTGCTACAATCATGGTATCACAACATAAGGTACAAAGAATGGTTTTTATCCCATTTATTTAAAATAAGGTTCATTAATTGAAAACCATAAGTTTACATTAATGAAAGTAGTGCGGAAATAGGCCCAAAAGATAATTAAAGCGGTCCCGTTTATTCATCGTAGTCGCCTATGACCATGCCCCTGCATAGCGCCTTCCAAAGTGAGCTATCGCCTTAAACACGAGAATACATGCTAAAAGGTCGACTACTGTTGGTGAGTTCATAGGTTTAAGTTCAGTAAAAACATAGTGGACCTGTAGGAGTTGATTTGCTATGCAAGACCTAAGATAGATAAACATCGTTCACCAACCGATCCTAACCGGATCACAATCCATATCCCGCATCCAGGGATTACTCGGGCCCCGCGACTCTAGTCCAGCACTGTCGTGGCAAAATCTAGAACAATTGCCAACCCCGGATTAGGTCGAGGTAGAAGTCTATTCTTAGCTATGCAACAGTTATAGCAATTCGGATTGCTACCCTAGTCTAAGGCAACAACTACCGCACATCTATCTAAACAGTCAAGCACACAAGCAAATCTAAATAGTTTTAAAGGTCCAAAAACAGTAGCATGATTCTCACCCCAAATTAGTTAAAAACGTAGATAAAAGTGGGGCTATGAAACTCACTTTAGCCACAGCAATGCACTATTTACTATTGACACGACTGGCATCTAAATTTAATCTCTACGACATCCTAATGAGCGTACGACGAGTACGATAGAATAGAAGTGACGCAACCTAATGCGTATACGATAATCTTAAAAAATAGCTCATATGATAAAGAAGTTGATAAAATTATTGTGTCGTAGTTTTCGTGGATCATTCATGACGTTACTTTCAAAAGGCCGTTATTGTTTCCAAAAGTTTATAAGTTGATATTTCAAAAGTTTAGGTTTAACGTTTCGTGTGGTGGTAAGAAAGCAAGACTCGACATACAACTCACGCGAAAGAAGAGAAGACATCGACATAATCGAGACATACAGACCATAACTCACCCCTAAAAAGGAAAAGACATTGACCAGGTCAAGAAATACTGACAATACTCAAGCTAGTCAAAGACTAAGAAATGACAACATCTATTTTTGACCATCAAATAGGGTAACTGATAAGTTTCGACAATTTACCCAATAATCCCCAAACGTACATGTTTATAATAAAAGGTAAGTTTCCATATCTTCTTAATTATCAAAGGTTTCACAATCGTTACTTGCAATTATAGAAGCTTAAAATAAAGTACGTCATATATAGTATACTAGGTGGTGTATTATAAACGACGCGTTTGTTTATTCAACATTCTCAAACCATTATGACTCTAATAAGTTGCCTTATCAAAATAACCTTTTACGATAGTTTATAAAAGTTAACCCATATTCATAAAACACGAGTTATTATCGTAGTAAATAAAGTTTTATAATTAACAAAACCGTATTCATTGACAATATATATATAACTATTTCGATATTAGTTAAATGAGAAAATAGAATAATTAAGCATGTCGCGAAACAAATATATTAAACTCATTTCCGAGTCTAATATATATACTAGTTTAAACCAAAATGTTTTATGAGTTCGACTTATAACCAATCTAATTTGTGTGTCTCTTTTACTCTAAATGTATAAACCGTATTAATCGTTAATAGTTATAATGTATACCGATATTAGTTGTATAGTTAAATTGTTACAATTCACGTCGTTAAGTTTATATATACAAGTTTACCGTTTCCTCAATATTTGATATAAATATATAATTGTCCCGATCTATATTTCCAATTATTCCATTGTTATCATATGCCATTTCATCCGTTTCATGTTCTATTTTAACATTTTACAACTTATGAACATTTATTGAGTCTAAATGAATTTAACCCATAACTCATTTTACCCATATCATACATCCAATTTATAACTAAGGGAAAATAAACGCCAAGTGAGCATCCGGGTCAACGCGAGGCTAATGATACACGTTATTCAACAAACATTTAGATCCAAACCAAGCAAAACACGAGACACACAAACACAACAAATCCGAATCTGAGCACAAACGCAGTCAACCCAACATCACGATATAACCAAGTCCTAAACCTAACCAAAACCACACCTCGCCGTGAGTCACGGCTTGGCTAGCCAAGGCTGCCGAGCACAAAAACAATCCAAACGGCGTCATAACCAAATCCGAATCCACTTAAAACCTCAAAGACTACAACAAATTATTACACATCAAATACTCACCCGGTCAACTGAGTTGACTCGATGAGTTGACTGAGTCAACAGCCGAGAAGGGTGGGGTCCACACAAAGGTTTCACCATCATTTTAAAATGTCTTAAATCAATGTTTTACCACATGAAATTGATTAGAAACTGTTTTAAACCTTGTTTATAACCAAGTTTACCACATGAGTATATCAAAATGTTTTTCTTAACATGTTTTATTTGATTCTAACCACGAAAACAACAACATAAAAATACATACACATATGAGATGCATAAAAACGGGTGAGTTGTGTTTACCGTGAGAAAAGAGAAGAAGAAACAAGGGTTGTGATGGCGTCTCCAACGGGTACAACCCGTAGCCATTAACCTTGAACCGTTATACACATTTTATCACAAAACCCTAATTTATGAAACTAGGGTTTGAGATTAAACGCACGTGAAAAAGATTTGAGGGGCGTAGTTTGCAGAAATAGAACCACCATGACCCGATCTACAAGATGGGGTAGGCGGTGTGTTAGTAGGTGGTCGCCGAAACTTGGTTGGACTCTGGCAGCGGCGCCGGAACCCTAGGGGTGTCGCCAGATTATTTAGTGAGAGAAAGAGTGTGTGTGTTTGTAGAGAGAGAGAGAGTGAGAAGGGTGAAAATGAGGGAGTTGTGAGTGGTTGGGGGTATTTATACCCCCGGAGGGACCTAATGTGTATTAGTGAAACCATAAGGGCGAAAATGAAACATTTAAAAAGGACCCTAGATGCAACTTTGTGAAACCTCTAATATATTATGTTCGAGACTCGTTTAAACTAGTAAACGAGGTATTTGTGACTCGAGAGTTACGCCATTGCTCTTAAAATATTATTTCCAATAAAAATGATATATAATACGAATCGTATCTCAAATTAGTTAAAACGATAGCTCTAATTGTGGTTTCTCCAATTACGACGCATCGAGGAAATTACGAGTTGTCACAATGTATAATTGTTTAGAAAAGTGATGGGTACCTTGTTAAGGTGCTATAACACCATTTTGTGGTGTAAATTTTCTGTAAATATGCTTATGTTGTTATATAAGCCACGAACCAAACACCCCCTTATGGCCTAGTATACTTCTAAAGCTTGTTTATGACAAATTAAGCCTTATTTAAGTAAGCTCCATGTTATTTACGTGTTCCTAGGTAGTAAAGGTTAGCCGGGGATGTTTATGGGAGCTCGCGATAGATTATAAGCCATATCAAGGTGAGTAACGTATATAAGATTAGAAACGGGACTAAAAGAGCCCGTTAGATATACCAAATGTGTTATGGTACTTACGTTCGTGTTTTATTATATGCTTATGTATTACACTTGTGCTACGAGTTTGTGATAAGTGAGCACATAATTATGTTGAAGTATATATCATAAATAGAAATGGATCTCGCGATATGAGATTATATAGGAAATAATTTAGACGGGTCAAAACAGCCCGTAACGACCCGTGTGGTCTTAGTAACAAGTTTTTAGCATAAATGATGTATCATTTCTTATTTTAACGGGTCTTTAGTAGCTCGTTAGAAGTGTCGCATATTTTGCGATAGTTATATCCAAGTTCTATTGTATGTTTATGTGTTATATTCGTGTTATGAATTTATATTGCTTATTATGAGTTTAATGAATTGAACGGTATAATTGTATTTGTGAAATAAAGTGAACGGGTCAAAACAGCCCGTAATGACCCATGTGGTCCTAGTAAAGTGATTTTAGCCAATATTGTCTATTTTCACTTGTTTAGCGTCCTAAGTGGACGACATGACTATAAGAGTCATACATGTGTTCCAGACAAAGTTGGAACTAGATATCCCTAGTGGGTGACTTGGATAATTATATGCATTATGACCCAAGATGGGATTAGACGTCCTAAGTGAACGACATGTGCTATTATGTGATCATATACAGTTGTTCCAAACAAAGTTGGAACTTAGACCTCCTTAGTGGCGAATCGAGCCTCAGAATAGCAAAAGTTCCAAAAATGGAACTCAGACATCCTAAGTGGATGATTAGTATGCTTATATGGCTCGTCATCTATGAAAAGCACAACTAAATATGAAAAGTCTCAAAAGCGGGACTTGACGTCCTAAGTGGACAACTAGAGTATATATTGCTATATTGAACCAAATGCGGGTTCACCAGGTCCTAAGTGGACAACTAGTATATTCAAGGCAAGCATGATGCTTTCTAGCATTATGATGAAGTATCTAGCCCCCAAGTACATGTTACGATGCAAGAGTATATTCCCGTGGGGAATTAGCAGCGTTATAAGCTGTAGGATTGTAAATATATTGTGTTTGATGATTCGGGTGGCCTTGAATGGTGATTATACAAGTATGCCATGTTTTAGAGAGAGAAAGAGTGAGAGGGTGTTCTTGGTAGAGACTTGCTTTGTAAAAATGAAAGGTTAGATTGAAAGAAGCACCACCCCTTCCAAGGATGGAAGGGTATTTATAATTCTGACACTACGTCCTCCCGCCGGATGTGGATCGGCATCTGATGGGTAAAGACCCGTCCTTCCTCCACGGTGATACACTAAACTAAACTACGCTACAAACTAACTAATTAACTACTAAATAACGTAACAAATGACATGTCTACACGCTAACTTATGCTAGACCATAATTGGGGTGACCGACACTTTAACATGGAATTTCCAATTCCTAACAATCTCCCCCTAAGGGAGGTCACCCCATGAAATACATTTTGCATCCTAGCATTCTATCTTTGTCTTTAGTTCTGAGCTCGTATACTTCTATTCTTCAAGTTCCGCAATCTTTGTGCATTAGTAGCGATTCTTCATAGTCCGCATAGTTTTGTACTTTCAGTGGAGTTCTTTGAGCTGATCCACATCTTGATGATGTTTGAGCTTTCATTGAGATCATCATCCACAGTAAATCTCTGGATCACCATTTGTTGTGTTGCCATCATGTGATGTTGTGACTTTCAGACCGACATGCTCACACTTTCAGGATCATGACATCTTTCCATCAGAGTAGCGAAAGCTTTACTGGTTCATGATATTTGCAGCAGCGGAGCGAAACAAAGTATAAAAATATCGAGCCGAGTTACGTAGATATGCAAAAGTCATGATTTCTTCAATTAAGTGTGGATCTTTGTGAGCATGCGGCTTTGGATTGACTCCTCAATTCGATCGGTACATGATCCAAATGTACCGACAAACAACGATTAGCAATAAAATACACGAAAGTGTCTTTGATCACTTTCGTTGAATTGAGGTACACGACCCACGGTTCCCGTTGATCAAGTACAAGTCTTGCTGTGATCGGTATGATTCGAAGAATCTCCTTGATGTGGTTTCGCAATTGTTCATTGTTCTCAAATGGAGCGTCTCAAAGAAGACAACACGGAGTGAGTGAACCAAACAAATTGAGATTTCTTGATTGATGAAAATGATTTGAAAACAATCGCGTCATCGCTTGAAGAAAGAGTTTTGCAATACGAGGAAGGTTTTATAAGAAAGATCAATTTTCAATCGAAATACTTTTGTATTTGAAAGAGTACACATTCGATGTGCTAGAAAAGAAGAGATTCGCACATCGAACGGTTTTCCAAAAGTATTTTTCAATCGAGATACTTTTGTGTTTGAAATATGAATACACATTCGATGTGTTAGAGAAAGAGATTTGCACATCGAACGGTTTTCCAAAAGTATTCGTCAATTCATTTCCTGGACCAAGGTTGATTCAAGAGTGAATCGCCCCATCGTTTCTATCCAGTTGTCACAAGCTTGATCTTTTGAAAAGATCTCGCATGTCACCCACCAAGTGCTTGTTTGATGTTGGCTCTAGAAGGATTTCCATCTTCATCGTGAATACTTTTACATATCACTCGGATGTT
Organism: Chrysanthemum lavandulifolium; assembly: GCA_022545495.1. Taxonomy (NCBI): domain Eukaryota; kingdom Viridiplantae; phylum Streptophyta; class Magnoliopsida; order Asterales; family Asteraceae; genus Chrysanthemum; species Chrysanthemum lavandulifolium. The sequence goes on from CM040242.1 coordinate 193,535,586, forward strand.
CTGGCAATACCACAAGGATAAAGCGTAGGACTCTTAATATATTCTTACTTTCCACATTGTGTGAAACAGCAAGTCTTCATTAAAGTTGTGTCCTAATGAGATTTTGTAGATGATCTCTTGGCTTTAGACTCAATTGTGCACATTTGATTTCCTATGCCGGAGACTAGGGAGAGGGTCTCCTTTTTCAATATCAACAATCTCTAAGAGAAAGTTGATAGATTATGTAGGTTCCACGTGAGAATGAAACAAGCCCTTTTAAGAGGAACTTGAGTAGCTTGGGAAGTTAGTGCAGTGCGTCACTGGGTCCATGATGTCTTGTCTTCAATACCGGTGTTACCTTAGTAACCACCAATAGCATATGTATTGAACCCGGTTTTTGCCGTAAGGTTGAATTAATGGAGGGTTATTTCTTTTCAACCTTTTCTCGTTTCATTTCTTTTTCATTTTTCAACCCCTTCAGTGCTTACCGAGACTTCATAACTAGAACCTTGTTAGGTTTATTCCAGTTCTAGCTCTATCTCAGTCTGCACTCTTCCCAATTCTCACATTTCTCCTTTTTTCAATATACCTAAGGACTCTACACTATCTAGTGGATTGTCCCTGGATAGATCCCTCCGGTTCTGGCGGATCGTGGGAACTAATACCTAACCTCACCATCCTTATAACTCCATGCATAAAGTAAAATGGTCGGTCTTTTGGTACAGTTCATTCCTTCACGAAACTAATTGAAAAATCATTTGGAAAATCAATCAAGGTACTTGTGATATAAAATCAAAGCATTTTGTACCTTAGTTGTTTGATCATTTAGAAAAGCTCCCCCGCAACATGTGCATATGATTTTGAAATTGTTTAGCACATGGAAGCAAGAGTTCTTTGAAATATTTTCTTTGATCACAATTTTCATAGAAAAAGCCATTTGATTTTCTTGGTAAAATTCTCCCCCTCAATATGTGCGTAGGATATTTGAAATCATTTTATCACATAGAGGAAAGAGTTCTTTTGAAGCGCATCCACGTTCACAAAAGCCATTAAGAAACCATTAGAAAATCAATCAAGGTACTTTATGTTGAAACATAGAAATCTTTGTACCTTGAAAGTTTATTTTCTTTTTGAAATGCTCCCCCTCAATATGTGCTTCGAGATTCGAAAGCGTTTAGCACATATAGGAGAGCAATATGCACATTTGAATCAAAACGATCACCTTTTATTAAATTTCATTATTAAATCACAAATTCTCCCTCGATAAAAAATATCAAACCCTTTGAGATTTTGGATCCCAAGTGATTTAATAAGGTTTGGAAAACATGGGAGAATATGCGCCTTGTTTAAATACTCATATTGTTTTTGGATAAATGCTCCTCCTCAACATGTGCATTGTGTATCTGAAATCGTTTGGCACATGGAGGCAGGAGTGCCTATAAAGGACTAAAACCGATTCCAATAAAACAGATTTGAGATTTTTAAATCACGATCTCTCCCCCGATCAAAAATTTCAAACCTTTTGAGATTTGTGATCCCAATTGATTTAAATCATTTAAAAGATTTTGGGGAAAGACGTGGCAAAATTTAATTTTGAAAAATGATGGATAAGGAACAGTTTTTCGACATTAAAGATTGTTAGTGTCAGGTATGATAGTGTTTAAAAGATCTTTAAGTCAAATAAAACAATTTCACAATCAAACAAGAACATTAAATATTTCATTTTGAAAGATCTTTGAGTTTTAAAGAGAATCATACCATGACATAACATTAAATCTTTAGATCACCACTTATTTTGTACAAACGGACTTGATTGATGAAATATTGTTTGAAAATAATTTATTTTAAATCACTCTCTCCCTCAATCGATGACTGTAGTTGATGATTGAGTGACTTAAGTTTTGATAACATGAAGTCCGGTGATTTTCAAAATTAAGTCCAATTTATTTTCAAAACCAATATTTTTCCATTTTTCAAAACAATATTATTCAAAAATTGTTTAAGAAATGGTACACTATTATCCTGCACAAAGATACGTTAGGTGGTTGAGTTGCTTATGTTGTTGTTGCTGGAGGTTTGGAAGAAAACCATCTGCTGAAGCAGTGAGACTTCTTACGTTGCATTTTATTCATGCCAACTGAGGTCAAATTAAGCTCCATTTCTTCATTTGATGATGAAGAAAACCATCTGCTGATGCAGTGAGACCTCTTACGTTGCATTTTTTCATGCCAACTCTCCATAGAAGTCAAATTAAGCTCCGTTTCTTCATTTGTCAACCCAAGATATAGTTACCCTTTCCTTTCGGCATCCAATCATCTTCATTTGTGGGATCCGGATCGGGAACATTCTTATGAACCATGATATCTGCATACGTTAGTGGACACACAAACAGATATATGGTGGTCGACATCACCCAAACAGCAATCGACTAAAAAAAAGTCAATAATGTCAATTCAACATATCAATCAGATCATGTAAAGCATGGGAATAATGTGTTTATCAGACTCTAATCATCTAATCCTAACAATCATATCCTAGGCACCTAGTCCTTCAACGTAGGTTAACATCATTTTTCAGTTAAGCATTTAGGATAATTAGATAAGTCCGATAGATGATATAAATTTGAAAAACATTTTCCCCCACAATCAATGACTCATTTTATGAAAAGATTAAAAGCGCGGAAGTCATTGATTGAGTTTGCAAATTTATGAAAATTCAGATTCTGATTGATTTACAAGCAACTCAATTTTCACCATTAAGTTAAAACAAATATTTTTCTGAAGAATTTTAGACGGAAAAATATTTGAGTAGGAACAACAGTCCTTCGACATACTTTCCTCATTTTGTTTTTAGGATAAGTGCTCGAAATATTTGAAAATTGGTTTAGCGCAACACTTTCCTTCCGTGAAGGGCGGGTTGCTATCGAAAATAATAGAAAGCCATGGTTTTAGCATCGTTACGATCAAGTAACTCGTAAGCCATTTTTGAAGCGGGTTACGATCAAATAGCGTAAGCCATATTTTAGACATGTTTTGACAAAAAAAATATATATTTACACCTCCCGCTCGAACTTCATCTATGGTCCCGTGCCATTATTGAATGACATTTCTAAGACCGTAGATGTTATCGATATCAGAAGACATGTCTTGAGAAAACATATTTTTGGAATTTTTCAAATTTTTTGAATTTTTTATGGGTTTTTGTTGGTTTTATGTTTTTCTATTTTCTTTTTGTTGGTTTTATATTTTTGTATTTGGTTTTTGATAATTATTTACATAGATAAAGTAGATGATATAGTTTAAGAGGATGATGATACGAGTACCGAGATAAGGATATCGAACAGCACGTCATAGAAGATAGAATTCTCCATCTCTTAAACTTCCACCACCAAAGCTTCCGAGGCTCCAGAATAGAAGATAGAACATGAGCCTTTGAGAAAGAGGGACTTTGGCAGCTTCCCCCCAAACCGAAAATCCATTAGATGAGCAGATTCGAAGCTCTATTTCAAGCTTGCCTTAGCCAGGTGCACAGAGAAGCACACCACTATCATAAATCCCGCTGCTCCTTTTAAGAACGATAATCGAGATTCTTCGTTCGAGGTTATATCATCAACAAGAACATCAACGTATCATCCCACTCATAAATAATCTTCTCAACTTTCATAACCACTGAATTCTGAAGCGATCTATTCCAAAAAGTTGTCAAGAGACCACTTCCCCCAAGTAGATGAATTGATGCAGTCAGTCTCTTAGACTAGAGCTCACGAACCCGAATACACATACCCGAAGACAAAGAAACTTATACCATCGAAGTAGCAGATTAAGTCCAATAGCTAAAGAATAACCCCGATGTATACTTTTCTCTCCTCAAGAAAGTGTATGAAGCTCAAGAACCGAAGCGCCGAATGCCCAAAGAGAGAATAACCGATAACATTGAAGAAGCAGGCCGAATCACTGATTATCTCTGCGGATGACAATCTCTGCGGATGTCAACTCCGGAATAAGTGATTATATCTCTGAAACACTGATTAAGCCCTCAAGTGAAACAGCTGAGCGCCCCCAATGTACACAATTCTCTTTCCTCTGATGATTGCGATAACATTGAAATCATCACACACTTGTATACCTCTTTTATCACAGAAACATTCTCTTACATCACTTCCCCCACGTAGTTGGAATAATAACACTAAAAGCCTTGATGAGTAAAACCTTGAGATTCTCTGCGGTCATGACATTTTTCTTCTCGGGATATCTTCAATCACTTAGAAGAATTAAGTTCATCAAGTTTACTCGCTTTGTGTTTAGATGTGTGTCTCCTTCCCCCTTGCTGGTTTTGACACTTGAATCGACAACATCTTATCGACCAAATACTTGAAATCTTTTGAAGACCACTTTTAATCTTTGTGAGAATCAACTTGCTGAAGAATATGAGCAAGTCTAATTGGGGATTAAATCTGACATTTCACTCTCCCCCAATTAGTGCTCTCCCCTAAACCGACAATCTTTTAATAAATGCCCAAAATAAGAAGAAGTATTTTGATAATCAAATGCAACTCGTCTTTTAGTCTTCTAACATACAACAGAAAATGTAGAACCGACTATAGACTCGACCTTCTTCTAGATTGTCCATTTGGGGAACATCTTCAACTCACCAAATGCATTCCCGTTAACTTGTATTTAGCAAATCCCCTTAACTCAAATCCCTCCCAATAAAACAAGAACAGAAAGATGTTCATCAAGGAAATCAGCCCCGCAACTGGAAGCACTTTGTCATTAATCATATCAGCCCGTGTGAAGATGTCAACCAACGGCTCTTAGAAGAAAACTTCATGTGAAGATGACCCGATAAGACGAATCTCGGTTCTTACATGAGTTTGGAGTCGTTTGACCATTTATTCTCAGATATCAATCAACCATGCAGTAAATTCACACTTCTTCTCCCTCTTAAGAATTGCATGCGGAGTTGCCATTCTTGATTGAATAAGTGAAAATCATCCAAATGTATTCTTTTCACACTTCTCTCCCCAAAGGTTGCATATGATGTCGCCATCGTCATAATAATTGAGCAAGTGGAAAAAGAGAACAATCAACAGTAGTCCGGTTCACTTGAAGACTGAAGCGCATGGAAAAAGCATGAAGCATGTTGAAGAGAATGGTCATAATAAGAAGATTTCTCTTCTTCAGAAGATAATGCGCACTGAAGCGTACACATTTCTTTTCTTTAGAGTACGAGGCTTGAACTGATGTGTTCAAACATCATCAGAAGATTTCTCTTCTTTCAAAAGATAAAGCGTACTGAAGCGTACACTTTTCTTTTCTTTAGAGTACGAGGCTTGAACTGTTGTGTTCAAACGTCATAATCTCTCTCTTTTCATCTACTCTTGGCAAACTTGTAATCAACCCCATTATCATTCAGTAGGCTCTTTGTCGTGACAACTGATGGAGAAAACCCAATATGATGAATTTGACCCTGAAGTAAACTAACCCGAACTCGTGACTTAAACTTGCACATATGTAACAAAGAGCGGTGCCGAGACTTCATCCTCCATTGAATCTCTAAGTACTCTATACTCTTCAACCAACCAACCATCAAGTATAAGACGTACATCACCTCTTGAAAATCTACAATTGAATGTGACACTGAGCACTACAATGTAACTCCTTAAAGTAATAGTTATTTTGTGGTGGTAAGAGCCCAATTCCCCCAAGTGGTAAAAGAAAAAGTAAAAGTCACCCAACAATAACTAGATTTCCAAGTCTTCATTTTTGATAATAAGCTCGAACAAGGATCTTGAAGAATCTTCATCCAACCATCCCCGATACCTTCAGATACTAAGTACACTTGCCCTTGATATTTCACTTCAACCTCAAATAAATAATAGTGAATTAACGCCGTTGTCACATCTACTGGTTAAAAGCTTAACTCTAGCCTCCTTTGACGTTTTAAGCGAACTATGATAATGGTTTTCATCCCGACCATGGTTAGAAGCACATAACCCCGTAAAACCATGTAATACCCAAACTGCCATGACGAATATCCAAACACGCATCCAATTCATGAAGTACACCCTTTTATCCCTCCTTTGAAGTAGAAACTGTAGCACCAGCATCAAATAAGACCTCGAAATACACTTTCCTTTTCCCAGGATGGTTCCATCATCACGGTATTTTACAAGTCTATGATTTAAACCGAGAAATGGATTCTTTCGCGGGATTTTACAAAATCAAGACAAAACCGTAAACAATGTTAGTTTGAACGTGTTATGACAACTTTGGTTTCGGTGAATGTCTGTTTTAGGGGAACATGCAGCGGTTCATCAACAGTTCATTATCCAACATCAACAACATCATCAACAATTATTTATCCATACAGCATACCACAACAATTCTCATTATCATACTAGATCTCAACAAATGTCATCATCATCATGTCTCTTTAACAAATCACATTACCAATACTCATGATCAAATTGCAACTCACAGTCCATATCCAGGAATCATCATCAACCGGTCCAAATAATTTTATCTTTATCCGGTTCAAACAGTATGCTCAAACAAGTGATATATTGCTCGGTTTATATTTAATCGTAGGCCCAAATCACTTTACAAATCATCACTAACTCCGTCAAACTCGAATATGAAGAATGAGTCCTCTCCGTAGTAACATTTGATAAGCGTTGCAAATTATAGCCATGAAGCACAACCATGTGAAAATTTAGTAACCAAACTTAATATAATACTAACACACAAAAGTTTTGAATTTGCTTAGACAATGCCACACGACATGCTATCCCACTCGATCCATATAATCACATGAGGCAAAAACAATCCACGAGGCCCATAAAAAACTTAACAAACCATAACATAATCTCATAGCCCACAAAACTTCCGTCAAACCCAATACCCATTCGGAAAACGAGATATTACCCAGTTAATAAGAAAGCTGCCCTAATATTATGGGTATAAAAGGATTTCATATCTCATTCTTTACCCTAATAATCCACTCACAGACCCTAATATCATCCGCCCCCCTCATAATATCTCTCACCTTAACCCTAAAGTTTCATCAGTACGCCTCAATTACATTCTTCTGTAAACACAACGCAGTCACCAAAATCACTCACCATAGTCGACTACCCCCATCATAGATCATCATCGAATACCTATGACAAGCATGAGCTCACCACAAGGATGGTTAGAAGAAAATTATTAACACCACAGGGATGGTGAGAACATATAAGATTCGACCACAAGATACCTTAACAAACCAAGGTTCACGGGTAGGTTATATTAATCCTTCTTTTGTTTTCTTATTAAGGTCATAAGCGAACCAAGGATAAGGTTATAACATAATTGTTATACACCTTATCTTATGTTCGGATAGTGAATTGAAGTTTATCTTCAACATAGATCGATGATGTTATAATATTAGTGTGATGGCCATTAGTTATGGTATAAACTTTAAGTTCCACGAATAAAAGCGAGATCTTGATAATTGTTGAGACTTGTATAAGATGTAGTTGAGTCATACGATTGGGTTGAGAATCGCTTGTTGGTTGAAATAGAGGTTTGATTTGAAATAGTTGATATTCAAATATGGGTTATGATAGGTTAGTCTTGGACCGATGATGGTATAACCCGAGGTCGAGTCATAGTGTTATTGGTTTGAGGTCTTGTTGGTTTTGTTAGAGGTCAACAAGTCGCTACATCTAATTTTGTCAAGTCACTACCTCTCTTGCTTTTCACACACAAGTCGCTATTATTTTTGACACTAAGTCGCTTCATTTTGACAAGTCGCTATAACTTTTTCAAGAACAAGTCGCTACTTCTTTTCTTGCATCACAAATCGCTAACTTATAAAGATAAGTCGCTTTTTGACCATGTTCAAACAAGTCGCTACATTAAGCACAAGTCGCTTTCAAACAAGTTCTTAGTTGAGACAAGTCTCTTAGATCATTTGACTTCTAAACAACTCGCCACGACTTGTAAAGACAAGTCGCTATACAAACCATGAACTGGACAACATATGTAAGATATTGGATTTCATAAACACACAAATAAGCTCAACAATGGATCGAATGAGATAGAGTTTAGAGAGAAAGTGGGATCCTTTAAAGAGAGAAAGTGAAAGAAAACATAGAAGGTTAGATTAAGAATGAGAAAGGTCCAACCCTTTACCTTGGGAGGTAGAGGTATTTATAGTTACATAATAAACGTCCTCCTTGGACCGTGGATCGCATACTGGTGGGTAAAGACCCGTCCTTCCTCCACGCTGTTGCACTATACTAAATAACTAACTAAATAACTAGTAAATAACGTAATGTCTACGAGCTAACTTATGCTAGATTATATTTGGGGTGACCGATACTTCACTATGGAATTTTCTAATTCCTAACAACATATCATGTTGCATTCAAAAATGCAACACAACTCGCTACCAAGAATATGACCACAAACCGCTATCTTTTCAGACTCAGAAAAACTGATACAACTTATCATTGAAAACTGTTAACGGCAAGAACAATATGACCAGAAAGCGTATTAATCAGATCCAGCAAAAACAGTTGTAAGACTTCTAACATTTTGACCTTATTTCATGCCAGAATCTGATGACCTTAAAAAAAGGGACAAAGTTGTTAAAACTTAAACAACATAAAACCAGATTTATCACAACATAAAACTTGTTAACATCACAGAATCATTATTATGTATAAGACTTCATCAAACCCGCATAAAAACCTCACACAAACCGCATAAGAAAGACCGTATAAATCCATTCATATCACCAAAACAACAAAACCTAGGCTCTGGTACCATTTGTAGGATCGTAAATATATTGTGTTTAATGATCCGGGTGGCCTTGGATGGTGATTATACAAGTATGCCATGTTTTAGAGAGAGAAAGAGTGAGAGGGTGTTCTTGGTAGAGACTTGCTTTGTAAAAATGAAAGGTTAGATTGAAAGAAGCACCACCCCTTCCAAGGATGGAAGGGGTATTTATAGTTACAGACACTACGTCCTCCTGTCGGACTTTGGATCAAGCATACAGTGGGTAAAGACCCATCCTTCCTCCACGGTGATACACTAAACTAAACTACGCTACAAACTAACTAATTAACTACTAAATAATGTAACAAACGACATGTCTATGAGCTAACTTATGCTATACCATAATTGGGGTGACCGACACTTTAACATGGAATTTCTAATTCCTAACATAAGCACCAAGATAGCTACGCGGGGGAAAGTTCTTATGAAGCAACATCTATTAGCATTGACATGTTTATTTTCAGTTTTATATATGTTATCTCACTAAGCTTTATGCTTACGTTGCTTCATTTATGTTTTTCTTATAGGCGAGATCAAGTTTAAGGCATAAGGTCGCGGTTTAGCTATCGGTGGAGCTCATGGGTAATTGAGCTTATCCTAAACCCTCTCTAATACCACGAAACGCCTAGGACAAATGTTTTAATATCATGTATTATATAAACGCAATATTAATGAAGTTTATAACTAGTTATGTCATGTTTTACAAATTAAAAGGGTGTTTGGCATAGTGCCATTCTTACCCGTTTTTGACCCGTTTGACACATATATCCGGGTGTAGTCATGTTGTATAATGTATGAACAGTTTTAGTTTAGTAATGATATGTGCTTTGAGTTTTGGCTAAGAAAAATTGATTTATAAAGTGGTGATGTGCAGAAAACTAGTGAAGAAATGTGCAGATGGACCATACGGCCGTATGGTATAAGTCCATATAGCCGTATGATCAAAAAATGCATTTTAGGTAGTTTCTGTAAAAAGGACCATACGGCCGTATGCAATTTTTGCATACAACCGTATGCTATCAGAGGAAAATCATACAGCCGTATACTACTTTAGCATACAACCGTATGCTCCCAAAAACAAATAGTATGGCGTTTCAAGATGGTATCAGAGCCGTGGTTTGAGGGATTTAACTATCCACCGTAGATGGGTATTTAGAATTAAACCTAGGCTCTGGGCGACCTGTAAAGTTACACGTTTCCGCATATGCATATAATTTCAGTAATAGTATAATATATGTTATCAACATGATATGTATATATAGTATCGTTCATGAATTTGGTATAATATGATGACAGTGGGGACTTGGTTATCTGATAAAATTATTACGACGTATGGCCAACGTGGTAATAATTACATTACATAACGAGTACTTACCGGCATTGTGTCATACTTAAGGATTGAACTCGTATGTTAGGGCTGCACACATAAGATTATAAGACTTATGCATTTTATGTTAAGCAATGATTCAAAATTACTAATTAATTATATAATGAGTCTGAGAGACTCTATATTTAGTAATATTTCATTAATGGAAATTAAGAAGTACTTCGGAAGTTTTTATCGACGTATTAGATCCTCTTAATAGTTTACAGATTTGTTAAGATTTCCCTGACCGGATCCAGTTACTATATATATTTAACCAAGGAATCTCGGGAATTATCTCCCGGGTATTTTGTAACAGCTAAGCATGGATATGCTCATATTCCATAGCTCGATGCTAAGACCTTCAGATCGTGCTTTCTAGTGATAGTCAAGAAATTTATAGAGACACACCGTATCACGACAGGTGCCTCCTCCGTGAATATAATGCCTGCTCGTGTGTTTTCAACTAATTCTTGTACGATTCGGTCCCCTATAACTAAGCCATCTCGACGAAAGTTCTTATTCGACGAGTCAGTATAGGCCTCCTTAGATTTAAAGAGGCAATAGATGATAAAATTTGATATATGACCCTATATTTCAGAGGGGTGAATTAGAATTTCATGATGAAAAGTTCTTAGTTGATTCGAATTTCCTATGTCTATAGAGAAATTGACGTTGTTATTTGTACGTAATAATTCAATAAGAATAAGCTATCATTCATGTCAGAATGAGTTAATCTGGGATAAACCCTAAGTGGGGGAGAAACGTTCATTTACGTCTAGTATAAGAAAGCCCCCCGACTATATATATGAATAATAGAGCTAAGAAATACCTGATTTATGTCTTTTAAGTCTATTTAGTTCATGTCATTGATTCTTAGAGAGTTACTCCGGATCTCGACAGCATTTCAGCTGTCCAAAAAAAAACTTCCTGATATAAGTATTCCGAAAGAATTTCCGAGTATGTTACCTGACAGAGAAATAGAATTTTGTATCAATTGTATCTCGGGAGTACCCCTGTTAGAACTCCCTACTCACTTGCTTTGTCAGAAATGCAAGAATTAATGAGGCAGTTACAAGAACCGCTAGACAAAGGCTTTATTTGCCCAAATAGTTCCCCTTTGGGAGCTCCAGTTCTTTTGTTAAGAATAAAGATCGTAGTATTATAAGGTATATTGGCTACCGGGAATCTATTATGTTATTTTCCAGAACCCATAACCCACAGGTTCCAGGATCGATGATTTAATTAATCACCTTCAGGGTGTGAGTTCCTCTTTAGATATCTAAAGATCTAAGATCAGGATACCCCTAGCTATAGATTCGGAAAGGGATACCCCAAACACAGTCATTTAAACCAATCATGAACAGTATGAATTCATTGTTATGCCATTTGGCTTAACGAATTCCCCAATAGCTTTCATAGACTTGATAAATCGGGTCTGCCATCCATGTTAGATAAGTTAGCTATTGTATTCATTGATGATATCCTGATTTATTCTAAGTCAGTCAGTAATCATGAACTCATTTGTGCCAAGTATTCAGTATGTAAAGACAAGAAAAGTTTCATTCTAAGCTCTCAAAATGTAAATTCTAGTCACGAGAAGTTCAATTTCTCAGACATGTACCATTATGTATTGGGAGTGACCCAAAACTCCCACATAAATCAAATCATGAGAATCTCCAGTATTTAGCTCAGTCTTAGTATACGCCACAATTCAATATTCTCATTATGATATAACTTAGGTCTAGTTTATATTATGACATAGTTTAACCTCGTTGTCATATAGACTTAGTATTCGAGAATGACTAAGCAACTTGAGATTCAAATTTCGACTTAGTATCATGATGTAGTCGAGCCCCAGTAATTAGTTCAGCTTAAATGTATATGAGAATATCATGTGTGAAAAATTCCAGACTTAGTATTAATCAGTCCTGTATGGGGATAAATGCCTTATACACTCAGTTAGGCGTACGAAGTATTTTATACACTCAGTAAGGCGTACAAAGTTGTTTATACACTCAGTCAGGAGTACGATGTGTTCATGCACATTAGTCAGTCCCACTTGGGCAGATAATGCTCTATGCATTTAATAAGGCACGAGTCAGTATAGTGCTCATACACTCGATGAGTATAGTATTATAAGTACTCAATCGGTATGTGCTTTACACACTCAGTATGTACTTGTGTACTTAATAAATTATACAGTCAGACAGTGGCGTGTTTTAGATACTTATATAGTATCATGTTATATGTGTGTAGATCGAATAGTAAGTTCCACACATAGTTTTATTATTAGTCTGACTGCAAGAATTAAGGTCTGGTTTCTAAGATACCTAGTATCTAGTGTTGGATTGATCAATTCCGAGTATAGCAGTATTGCTTAGCTTATAATCGCTAGAAACCAGCTTAGGAACAGTTATATAATTCAGTTCAACGTTTTCTCTGAATTCAGTCAGATATGTGCTATGTGCACTTAATTAGAGTAAGAAATATGTGTAAATGGTCACCTCTATAGGGAGAATGAACTCAAATATTTAAATCACATGTGTGGCAATAAGTATGCTTGAAATTAATCATGATCAGGTTATGACCCATGTCATACGAAACAATACAACTGTTAGATGGTGACGTCCGTCACTAGATCATAGTTCCAGTGTTCCAATCAGCATTCTAGAAAATTTCACAAATTTATATCCTTGTGAAATTGTTGCCAATCATAGAGTATCTGTCTTTATAGTATCTAGTGGAGGCAGCTCTATATTCCCTAGTGGAGGCAACAAATACACTCCCGAATTCAAACAGAGATTCCATAAGAAAGTCTAAGATAGGCTGACATCTTATGAGGATAAGGGAACATGAGCAGTAGAATTTCCAGTTGTTAATTCAAGTGTGTTAAAAGTATTCCCTTAGAAAGGAATCAGCCGATGTAGCAAATAGAAACTTGAATTATTAAAAGAAATCAATAGTATTCTTAGCACCTACCATGTTTTCGAGCTAAGATCATGCTTAGTAGGTAAAAAAAATATGTACCTCTAGCAGATATCGTGGTTAAAGAATAACCCGATTGTTTTACGAAGTTAGTAAATATTCTTGACGTTAAGGTCCAGATATCTAGGATATAAGAGGTCCTCATTCTTAAACTTAGATGAAAGAATAGAAAAGATGTCAGAGGATAAATAAGAGCCAAAGGAAAGCTCAACAAATACTCCCCAATATTTTTCAGGAAATGTTTGTGAAGACACCAACCGAATAAGTGGGGGAGAGTTGTAACACCCCAAATTTCAAAATAATGATTTATCATAATATTTTAAGGCTTCCTAGTCAACCGATATTATAATAATAATCTTTCGTTAGTCATAAGGACCTCTCATGAAATAAGTTTTACATCAACAAGGACCATCTAGGTAATAGCTTTATTAGCAAGGACTAGTTTTGCCAAATGCTGAAACTTATATTATAACTTATCTAAATCCTATAGAAGTATCTGGATACTTCATTTTACTCTTTATCTCTTTCCCTCTCTTCTCTGCTTGACGTTGGACATGCAAAACACAAGAATAAGTTAGGGTTTTGATTCTACTTTAAAAGTAAGCAAAGTTTAAGCAAGATATCACCTCATACAAGTTCAAAAACGCATATTCTAGGGTTTTCATAAATCAATTCGAGGTAAAATCATAACCTTGTTCTTTAATTCGTGTTTTAGAGCTATCCATTAGTGGGTAATGCTTAAAGATTATATCTTGATGCCATATATGGGGTTTCATAGAATTTTACATGATTATGTTAAGTTTTGATTTTTGAGAAATCACCAAGATTGCTAGTAATCATGTATAATTGTTTAGAAAAGTAATGGGTACCTTGTTAAGGTGCTATAACACCATTTTGTGGTGTAAATTTTCAGGAAATATGCTTATGTTGTTATATAAGCCACGAACCAAACACCCCCTTATGGCCTAGTATACTTCTAAAGCTTGTTTATGACTAATTAAGCCTTATTTAAGTAAGCTCCATGTTGTTTACGTGTTCCTAGGTTGTAAAGGTTTGCCGGGGACGTTTATGGGAGCTCGCGATAGATTACAAGCCATATCAAGGTGAGTAACGTATATAAGATTAAAAACGGGACAAAAAGAGCCCGTTAGATATACCAAATGTGTTATGATACTTACGTTCGTGTTTTGTTATACTCTTATGTATTACACTTGTGCTACGAGTTTAGGATAAGTGAGCACATAATTATGTTGAAGTATATATCATAAGTAGAAATGGATCTCGCGATATGAGATTATATAGGAAATAATTTAGACGGGTCAAAACAGCCCGTAACGACCCGTGTGGTCTTAGTAACAAGTTTTTAGCATAAATGATGTATCATTGCTCATTTTAACGGGTCTTTAGTAGCTCGTTAGAAGTGTCGCATATTTCGCGGTACTTATATATAAGTTCTATTGTATGTTTATGTGTTATATTCGTGTTATGAATTTATATTGCTTATTATGAGTTTAATGAATTGAACGATATAATTGTATTTGTGAAATAAAGTGAACGGGTCAAAACAGCCCGTAATGACCCATGTGGTAAAGTGATTTTAGCCAATATTGTCTATTCTCACTTGTTTAGCGTCCTAAGTGGACGACATGACTATAAGAGTCATACATGTGTTCCATACAAAGTTGGAACTAGATATCCTTAGTGGGTGACTTGCATAATTATATGCATTATGACCCAAGATGGGATTAGACGTCCTAAGTGGACGACATGTGCTATTATGTGATCACATACAGTTGTTCCAGACAAAGTTGGAACTTAGATCTCCTTAGTGGAGAATCGAGCCTCAAAATAGCAAAAGTTCCAAAAATGGAACTCAGACATCCTAAGTGGATGATTAGTATGTTTATATGGCTC
This sequence comes from Chrysanthemum lavandulifolium, assembly GCA_022545495.1. Classification (NCBI taxonomy): domain Eukaryota; kingdom Viridiplantae; phylum Streptophyta; class Magnoliopsida; order Asterales; family Asteraceae; genus Chrysanthemum; species Chrysanthemum lavandulifolium. The sequence goes on from CM040242.1 coordinate 193,550,658, forward strand.
GTCAGCTATGAAAAGCACAACTAGTCTCAAAAGCGGGACTTGACGTCCTAAGTGGACAACTAGAGTATATATTGCTATATTGAACCAAATGCGGGTTTACCAGGTCTGTAAGGTCACTAGTTTTACAAACACAAGTTATAGAGAAAGAGATAAAGGCGGATGAACAAGCTAAACACACACACACGCATAAACAATAATACGGTTAAAGGAAAGAGTGAGTGAAAGAGAATAACTTGAACAACCAACCCTCAAATGAGGGTTTACAAGAGTATTTATAGGAGGGAAGCTAGGGCAACACTCCTAGTTCCCATCCTTTCTTATATGGGCTTGGGCCTAAGCTTATGGGCCTTCTACATAAGCTTGACCTTAAACAAACATAAAGGCCATAATAAAGCTACCTTTACATATGAAATATAAATACTTGAAATCTTGTTTAGGAGTGATTCCAACAATCTCCCCTCAAGTATATATGAATGTAAGCGGTGAAGGCGTTGATGTAATAGTAGCGATGACGTCTTCTCGACATTGCCTTGATTCGAACAATCTCCCGGTGTAGAGATAGTTATCTTTGCCTGACTATGCTTTGACATCATCTTTAACTTTGTTCTTTGATCATTGTTCTTTGTGGTGAAAGTGATAGTATGTTGTTGTCTCGCATCGACCGCTTCAGTGCCTTGTTTGCTCCAAGTGTCTCCACGTCATTCTTCAACATGCTCACACGCTCTTTGGCGTTGGAAATCAATCTTGATGAAGTTTTGTAAGTCTTTGACTTTGTAGATTCTTTGATTGATGAAGAATCATTCGATCGTTATGTTGCATTGGAATAGAACTTCCATTAGTGATGATGTTGGCGTGAGCATGAGAAGAATCAAGACGATCATCCCGCCCGAGCTTCCATAAGAAGAAAACATTTCAAATGGTTAGTAATAAGCGGTTTTAAGCACTTACAAGTTTGAACTCGAGAGTGTCAACGACATAGTGTGAAGACACAACTCTAATTCTTACAAAGGCCGTTCTGAACCTGAGTCCCACAAGTGAGATAACACGATGTACCAAGTACATCTGATTCGAGATGAGTCGTTGAGGTACACCAAGCATCACCTCACGATCGTAGACCGTTTGAGACACACTCCGCGTAATCCACGGGAGTTACCGAAGTGACTTCTTTGTCGGAACATTTGATGTTGACCCGGCGGGAGTTTCCATTCAATCACCGAGGATCACGGATGTGAACCTCTCATAAATGTTCTCGACAGTTGCTAAGATCGTGAAGGACTCGATATGAACCATCGATGATCTTATTTGTTGATCATCAAGTGATTAAATGTCAAGTGTTCCTAAGAGATCTTTTGATGAATCTCGTGGCTCTAGACTCAATGGTGCATTTTGGTTTTCTGGCGGAGACTAGGAGAGGGTCTCCTTCTTCAATACCGGCGATCTCTAAGAGAAAGCCAATAGTTTGCGTAGGGTTCCCCGTGAGAATGAAACAAGCTTCGTTGAGAAAAACTTGAGTGGCTAAGAAGGTTTAGTGCATGCGTCACTAGGTCCATGACGACTTTTAGTCTTCAATACCGGTGTCACTAAGTGACAACCAAGAGCATATGAATTGAACCCGTGTCCGCCTAAGTTGAATAATGCGGAGGGTCGTTTCTTTTCACCCTTTACTTTACATTTCTTTTGATTCTTTAACTCCTTCTTTCTCCGATTCTCATTTCTCCTTTTACAATCATTCCTAAGGACTTCTAACACTAACTAATGGTAGTGTCCTTGGGTAGATCCCTCCGACTCTGGCGGATCATAGGACAGTTATTCCTAACCTTAGTCACCTTATAACTCCATGACTAACCTATGTTTGCCATTAAAACCATTGTATGTGAAAATATCTCTCAAAGGGTTTGTTAATGAAAACATGTTTGAACCATCGTGAGAGATGATGTTTTGCATAAATACTCCCTCCACATGTGCTTAATAGTTTTAATGGTTAGCGCACGGTGAGGAAAGAGCGCACTTTTGAATTGATCCATCAAGATAGACAATCCCGCGAGACACGGTTCGTTGCATAGTTAAAGAGTTACATCGTCATCTTTTAGGTGACAATCGGCTCTAATAACTACCTTGAAGGTGTAGACAAACCTCGAAAGGTTGTCATACCCGTCGAGTTCATGTCTATCAAGAGTTTCTCGAATGGTACTTTCTACTTGGACAAGTCCTTTGCGAGACACGTTTACATTACTAGCGAACTAGCTTGAAATTATTACCCGTCGGGACAAGTCTTTTCGAGTTACAAGCAGTTTAGTACCGTCAATTCGTTGGTTAAGTCCGAGGTGCATGATTCATTTGCATTTTGTACAACATATTTCTTATCACAAAATTTTCTCCCCTCAAAATGGCATATAAAATGTTATTTTTGAACGTTTGAAATAAATATGACCATTTTGAGTGTTGGAAGATGACCACTATGAACAATTTGTGAACAAAGTTTTAAATCAAATACTCCCCTCAACTAGTGATATAAGCGGTTGAGGTTTTGAAAGATCATATGGGAAGTACTTGTCTTTTGAGCAAAACCTTGAAAAGTGAAAGGTTTGATAGGTTTTACTCAAAAATAAGAAGCTTTTGCTCCTTTTATAAGGATTGTGGCACCGAGGCGCACCACGGGGTCCTTTCTTGACAATTACGGGTTGTACATTCGTTATGTGTGCACAAGCCATTGACATATTAAATCACACATCCAAAATTATATGAAGGAAACAATTCAAGGGTACCGGGAAGTGCGTTGATGTTCCCAAGAGTGCATGCAGGCGTTGAAAGCCGGTGATGTTTCTCTGGGTCGACCACCAACATAGCTCTCCAATCGTCAGAATCGATCCCTTCGAACAACGTTCATCAATCATGGTGATGATCCTTCTCACATCCCTCCTTTCACGAGAATTACGCGCTTAGGAGACCCAACTTTCGGTATATCCTTCAACTCAGACGCCAATCCATCCCTAACCGACTTCAAGGTATGATCCCAATTTGTGGAGCTCATTGCACGCCATTAAGCGTTTCTTTGAAGTTCACTATGGTAAACAACGCGAAAGGTTTCTTGATGAGTGTATATTGAGATAGTGGTTGAGATCGGGAAGAGTAAGCGTTGGAGGAGTGAGGTTGACACGCGCGTCGATAAGATTCAACGACCATCCGGATATCTTCAACACGTTCTTTGATCACGATCGTCTAATGAAGATGAGAAGTGACTTGATAAATTCGCGTTGAACTTGATCGAGAGTCTCATACGACCACATGCACTTTGGCAAGGTACATGTCTTCGATGTCGTTGAGGACAAGTTCTCAAAGTCGACCTCGGAGAATCCATAGTCTGTTCATCTTGTCGTTTGACTATGATATTCTTCAAGAATGTGTAGTCCCACTTAGACTTGAGATCAATGTGTTTGATGGCCACGATGTCCTTAGAACTATACACTGCGTGTTGAGACTTCGAACCGAGCGACACAGAGCGATTCTTCGCGCTCGGGCCAATGATGAATCCCATACAATGCATCTTGGTCGTATGCTTGCACGTTGTCGAAAACAAGTGATTTGCGTTCCTCGATAGCTATGCGGTTTGAGTAAATAGTCATTGGAATGGAAGAGTCAATGATGTAGCGTATTTTCGTGAACCATCGCCACCATGGAGAAGAAATTCGGTCTTTGTTGAAGAAATATCTGAAGGAATCCTTGGTTCATCTGGTTGGCGATTGTTGGTAGAGGTTTGGTCGATCGATGTAATATGGAGGGTTGTCTGTTTAGTGAAGTCGATGTTTGCTTACGGGTTGAGCCAATCCATGTTGTTAGACATGGCTCGAGCAATGTTTTCAAGGTGATATTCAACCTCGATTGCACTTTCCAAGTCGTTTTTCAAAAGAAGGAATGCTTCATTCTTGATGCGCTTCAACTCGGATTTCGTCATCTTCTTCACACGGAATCTTTCTTGCAAGATCTTTGCATGCTCCAAGGTACTACCGTCTACCAATTCTTGACCTTCTTGGGGTGGGGAGTGTCGTTAACACGAGTAGCAAACCAATCAAATTCTGCGGTTTATCGTCATCAAGCCATGATACGGCGTCATTCGAGTCGTTTTCTTCTCGTTTGAAGGCCTTGATGATGATTTTGGTTTCGCACTTGTTTAGGTGTGGTGGGTTGTTGTCGGGGCTCAAGGACCTCTTCATCGTCACCACCCGTATACTCATAGTGATCACCGGTTTTACGAGTCAAGGGTGGTAACTCGGAATCGTCCCGAGGTTTATCGATGAAGACCGAGGTGGATGAGACTTTGTTGAGAAGAAGTCATTGTTGAGGAGGTGGCATCAAGAAGATTCACCGCATCGCTTCGACGTTTTGGTGCGAATCTTTATCCTTATCATCATCATCTCTTGGCCGTTTGGTTTGATCGGTGACTCCTTGCATGATGATCGAGTTGAAAGGCAAGTAGACCTTGAAAATTTAGCTTCCTCTCAAGTAAGCGTTCGGATCGCTTTGACATGTGCATCACTAGTTTAGCGATTAACTTTCGTATTCGAGAGATCGACTTCTTTGGCCATTGTATGTTTAACCAATGCGGCGATGTTAGGGGTGAGTTGTGCGAAATTACTTCTCTAGTCACACCGGGACAAGTGTCGAGGAGAAACTTGTGGGTATGATCTCTATTTGTCTTCTCCGGTTCCTTTTGGACTTTAGGAGCGATATCTTGAAGGTACTTGTTAGTGTAACCTTCAATCATTTCGTTCGATTCCTCTTTACGATGATTCTTCATGAACTTCGAACAAACTCCTTTCTTTCTCGCATCTTGTCTTTCTCGTCATTTAAGCATCTTGAATCGGTCGACAAACCAATTCGGTTTTACGTAAAGTATGTCCTTCTTTCGACTTGTTGGATGACTTTCACAATCTTTTGATGAGTCCGAGAAATCCAAGATTTAGGTGGTTTCTTCACGATTTGGATGATGATCCGGTTGACTTCGTTGATGGTGGTGGTGATGAATGAGATGAAGAGTCGATGATGAGGAGACATGAGGAGACTTCATGTCCTTAGGAGTTTCGAGGTTTTCTCCTTTGAGTGTGTTGGGTATCTAGAAGAAACTTTGTATAATCATCCTTGTCATCTCTAGACTTTTCTTTCTCGGTTCAGTTTCTCAAAATCATACACAATAGTATCCTCTACAGGCTTTTGTTGTTGCACAAGAGTGGTGGCACGGATCCTTATCGGGTCGATTAACGCATCGGGATCCGGAGAGGTGGCAAGACCGCTTGATCCTCCGGGGCCACTCATTTGATCTTTAGCAAATTCTTGACCTTTTGAAGGTGTCGGCGTTGTGAAACTTCTTCTGTATGATTTATCCAATTGCTCTTCTTCTTCTTCTTGAGCTCTCATCATAGGGTACAATTCTTGGAGTCTTCCCTTTTCTTGGACAATTTGGAGGACTTGGAGGTTTTGCTCTTGAGGCGGTGTTTCGGTTGCGATTGCGAGTAATGAAACTCTTCATCCAGATCAAGTATCTTGAGCTCTCGTCCTTAAGTTGTCTCGTGGTTCAAGTGTGGGAATAGGTTTGGCTTCCTTTATGGGAACAATCCTTTTAGAAGGAGGATTCCTTTAGGAAACTTCCTTTGACTCACGATACTTGTTGTGCTTCTGCACTTCCTCTTACGGTTCTTCTTACGGTGTTCGAAGATTTTTCTTCGAGATGACCAACTTTGCCTTGTCTAACTGCTTCGGATACCTTTGAGTACGTTTCGAGCTTTCGACATCTTGATAGAAGGAAATCGCAACACAAACACCTTGTTTCTTTGTAGACGATTCCTTGATTACGACAGATAGAATAGGTTCCGTCAACATATCGTGATTGTCGGGGTCATTGAGCCTCTTGGGAATATCGGGATGAAGTCCAAGTGCTCTCTGGATCAACAGTTTAGTGTATATGATGTAGGGAATCTTTGAGCCAAGTTTGTTGAGAAATGACATCATGTCATCCCGGATCGAGCTTCGATAGCGATGTGTTTCATGTTGACCAATGCCTAAAATATTTGCGGTTCCATGAGCTTAGGATGCTCATAGCCACCGTCCACGACTGTAAGCAGACTTGGTGATGATCATGTAGAGTTCTCGGGGTTGAGGAATACTCTTAAGCTCTACGTGAGAATGCTTGGTGATTACTCCCGTAGCCTCGTCATAACCGATATCGATTAAGAATTGGAGAGTTAGCTCTTGACGGTGTGACATATAGTTTGGTTGGATTGACTTGAGAATTAGGAGAGCGACCCTTAAGTCTGCGGTGTAATGGTGACTTGTTTGTGGTTAAGAGTCATCATTACGGTGATCCGTCCTTTGACCCTTTCCATAGTGTTCCGAAGCTGTTGGATGTAGATCTCGTGAGCAGTTGCGAGTGAGTGAGCATATTTCGTACGGATGAGTCCTCGAGAATATCAATAGCAATTAGACACGAAGATTACGGCGGTGTCAAAGTCAACACGGAGATTATTCTTTCCAATCTTCATTGGATAGCCATGAGGATAGATATCGACAATGGAGAGAACTTGGATGCATCCACATTAATTTGTTCGACCATGTCGTGATCTCGAAATAACATTAGCCAAAAGAACCAACATATCGAAAGACATAATGTTAGTCAACAGAAGGTCTTATTGTCTAGTTATTGAATGTACAGTGTCAATGATTGTTACGAGTCCTAAGTCACTTGTATATTCAATGGTCCAATGACGTTGAGAAATGTTTCATGAGTTAGTTAACTTTAAGTTTTAAAGTTTATTTCATCACTTATTGTTCACAACATATCAAACGATTTCAGTTTATTAGTGACATTTTAGGATTCGTGATGATATGATTAGTTTATTTACAAGTTTGTACACGTAACAATTCATAACGAAGGTATGATCTCGGCTTATCGTAGGATTGGCAAAGTTATGCGTGAGCAGAATGATATATGCGTGGCGTAAACTTACGCCGTAGAATCCTAACTTCGCGTAAGAAATATTACAGCGTGGAAAAGGAGACCTTATGCGTAGGCATATATTAACCTTACGCGTAAGGTTACTCGTGAAGTTGACCTTATGCGTGGAGGTCACTTGTACGCATATCCTTCACGGGATACGCATAGTCCCATATGTAGAACCTTATGCGTAGAAGCTACGCGTAAGATTAATCTTCACGCATAACAAGCTACGCGTAAGGTGATCCTTATCGCGAGATTAACAACAACCTTGATTTCGAATATTAAGTGTAGCAAGCACGAAATAAAACATCATATCATCAAAGTTAAACACATAAAATTCATTTTATGATGATCAAAACATATTTGCACATTTTAACGATTCACAGAGAAGCGCATACGCGTAGTCTAAACCCTAAATCTACGCGTATGAGATCTAGCTATGGAATATGCACCAAACTTTTTCTGGTAGTTTAAGAGTGTTGAGGAAGTCTATATACCAAGTTATAACACCCAATTCATGGTGAATCAAAAATACCCAAACTTAAGAACTTTAAACCCTAATTCCAAATTGTTGATGATTTGGGGTTTCTGGGTGGTTATAAAGCAAGGAAATCATCAATTCATCATCATAGGAACATAACCCAACAATCTTTTTGACCAAAAACATTCACATTTGAAAATACCCAAAACCACGCATAAACCCTAATTTTCAAACTCATTTAATTCGTGAATGGGTTCGTTTGAGGATAGAAAAGTATCATTGATGTTGTTAAAACATTTTGACACTATCGTTTAGCCACAAACACATAAACAAGATTATGTGTTCATACGCATACGCGTAGAACACAAGATCGACCATAGGTTAATATCTAACCGTTAACATTTAAAACGATTTGAAACCATTGTTTGTAATCTTGTTAGGAACACAAATACACTTACAAATTGAAGATCTAAAACACGGATTTGATGAGCGAATTTTAGGCGTAGGATTAGTTTGATGATAATAAATGTGAGTTGTAAGTTAGGTGAAGGTGTATTTTATTAAAATGGCTTTTATCATTTTGACAGTTTTGGTCCCTCCACCTTTTCCTTTTTCAAACAAAGCCTTTTAACATCCATTTTGGTTACCAAACAAAGATTTTTAGGAAAGAAACATGACGACACTCCCCCTCGACTTGAGAAAATAATGAAAGGTTATTAATTTAAGTCCGAGGAGAGTCTTAGAACCAGAAAATGTACCACCATTTATAACAGAATCAACCGAGATATGATAACATGCAAGTACGAGATGTTTTGAAGCGCTTAAGAGTTTATTTTTCCCCTCAACACTTGATCGGAAAAATACCGAATTTTGAAAGATTGAAGTGTTGACGGAAGAAATGTACTTGCCATGTTGAAAGAAATATAGATTAGGAGAATATTTTTGTTGTTTTATCGGATTTTATATTTTGTATTTTGTTTTGAAAAGATATTTACGTAAGATGTTTAGGTGTTTGTGGGTTTTTAAGATTGTTTTAAGAGGTCATCCAATTCCTCTTGAGTCAAACACCTCATACCAATTCGGTGGACCAACTCATTAAACCTAGCGGGATGCAAGGCTTTGGTGGCGGATCCGCCAATTGGCTTTGGGCATAAAAGTAAAGCCACTTTGAAATAAGCACCGCCCTAGTCCTTGGCTTTGGGCATGCATTAGCCAGTGTCCTTCTCATTGCGGTTGTAGCATGAAGACCATTTAACCGATTTCGAGCATTTCCTATTCCACCACTTGAGCTCATTGTTATTCCTACCACAACATTAAACCCTTGACCACCGCCCATCTAACGACCATAATCACGAGTGCGAACTTCAACACGTCCATTGTTCACTGACTTGAGTCCGTGTGTTAGATGAGGAACGAATACGATTGTTGGATTTGTTGGTGTAACGCCAAAAGCATTAGCAATCATCACAAATCCTTGTTGCAATGCTTCGAACGGATCTGTTTCCTCGATCGCTTCAATCGACATATGCTTGAGCATTGTTCTTTGTATGGAACCAATTGATTTTGTTGAGGTTGTGGGCGTGAAGGTGTGTTTGAAGCGATTGGTTGAGTTCTTTGGTTGAGAGGATAATTCATTGAGCATACAAGGCAAGTTGTTGATTATCCGGATGTATTTGTTTAGCAAGTTGAGCATGGAGAATCCTTTCTGGTCAACTTCCTTTTCATGAGGCTTCAAGTAATCGTACAACGATCCATAAGTAGAATGATGCATATTCTTCGCTGACGGAGAAAGATGACATACTTCTCCCATTCGGGACCAAGACTACTCGGGAACTTAGTATTCACCGCAATTCTTGGCATGATGATGTTGTGTTTATCTAAATCATTGATGATGTCTTAAAATCGATGATGATAGGACTCTAGTGTCTCTCGTGTTCAATCATGAAGTGTTCATAGGCCAAGTAAATTTTGGATTCCAAATCCTCCGATTGAGTATGAGATCCTTCCATAAGAAGACGAATATGATCCCACATTTTTGTGCGATCTTTTGAGCATCAACACTACGAAGAATTGGGTTTGGTAATCCTAAGAGGATGTATTCCATTGCAAGTTCATCGACTTCATAGTGTAGAAGTTACAGGATTTAAATCTGCTTGAGAGCAATGTTGGTTTGTTCATCTCTTGGTGGAACAAGTTGGATCTCCGGGTACAATGACGGTAGGCATCTCAAATGGACCTTCCAAGATAACCTTCTTTAAGAACTTTCCATGTGGCTTCTTTAGATCACAAAACCTAAAGAACCTTATCACCCATTGATCGTAGTTTCGGAGTGAGCATTGGAGGTCTATCAAGTGATCCGACTTCATGAATTGATTGTTGGTCGCTTAAAGCTTCACACATCTTTGCAAACTAAGTGGGTTCCTTCATAGTGCTTCGTGATGGATGTTGATTGAAATCGTTTGTGTAGGGTAGAGCTTGAAGACTTGGTGGTGGTTGAATCATTTGTGGTTGTGGAATTGCACCAAGTTGTGGAGTATGTTGCTGATTAAATTGTTGTTTATAAATAGCTTGTTGTTGATTCCATTGTTGATGTTGTGGAGTTAATTGTTGTTGTTGTTGATGATTATAAGTGTGAGGGAAATAGTTAGAGTATGGTGGTTGAGACATGGTGAAGAACTTGTGTGGTAAAAATGGATCTTTGTAGTCGAATGAACCTTTGTTGATGAAAATACCAGAAACCAAGTAGAACTTATGCGTAAAAACACCAAAAGTTACGCGTAACAATGAGGAGTTACGCGTAGGTTTTAGCTTACGCGTAAGTAGGAAAAATACTAAAGTTATCGTAGACAAAAGTTAGGCGCGAGAAACGTAGGCGTGGGATTACCTTATCGTAGACCTTAGTTTACGCGCGTAAAGTGAATCTTATCGAGGATTTCTGGCGTAGTTTATGCGTAATTTTAGGGTTTTGCCCAAATGATCTTTACACTTCACAAAGGCAAAGATATCCAAAGTCGACGTATTTTCGGACTTATCCAAGTAAGAAAACACGGAATAAACCGAAAATTGAAGATCAAACCAAGGAAAATCTTACGCGTAATTTTAGGGTTTTGATACGCGAGGATTACTCGTAACTTTGATTTTGCCCAAATGTGTTTCTAAACCGTTTTTGTTATGGAATAGCTTCAATAGTACCAAAAGAACACAAAATGTGAAATTTGATGTACCAAAGCGCTAAGCGGGTTACGCGTGAGAACGACACCCACGAACAAAAACAAGCTTAAAAACGAGATCCACGCGTAAAGTTTGAAACTATTTGCCAAAACCAGTATTTTAACACCTCAAAACATTGAAAGTACAAGAATCTTGGATTAAAAGTGTAAAAACGAGTTTTAAGAGAATCAAAGATTGCGTTATTTTTACGCGTAAGACCCAAAACCAAAACTTCAAAAACAAAGTGTACACCCAACTATTTGGCGATTGATACCATTGTAAGGTCACTAGTTTTACAAACACAAGTTATAGAGAAAGAGATAAAGCGGATGAACAAGCTAAACACACACACACGCATAAACAATAATACGGTTAAGGAAAGAGTGAGTGAAAGAGAATAACTTGAACAACCAACCTCAAATGAGGGTTTACAAGAGTATTTATAGGAGGAAGCTAGGAAACACCCTAGTTCCCATCCTTTCTTATGTGGGCTTGGGCCTAAGCTTATGGGCCTTCTACATAAGCTTGACCTTAAACAAACATAAAGGCCATAATAAAGCTACCTATTACATATGAAATATAAATACTTGAAATACTGTTTAGGAGTGATTCCAACAAGGTCCTAAGTGGAAAACTAGTATATTCAAGGCAAGCATGATGCTTTCTAGCATTATGATGAAGTATCTAGCCCCCAAGTACATGTTACGATGCAAGAGTATATTCCCGTGGGGAATTAGCAGTGTTATAAGCACCAAGATAGCTACGCGGGGGAAAGTTCTTATGAAGCACCATCTATTAACATTGACATGTTTATTTTCAGTTTTATATATGTTATCTCACTAAGCTTTATGCTTACGTTGCTTCATTTATGTTTTTCTTATAGGTGAGATCAAGTTTAAGGCATAAGGTCGCGGTTTAGCTATCGGTGGAGCTCATGGGTAATTGAGCTTATCCTAAACCCTCTCTAATACCACAAAACGCCTATGATAAATGTTTTAATATCATGTTTTATATAAACGCAAAATTAATGAAGTTTATAACTAGTTATGTCATGTTTTACAAATTAAAAGGGTGTTTGGCATAGTGCCATTCTTACTCGTTTTTTCACCCGTTTGACACATATATCCGGGTGTAGTCATGTTGTATAATGTATGCACACTTTTAGTTTAGTAATGATATGTGCTTTGAGTTTTGGCTAAGAAAAATTGGTTTATAAAGTGGTGATGTGCAGAAAACTAGTGCAGAAATGTGCAGATGGACCATACGGCCGTATGATATAAGTCCATACAGCCGTATGCTCAAAAAATGCATTTTAGGCAGTTTCTGTAAAAATGACCATACAGCCGTATGCAATTTTTGCATACAACCGTATGCTATCAGAGGAAAACCATACAGCCGTATGCTCCAAAAAAAAAATAAGTATGGGCGTTTCAAGTTGGTATCAGAGCCGTGGTGTGACGGATTTAAGTATCCACCATAGATGGGCGTTTCAAAAGTGGTGTTATGGATGTTAAAAGTGAGGATGCTGATGTGACAGCACTTTTTAGTGTTAACGATGTTATTACACTTAATTCTCTTAGAGTAAAAAAAGCAAATGAGACGTGACCGAGAATGTGTTTAACTAGATTTTTCGCTTTGTGAATGAACTTAAGGTTGTCAACTTCGTTGTCACATTTGGCTAATTTAATTGTCTCAACCGATATAACTTATGGGAACTGAAAATGATCCTTAGTGCTCGGATTCATGTATAGTCCATTGTTTGTCTCATTGGCCTTAGCCGATGAATCTTACATTGATTTAGAGGTTGTTTTCGGATACTAAAGTGAAATGTTCATTACATTTTCTTGAAAAGGAAAAACAATGTCGTCCCTGCCACGAAACGGGGATCCAAGCACGCCGCTCCTCGTCCATTATAGTGTGGCTTTTAGTTTTGAATTAAAAAAAAATCTTGTTACTAATTAGTTAAATTAAGTGTGAGAGGAGATTTTTCATAATAAGTAATTATAGTCAATTTTACAAGACTCAATTAGGTTTTTCTATTAACCAAACTAGCAGGGTATTCGCGCGTCGCGGTGGCGGATACATTGTAATTAAATTTTCAGCAAGTCATACTTTTCGAGTATAAGTTTTTCTTAACAATAATTTATGAGAACTTTATCTATACTATCTATACAATAATTTTATGATTAGTAGCTTGATTAGATTATACAATGAGGCAAAATGGTTATATATTTGAGTTAGAGGGTGATTTAAATAATGTATTAATTATATGTGTTAATGTATTTGTGCTTTAAATATTTGTAAATAGTTTTTTTTACTTGTAATGCTTAAAATGTAGAGATAGACTAGTATTGATTTAATAACAAAAGTAGTACAATTCTTTCCATTATTGAATTTTAATTTTTTAAATCTTCCATTGTAAGCAAGTCCCAAATATTTATAAAGTAGTATAGATAAGAATAAAAATAATACTAACACACTTCAAATAGTTAACAAAAAAAAAAATGAATAAGAGTAAAGTCCAAAATACATTCATGTGGTTTGCCCATTGTCCCGCTTTACATCCCTGTGGTTTTTTTTGGCACACACACATCCCTTTGCTAGTAAAGTTAGCCACCATACATCTCTCCATTAGTAAAGTTTATCAACGAGGACTAACGGAGCAAATTATTTCTCCGTTGTCTCCTAACGCAAGATAACATATTTGCATATTTAGTTCTCAAGAGAAAATATTTGCATCGTTAATCCGTTTTAATACATTTTCGTCAATTTTTTTACGTTTTCATACATTTTTATCCGTTTTCATCCGTTTTTTTACGTTTACATATGTTTTTATATGTTTTAGTCTTTTTTTTACGTTTTCATATGTTTTTTACGTTTTCTTATGTTTTCGTCCGTTTTCATCTGTTTTCGTCCTTTTTATATGTTATCTTATGTTTTTATCCGTTTTCGTATGTCTTTTTTCACATTTTTGTCCATTTTCTTACGTTTTGTCATTTTTTTTAACGTTTTCCCTCATTTTTTACGTTTTCGTCCGTTTTTATACGTTTTTATCCGTTTTCTTAAGTTTATCTTTTTTGTCCATAGTCTTAGATTTACGTCAGCTTTTTATGTTTTCGTCCATTTTTATACTTTTTCGTCCGTTTTTACGTTTTCATACATTTTCGTTTGTTTTTACACGCTTTCGTCCGTTTTACGTTTTTATCTGTTTTCGTACTTTTTTGTTCCATTTTTAACGTTTCAGTTTTTTTTTTATGATTTCGTCAGTTTTTATACGTTTTCCTCCGTTTTTATACATTTGTATACGTTTTCATCCATTCTATACATTTTTGTCCATTTTAATACGTTTTTATCCATTTTCATCAGTTTTCATCCATTTTTTTTTTTACATTTTTGTCAATTTTTATACCTTTAAAAGCATATAAAAACGAATAAAAACATATAAAACAGACGAAAATATATGAAAACATAAAAAAACACAAACGAAAATGGATAAAAACTGACAAAATGGATAAAACGGACGAAAAATGTATAAACGGATGAAAACGTAAATAAAAGACGAAAACGGATAAAAACGTATGAAAACATACACAAACATATAATAACGGATGAAAACGTATAAAAACGGTTGATAACGTATAACACGGACGAAAATGTAAAAAACTGATGAAAACGTAAATTAAAGGGAAAAAAACAGACGAAAACAGATGAAAACATATTAAAAGCACAAAAACGTAAAAACGGTTGAAAACATATAAAAATGGACTAAAACGGATAAAAACCTAAGAAAAGTATGAAAACGGACAAAAACATACAAAAACGTAAATAAATGGACGAAAACGTATAAAAACGGACGAAAACGTAAAAAAAAATTAACGAAAACATAAAAAGATGGGAAGTAAAAAAACGGACGAAAACGGATAAAAACGTAAAAAATGGACGAAAACGTATAAAAACAGACGAAAGCGTACGAAAACATTTAAAAACGGACGTAAATGTATAAAAATGGTTGAAAACGTATAAAAACGGGCGAACGGATAAAAGCTTATAAAAACGAATGAAGCGTATAAAAACGGGTGAAAAAGTAAAAAAAATGTCGAAAATTTTAAAAAAACAGACGAAAACGAATAAAAACATATAAAAACGTAAATAAGGGGACTAAAACGTATAAAACTGGACTAATGATGCAAATATTTTATCTTGAGGACCAACGATGCAAATATTTTATTTTGCATTAGGAGATAACGGAGTAATAATTTGCACCGTTAGTCCTCGTTAACCGATTTTACTAATAGAGGGATGTATGGTGGCTAATTTTAATAACGAAGGGATGTGTGTGTGCAAAAAATAATCACATGGATGTAAAACGGGATAATGAACAAACCACATGTTCGTTCAAAAAAAAAAACAAAAACAAACCACATGAATGTATTTTAAAATTTATTCTAATTAAAAACTTGAGATGATTTGAAATGGTGGACTCAACTATTCCTCATATCTCAAGATTGACAACAAAAGAAGTTTTTCAAATAAAAAACCACTTTGAGATTTCACATTGCTCCAATGTGGGATAAACCGTAGAACATCCCAAAGCTTGTTTTATTTGCTCATAAGGTTATGAAACTCAATCCCATAAAATTCACTCAAATGAAGATATTCGACCCTGCATGCTACG
This sequence comes from Chrysanthemum lavandulifolium, assembly GCA_022545495.1. Lineage (NCBI taxonomy): Eukaryota > Viridiplantae > Streptophyta > Magnoliopsida > Asterales > Asteraceae > Chrysanthemum > Chrysanthemum lavandulifolium. Next base: position 193,566,012 of record CM040242.1, read on the forward strand.
ACAAGATGTTTGTACATCTTGCATGACATGGGGTGGTAGTATCTAGTCATACATGCATTCTTTATATGATACTTGGTTTTAAATTGTGTGCGGCAATCCGTTGCACTCGAGGTCCAAAAGACCGATGCGTGATGCGCGATGTGGTTGCGAGCGCATCACGGACGTGCAATGCTAGGTAATAAATACAAAATATAAAATATAAAATATTTCTACTTAAATTATTGACAAGTAAATGATTAAACATGAAATAAGTCTCGTGCATATTGATACTACTTAATGTAATAACATCAAATATGTCACCTACATACATATTCCTAGCGAGTAACGACAATGTCAAAAGTCAGTTACTATTTATTATGCGAGCAATCCACTGTTGCGATCTGATGCATCCATTGCATCTGTTGCGAGCATCACACTGATGCGTTCACATCAGACCGCATCTGTAACAACCTCGCATCAGGTTTCATGTTGCGATTTTTCAAACGCATCACTCTGATGCTTAATGCGAGCGCAACGATGCGCACAATTTTAAACCATGATATGATAAAAATAAGGATTGAGATCCTATAATGTTGAGTTCAACATAATTAATCATGTTGTCTTACATAAAAATTTAGTGGGTCCCTACCATTGAATTCGAAGTAGGTCATGTTGTGAGGACCATTGTCTCTTATGTGGGAGAACATAACTAGTCATCTTGAACTTCAACATTAGAGGATCTCTATCCTAAAAATAATCAATTTTACAAACATACTTTACAAAAAATCTAATTTTTATCCAAAAAGCCATTATGCTCATGATATCAAGGTTTTGCTGGATTTTTAAAATATCACAAGGTTCACCTTACTAATCAAATCTTGCTAGTTTTTCTAAAAAATCACAAGGTTGAAAAATAGCAAGGTTCATCTTGCTATTTTTTTAAAAAAAACAAAAAAAAAAAATAGCAATGTGAACCTTGTTAGTTTTCTGGAAAAGTTTAAGAAGAAGAAGAAGATGAAAACTAGCAAGGTTCATCTTGCTATTTTAAAAAAAAATCACACGATGAATCTTACTAGTTTTCTGAAAATGTGTACAACTATACGCATATGCGGTAGTTTGTTGTCTAGATAGGTGTGATGATGTGAAGTTCAAATTAACAAAGATTGATGAGTTTTGGTTTGATGGGTGTAAAGAAATCAGGTGACCAGAGTTTTGATCGGTGGAAGAGGTGGTGGCAGATGGCCGGAATCTAGAAAATTGGATATTTGGAACCTAAAAAAATGTAAATTAACTAAATATAACAATGATCATTATACAGTTTATGAAAGTTTTGACCCGAACCGACCAGACTGAATTTCTGCCGTTAGATTGACCCAAGTGGCACTATTGAAGTTAGATTGACCCGTATGTATTTGCCGCCCCAAATGAGTCCTCTATACCCGTTTCATATCCATTCACTCTCACATTTCTCTCTTCAACTGCTCCGGTTAACCGAAGCCCGATTAAAATCCAGCCCTAAAATCAAACCCTGATATCAAATTTTTTAATACTCGGTGATAAGGTTTTAAAGGTACCTTTTAAGGGTCATTTAAGCCCTTATTCGATCATCAGTATCCGTTATTGCTTAATATCGTTCCTTTTCACTTTTAGGTCTCTTGAAGGCAAAATCTTGGAATGATGCTTATTTGGACGAAAAGCGCGAATATCTGAAGAAAATGGCCAAAGTCGAATCGAGACACTCAAAGTCATTGAAACATAAGGCGACGGCGTCATCTGCATATCTGCGACGCCGTCGGAAGGAATTTTGCGACGGTCGAGCGAAATTGCATGTTTTCAAGGGACGACGTCGGGTTCTAAAGGAGTAGGCCGTCGTTACTCGGGACGGCCTAGATGCGCCCAAGACGGCGTCGAGTGAAGGGACGGCATCACGGTCATAAGGTGACGCCGTCGCAAGGTTTACGTGGCCAAGACGAAACCCTAATGACGGCGACACGACGGCGCCACGAAACATAAGGTGGCGCCGTCGCAGATGTAATCTTATATATAGAATCCGAATTTTTCGGTTTTATGTGTAGTCTTTTGAGTAAAACCTAAAACCGAACCAAGGGTTTCTTGTGCGATATTTTAGGGTTCTAAACCCTATTATACATCAAGATAAGTATTTACTTCATTAATTTAATTATGTCTTTGATTATTTGTGTGTATGCTTGCATGTTCTCCATGTCCCGCTAATTTATTTGTGTGTTTGCTTGGGAATATGAAACTTAATTATTGAATATTGATTGGTTGATACTTATCTTAGTTGACTAATGATCTAGAGTGCGCTAGATTATTCGTTGTGTACTTAATGCTTGACTTTTCTTTGTGAACTTTAGAATATAATTATCTAGGTAATTGTAGGATAAAGTATTCAAGGACAACCGTAGAGTAGGCGCCTATAAATCACTAGAGGATTTGTAAACAAGACCCTTTGGTAATTTCAAAGAGTTAGAAACAAGCACGCCTATAGCCTTAGAATCACAACGCAACTAGGAATAAGGACGTGACAAATCAACCATCAATAGGAGATAATTAAGGAGTAGTAAAACCTAAGTAAACACATCTTTAAACTATCATACAGTACACATCAATTAGACATAGACTATCACAACCTTAGCTTAGATAATTAGATAATAGTAGAGTAATCGGTAGCAATACCAACCCCAAATCTAATACCCGAGATTCGTACCTTTTCCATTTCTACAAAAATATAAAAATACAAAATAATCTTCCTCAACCTCAACCTTAGCGTAGTAACTTCTCACTAGCATTCCTATTCCCCAGAGAACGATATCAATACCCGTGGCTTACCCTAATTACTACACTACAACGATTAGGTTTATCGCCTAGGGTGTTATAAAACTTGCTCAAGAAAAGGAAGTTTCCTTGACCCCGAACGACGCGTGTAGCGTTATCAAGTTTTTGGCGCCGTTGTCGGGAATAGAATAGCTAGTTAGTAGTCCACTCGTTTAGGTTTCCTTACTTGATTCCTATCAAGTAACTTTTTCTCATTTTAACTTCCTCGTAGTCTATCCTCCTTCTTTGTGCCTTTGTTCGTAAAACTTTTCCATTGACTCTTCCGTTCACCATCATGGAGAACGCGAATCCACCAAAACTTTCACCCAATCAACAAAATCCACTACATAATCTACCTTTTCCACTCCAAATGAGATCCCGAGATTCCAAAGCAACATCATGATGAATCCTTTCCGAGGCTTGGACTCGCATTAAATATTTATTGCAAAAGTCCTTTATCATGGTATTGACTTCATGTTTCCACTACAATTCTTTTACACTCGTAGACGCCTACTAAACCCAAAGGAGACTTGACTATGTAACGGATGGGGATATTTGGGGACGTGGTGCTCGATTTGCATGGGAAACCTTTGAGATTCACGCCCAATTTAGAAGTGGAACATGGGACCCAAAAACAAATTTTTAGACCTATTTTCAATTTGGAAACTTGATCGGAAAGGTTGTTTAGGAAGGAGATGATTAGAGTTGAGGTACCAAGGTGCATGTCATGGTTAGGCGCTACCACAATACAAAATGAATACATAGGTGATCTTGATAAGATGGAGGATAGAGTAGAAAATCCAACCCCATCGGATAACCCACAAGTCTTACCATCACTGAGGAACACACATCGCCTATAACTTACCGGAAGAAGTAGAAGAGACTATAGGAACCCCAATTAGAGAACCTTTGGACCAAACGCCATTAGAGAATGTAGGTTTAGATGCTTGTTGTCATGACTCTCTCTTAGTCCTAGGGAAGTTCCATATTTTGATGAACCGAGCCTCACTTAAAAACCTTACCTAATTTTCCGTCTTTAGATGTGAATCTTGAATTGAATTAGGCCCCAATCCACCCATCAAAATAGATAGTCCGGTAGTTGCTTGATAAAGGTGGTAGATTCTAGGCCATGTAGAGTAGAAGCCGATATAAGAGTAACCCATGACCTTACACACTTATATCACCCATTCATGGTTGATAACAAGAAACACTATGGGTTTAAACCGGGTTTATTAGGTCAAGATGGATCCTTAACCATGAATCTTTTGAAGTTGGTAGAAAATGATCCATTCTTAGGAGAGAGATTTGATTCTCTCGCTACACCAATAGACTTAGGTAAGGTTGTAATGAATAGAGCACACTTCTTTGAGCATATAAATCACCCATCATCCTCTCCTCACGTAGCAAATTTCCACCCTAAGGGTGTGTATTGCTACTATCACCCGCACTTGAACTTAAGTGTAGGAAAACTTCCTCTTTATATGTTAAATAAGGGTAGAGTCGGGCTCGTGACTCGAACAAAACAAGCGCTTCTTGGGAGGCAACCCATATGTATTTGTTTTCATTTTCATTTGTGTGTCGATATCTTTTATTAATTGTTTGTCCTCATGTTTAAATTTGTAAAATGCTTTATTTTGTTTTAACCTCGCCTTAATTACATATAAAGGTATTTTACATAAAGGATAAGTGTAGGAGGATTACACGTTTTCATAAGAAACGTGAACATGAGAATAACAATTAATTAAAAGATATATATGTTTGTTTGTTCGAGTCAAATGCTTGTATCGAGTCATAATGGATGTTTTGCGAGAAGTTTTTCAGATTCTAAAGATGCAAATTTTCCGAATTTTTCCGAAAATCGCGAGACCGCTTTTTGTCAGGATAACTTTGGCGTCGAGATTGCAACTGACGCGTCGGGAAGGAATAAAACATCGACTTACTTTTTCTCGTTTTCGAGCTACTTGTAAAATTTTGGAATTTTCCGGATCTTAACTTTCAAAACAAATTACGTAAACATCCATTCCACAAGCATTATATCCTAGTTTAAATCGAGTCTTATGTATATTATTACCACGGTTTTACGCGAAGGTTTCGTTTGTTTTCTTCTAGTGTGCAGTTTAGTTTGTCAAGAAGAAGTTACACAAGTTTGGAAGGAGCCTTTCACGCAAAAACTCTTCTTGGAAAAGATTTAACCACCACTTTTACGGATCCTACCGAGATAATCGGGGAGTATTAGTTTCTCTCGTTTTAATTACCTTCTATTATCATAACTTTGATACTTTCGGGAACATTGGGGACAATGTTCGGTTTAAGTGTAGGGAGGAAAATAAAGCGGAACTTTGAAACTATGCTTATCCTTGACTATTTGCTTTGTCCAAGTGTATTTGTGTAATAAACCATGAGAAAATGTAGGTTAGGGTAATTTTAGCCAAATTTAAATTTTTTCATGACGTATAAGAGTGGGCCATTAGTCTTAACAAAAGCGTCTCATGGATAGGAAGTTGCATGACTAGCACAAAACCTTACCACCTAAATTCCACCCAAAATGTGAGGATCGCCCTTAGATTAGTAGGAATTAAAGCATTCATCTTTAATGCTTAGAGTGTGAACCGGTAGTATATTAGATTCTAGAACTTGTTTTGTGATGCATTCCGAGATCGCTAGTGAGACTACACTTGTGTAGTTAGGAATAACTAAATGATAAGAGGCATTAGGATAAACCCTTGTTTGATACCGTAATATAATTACTTCTTCCATATCGGTTGAGTAATTCCCCACACCCTTTGCTATTGTACTCATCTTTAGTACACGATACCCTAGTTAACCCCTCGAGCCTATCCTTTTCGCGGTTCTCGTGATGTTTCGATTTTTCCGGATATCAATGAAGAGCATTGTTTACACCCCACCCCAAATATACACCCAAATCGCCTTAGCCTACCTTTATTGCACTCACTTTTAGTGCAAATTTATGTTATCACCCAAACCCTTAGTTCAATTATCCGTTGCTTGCATGAGTTGCTAAGTGAGTCATATCCTTTGTATACGAGTTTTGGGATGATTGGGATTCATGGGAAAAGTTAAAGTTTATGAAATATAGGGAAGAGAACGTTAAACTCAAATTCCCTTTGTTTGCATAATAATGTACTCCAAGTGTTTTGATCTTTTCAATTCGGGTCAAATTAGTGTTAGAGTAATAAAAACTCAAGTAGATGTGTCTATAAATCCCTATCATTTTGATGTACCGTAGAGGATGGTAGAGTAAAAGTGTATGATTAAAAAAAAAAAAAAATTTGAAAAATAAAAAAAAAAAAAAAAAAAAAAAACCATACGGGCTACCATCCTACATCTATCTTTTAAATTATGTTTGTTTATTTTCGTTGCCTAGAGTTTTAGAGTGTCGAGTCTTGGCTTAGCAACGCCATTCTTCAGATACTTGCAACATAGAGATTTTGACTATCCACCACTAAATAGCCTATCCCACCAAACCCTTCATTTCCTACCGTAAGCCTAACATTACAACCCTTTAAAAGACCTCTTTGATAGTCTTTCCTAGGTGCTTACGCCAAAGCGACAGAGGTTTGATCTATTCTCAAGCCTATGGTAATCTATGTACTAGGACCGGTTAATGAGTGTTTATCTTCCATTTCCGATTTGTTATATTTCATATATACACCGAGAGAGATGTGAGTATCCAAACACCCCATGTGAGGTGCTAGTATGTAATTTCCGTGCTGTTATGACTTTTATGGGCTTATATGTGTTGTGGACCGTTTTGAATGAATGCTTCATGACCCCTAACTTATAAATTAATTGGCTAAAGCACATTTGCTTGAGGACAAGCAAATACCAAGTGTAGGGATATTTGATAAGGTTTTAAAAGGTACCTTTTAAGGGTCATTTAAGCCCTTATTCGATCACTTCATATCCGTTATTGCTTAATATCGTTCCTTTTCACTTTTAGGTCTCTTGAAGGCAAAATCTTGGAATGATGCTTATTTGGACGAAAAGGCGCGAATATCTGAAGAAAATGGCCAAAGTCGAATCGAGACACTCAAAGTCTTTGAAACATAAGGCGACGGCGTCACTTCATATCTGCGACGCGTCGGAAGGAATTTTGCGACGGGTCGAGCGAAATTGCATGTTTTCAAGGGACGACGTCGGGTTCTAAAGGAGTAGGCCGTCGTTACTCGACGGCCTAGATGCGCCAAGACGGGCGTCGAGTGAAGGACGGCGTCACGGTCATAAGGTGACGCCGTCGCAAGGTTTACGTGGCCAAGACGAAACCCTAATGGCGGCGACACACGGCGCCACGAAACATAAGGACGCCGTCGCAGATGTAATCTTATATATAGAATCCGAATTTTTCGGTTTTATGTGTAGTCTTTTGGAGTAAAACCTAAAACCGAACCAAGGCTTTCTTGTGCAAGTATTTTAGGGTTCTAAACCCTATTATACATCAAGATAAGTATTTACTTCATTAATTTAATTATGTCTTTGATTATTTGTGTGTATGCTTGCATGTTCTCCATGTCCCGCTAATTTATTTGTGTGTTTGCTTGGGAATATGAAACTTAATTATTGAATATTGATTGGTTGATACTTATCTTAGTTGACTAATGATCTAGAGTCGCTAGATTATTCGTTGTGTACTTAATGCTTGACTTTTCTTTGTGAACTTTAGAATATAATTATCTAGGTAATTGTAGGATAAAGTATTCAAGGACAACCGTAGAGTAGGCGCCTATAAATCACTAGAGGATTTGTAAACAAGACCCTTTGGTAATTTCAAAGAGTTAGGAAACAAGCACGCCCTATAGCCTTAGAATCACAATGCAACTAGGAATAAGGACGTGACAAATCAACCATCAATAGGAGATAATTAAGGAGTAGTAAAACCTAAGTAAACACATCTTTAAACTATCATACAGTACACATCAATTAGACATAGACTATCACAACCTTAGCTTAGATAATTAGATAATAGTAGAGTAATCGGTAGCAATACCAACCCCAAATCCAATACCCGAGATTCGTACCTTTTCCATTTCTACAAAAATATAAAAATACAAAAATAATCTTCCTCAACCTCAACCTTAGCGTAGTAACTTCTCACTAGCATTCCTATTCCACTAGAGAACGATATCAATACCCGTGGCTTACCCTAATTACTACACTACAACGATTAGGTTCACTGCCTAGGGTGTTATAAAACTTGCTCGAAGAAAAGGAAGTTTCCTTGACCCCGAACGACGCGTGTAGCGTTATCATCAGCCAATGTACGAATGGCTCTTCTTTTGCCACCTCTATCATGCTACAGTTGGTGCCTCTTAATTTTTTTTATTTAGATAGATGATTATTGTTGTGGATTCTTCAAAAGCACAGACACAAACTAATTTCCGGTGACCCAAATCAAGGGTTCTTAATTTTTTTAATTCCAGTTATTTTTTTTTATAAAAAGTTTGTAATTTTAGTCATGGTTTTATGTTTAATTGCAGGTTCGCACTATTTTGAGTTGAAATAGTTTCTAACGGATGCACGAATTGAAAAAAAGGATGTAGTGCCGCTGATGGAATGTTTGTGTGTCTTTCTTCAAACTCAGGCTTACATATTTTTTCTTCTATTATTCTTTTATAAAAAAAATTGGGATTTAATATATCCGTGGATAAAAATATTGTATTGTTTGTTTAAAAATATATTATTTTTTACTGAATTTATTGTTTCATAGGCTGATTGTAGAATTAATGAGGTTGTTTGGTTCAAGATTATGTTATTGAAATTGCTTAAAGTGTATATATTGTTATGTTAATTTTTTTGGGTGATATAACTGAGTTTCTGAAATGGGTATACGGTTAAACTTAGGATTTTAATAGTTTTTATGTAACAAGACTATAGGGGTGTTTGGATTGCTAATAAAAACTGCTAATTAGCTTATTGTTATGTGATGAATATTGGTATGGATATTACTGCATTAGAATCATAAATTCGATGTATCTTTTCCGTGCTAATAATGCATCATTTGATTATTGACATGTGACATTCCTGTTTATGGATATAGCGTCACTTTATTATAAGTTATGATGATATGATTGCGTGTGTGCATTTATTATTTTGCGACTACATTAAGTTGCTGGATTGTCAAGGGTGAAATCGACCCGTATCTTGGCGGGGCAGCACAATGTCGTGTTTGCAGCCATAGCGGGCCACATACCCTTCTATCTGGACAAGCACTTGCAAAACTAAGGCAAGTACAAAGACTGATTCATACTCTCTTCCAGAACCCTCTCTGTACTGTAGAACTTGCAACTTATCACAGGTTTTATGTTGGTTTTGTTATTGTTACTTTTATTTAAGTTTAGGTTTCTTTGATTTCAGGCTGTTTTTGAAAAAGGGTCTTTGTTATTTTGTGTTTAGTTATTGTATTTATTCATTTTTGAGTGATCAAGATTTGGTTTCTAGGTTGTCATTGATAAAGGGTTTTCTGATAAGGGGTTTTGATTTTGGGTTGTGATTCAAAAAGGGTATTTGTTATTGTGTGCAGATTTTGGGAACTAGTATGGGTATAAAAGATACGTCGTAAAGATGCTGTAAATCGTTTACAATAATCCAATTGGTTTATTGTAATATGTGTATTCTATGTTAGGATAAGTTAGAAGCTATGTTTAATTTTGTTGAAGACTGTCTTAAGTTGTAATTTGGGAACTGGTATGGATTTGTTTGCCTTATTGCATGGTCCTATGTTAGGATAAATTAGAAGCTCTGTTTTAATTTTGTTGAAGACTGTCTTATGTTTATTGAATGACATTGAATGGGTTTAGGATTTCTTAGGTTTTTAAAAAGAGGGTTGAAATCGTTTCTGTTAGGATTTAGAAAATCCTGTAGTTAAATAGTCAGTCACCTCAAGTATATGTATTCATTAGAAAGCTCGTAGTCGTAGTCATTTAGTGTTAGTAAGTAGTTTGTAAAGTAACACCGTGGAGGACAGACAGGGTCTTTACCCACTGTATACCTGATCCACAGCCCGAAGGAGGGCTTTTAAGCTTGTAACTATAAATACCCTTTGCCTTGCAAGGCAAAGGGTTGGAGCTTTTCAATATCATTTTTCTTTGTCTCACTAAGTTCCCAAATCTCTTCCACTTTCTCTCTCTAAACTACAAACCATACGCCCCATATATGCTATTTGATATGTGTTTATGAAAACCAATATGTTACAAATGGTATCAAGAGCCATGGTTTGATGACTCATCTTTCATATTCTTGGATTTCTAGTGGTTTTCATAAGGTTTTTAGGTTTGAATGAGTTTAGAGTAGTTTGCATCATTTGGATCATTACTTGTGTTAAAGTTTGGATTTTGATTGTACTTTTGTGTTTAGAATCATTATAAGTGTTTAGGTTTTGGTTTGGAAGGCTTGAATCATCATGGTTGGGTTGTTTTTGGATTGAAAAGTGGTGTTTTTGAATATTTCATTGATGCGATTTGTGTCTCGTTAAGTTATTCTTCTATGCGATATGTCATGTTTACAGTGCGATTTGTCCCTTTTATGATCGTTTGTTGAAGCGATTTGTCATATTCAGAATGCGATTTGTCATATTCTTTGAAGCGATTTGACAAGCATGCAATTTGTCTATTGAGACAAAACGACAAGAAAGGACAACGTAGTGGAAGTAGTGGGTGTACTTGTGTACTATGTGATTTGAGTGATATGCGATTTGTCAACATAAGCGTTTTGACACTTATGCGATTTGTCTAGGGTGCGATTTGACTAAAGGTGAGATTTGTCTGAAGGTGCGATTTGACTGAAGGTGCGATTTGTCTGAAAGTGAGATTTGTCTGAAAGTGTGATTTGTCTGAAGGTGCGATTTGTCAAGTGTGCGTTTTGTCTATTGAGACTTGTCTTTTCTTCGTGTTACGTTTTACGGTTTTCTCTTGATTTAGTAAAATCCCGTGAAAGAATCTATTTCCCAGTTTAATCAAAGAGTAGTAAAATCCCGTGGAATCTGTAATCATGTCTACAATCACTTCTTCCGCTCTCGATGACGTTCAAGGCGCGGGATCGATACACGTCCTCCCATGCTTTGGATAGAACCGATTATGACTCTTGGGCTCAAAGAATCAGACTGTATTGTTTATGAAAGGAAAATGGGGTTAATATACTTAAGTCAATTGATGAAGGACCATATCAAATTGAGACTACTAGGGATATCCTCGAAACTCCTGCTGATGGGTCAGCTGTATTAGGATTGGATAGACCAAAGATGTATGATGAGCTTGATGATAAGGAGAAAAAGAGATACGATGCAGACATCAGAGCTTCAAACATTATACTTCAAGGTTTACCTAAGGACATTTACAAGTTGATCAATCACAACACTGAAGCTAAGGCAGTATGGGACAATGTTAAGATGTTTCTCTCTGGTTCTTAATTGACTAAAGAAGACAAGGAGTCTCAACTGTATGATGACTTTGAGAACTTTAAAATAAAGCCAGGGGAAAGTGTTACTGAATATTATGTGAGATTCCACAAGCTTGTGAATGATATGAGGAACATTAAAATGACAATGCCAAATATCCACTCAATTCAAAGTTTGTGAACAACTCGAATCCCGAATGGCACAAATTTGTCACTTTGATCAAAGTGAACAAAGGATTGAGGAACACCAATTACGAGCAATTGTATGCTTATACGCTCCAAAATGAGAAGCATCTGCATTTGAACGAATAGTCATGGAAAAGTTTGGTACCGATCTTGGTGATGCAAGTTCTTCAAATGATTCAACTGCATTCTTCACTAATGTAGGAATAACCACCAAAGCATCACAAGTCATACCTCATCGGGATAGTAATCACAAACTTATTCCGGATCCAAGCTATAAGCCTTCGGACTCATTCTTGGAACAATTTGCTCATCAAGTGGCTCTAATGGTTAAGCAAAACTCGAACTTTACCCCACCTACCAACAATCATCTCGAGGCGCTTCTAATCTTCACAATCATGCTACGGTTAAAGATGGAAGGGTAGTTGTGCAAGCGTCGCGCAGGAAGGCATAATGCTTATCTTCCACATAATGAGCGGTTGGGGTTGGTCTTTGGTTATGGAAATCTTGGTATAGGTGCAGGATATGTGAGTAATCGAATCGTGGAAGGAACATGACCTGTGGACAAGGAAAGCCAATCAAGTGCTACAAGCGTGGTTGAGAGGACACATAGCAAGGAACCGCACTCTTCCAAAACTTCCACAAAATGCGAGTACTTGAGGACAAAATGCTACTAGTGCAAGCTCAAGATAGTGGAGCTATGTTGAATGAGGAAGAATTATCATTCCTTGCCGAGGAAATGCCAAAACTTATGATCTTGATGTGGATGAGCGGCCGGTGGTATGGGTCAAAACAATCCCAATCCATTTCAAGTTGCGCATCGTGATGCGTTTGACTCGATGTCGACGATGAACCAACTGCCCAGACCATCTTCATGGCTAGCATTTCACCAATGGTCTCTCCAAAGGTCTCTTTACCACAACAAGCCAGTTCATCCAAGGAATCGATCATATCAGAGGTATTAAAATTATACGATGAGATTGATGAGCAAAAGATTCACGACAAAGTACAATCAACTGAAATCATTGCATCAAATATTGAAAATATGGGTAATAGCAATGTTGTCCCATATGATCAATATGTGAAACAAGATGAAGGTGAAATTGTACCAAGTGATGCATCTTCTGCAGTCAATGATGACTATATTTTTGATGAATACACTGCATGTGCTCCTGATGATTCCATAACCTCTAAACTAAATGCCTATAAAGAACAAGTTGCCATATATGAACAGCGTGTTAAATTTGAACTGACTACCCGTGAGTAGGAAATGGATAACCAAATACGTACAGTTATTAAAAAAAGTAACTTTAGGGAAGAAATGTTAAAACAAGAGTTAAACTCCTTATAAGAAAAGCTCAATAAAACTGTTAAGCAAAAGCAAGAATTTCAAAAAAATGTAAAAGTGCTTAAACAGGAGTTTACTGCTAAGGAATCAAAACTTTTAAATGACTTTTCCAACCTAAAAACTTTGAAAAACAAACTTGAAAACAAATTGTACATACAAGGGAACACCATTCAGACTGCTCACATGATCACTAAGCATAGAGTCTTAAGCGATAAGCATAGTATTCCCCTTGTACAGGAACCCAATCCCGAGTATGGTAAAATAGCTAGAGCTGCTCAAAAGGTAGTCTATGATGTTAATGAGATTCTTAAGCCTAGGCAAACACCATCATGTATAGGAAGCACTGAAAAGGATAGAAAATTAGAAGATGCCTCCAGGGAGAAAATGGCAAAGAAGTTAAATGATCCTTAGTGTACAAAGCATAATATAACGCTTAAATCCCATGATTACACTAAAGAAAATTGGATAGCCTTGAATAAGTTTAAACCTCAAACTCAATTAACCCCTGAGCAAGTATTTTGGAAGAAAGATTTGGATAAACAATAAATCGATAATCTTATTGAGAAGATTCCTCCTTGTAGAAAAATGCCTCCAGCCACTGTGTATCCCCCAAATACACCTATGCATTTAGTGCCCAGAACCCTTTCGACTCAAAGGAAGACCTTAATAAGCCTATATGTAGTTTATCAATTATTTGTTGACTTTGAGAAAACATGTAAGAAGAGAATTACACCCACAGGGATTACTGAAGGGGAAAGGAGTTTTGAGCAAACTAAAGAGTGTTATTTAACTGAGGTCATGCCTTTCTTTAAACTACTAAAAGAACAATTTGAGAGTATTCAAAAGGGTATTGATACAGAGATTGAAGAAATGAAAAAGGTGTTTAATGAAATGGAAATTGAGGTCAAGGATTATGAACGTGAGCTTAAAAGTAATGAAATTGAGAGGAAAAATCTGCATATCTTAAATGATAACTTGATTTCGAGATGTTTTGCTCAGGATGTGTTCTATACTGTTACAAATTATTCTATCACTGCTTCTCAATTATATGAATTATGTGTTGCCCTGAAAGTTTCCTATGATCGTGTCATTGGGCTTGAGTCCAAAAATTCAAAATTGTATGAGAAAATAGAACAAGATGATCATGATAACTTGGTCAAACATTTTTCTAAATTGGAAGTTGAACATTTTGCTTTGCAATTAAAATATCAACGTCTAAAAGAAAATGTTAAAACCTCAAATGCCAAGACATCCTCGGATGCTCCTGAGTTTGATACAGTTTTTTAAATTAACAAACGTGATGAACAGATTCGAGCTCATTGTAACACGATCAAATGATTGAAAAACCAAATCTCACAATTAAAGAGTGATAAGAATGATGTGACTGGTTCCCAAATGCCTCCTCCTTTAGATTCTCAGAATTCTCAGAATTTTCATCTTTAAAACATCATTAATGCATTACAACATGAAAATGAATGTTTTCTAGCAGAAAATGAAAAGCTTAAATTGCATTTCAAAGAGTTATATGAATCAATTAAAGTCACTCGTGATATGTTAGGAATTAGAAATTCCCGGTATTAAAGAGTCGGTCACCTCAAGTATATGTAATCGTTAGAAAGCTCGTAGTCGTAGTTATTTTAAGTTAAGTAGTATTTAGTTAAGTAACACCGTGGAGGACGGACGGTCTTTACCCACTGTATGCCCGATCCATGCCCAATGTGTGGCGTTTATGTAAGACTATAAATACTCTCTACCTCCCAAGGTAGAGAGTTGGAGCTCATAATAACATCTTTCACTTTCTCTCACTAAGTTCCCTAAACCTCTAACTTTCTCTCTAGAATTCCATCTATATGCTACTTTGTGTTATGGTTTGATGTGTATGTGAAAAGTTATATCTTACAATTGGTATCAAGAGCCATGGTTAGATCATATCTTGCACATCTTTGGATTTCTAGTGGTTTTAGGTGGTTTTGAGTTTGAAAAGTTTAGTGGTTTTGCATCATTTGGTTGATTTCTTGTGTTAAAGTTTGAATTTTGTTAGTACTTTTATGTTTAGAATCATCACAAGTGTTTAGGTTTTCATTTGGTAAGCTTGAATCATCTTGGTTGGGTTATTTTGGATTGAAAAGTGATGTTTATATGGTTTTTCAAGCTAGCGACTTAGCTCACGGAATATTTTCTTGGTAGCGACTTGCTTCACATTTTGTAGCGACTTACGGTGATTGGAACTAGCGAGTTAGATCTAGCGAGTTAAAGTACAAGTAGTGGACTCTCCACTACGGGTAGCGACTTGTGGTAGCGACTTGGTCTCAGAGCGAGTTGCTCTTTAGCGACTTGTGTCTCTAGCGACTTGTGTAGCGTAATTGTCGCCAAAATTTGGCTAGCGACTTGGTCCAGAGCGAGTTACTACTTAGCGACTTGCTTTTACGTCTAGCGACTTGGGACTCTAGCGACTTAGGGGTGTAGCGAATTAAGGTTAGCGACTTAGTGCATTAACTTCTAGCGACTTAGTGCATTATCTTCTAGCGATTTAGTGCTTTATCTTCTAGCGACTTGAGTGAGTGTTTACGGTTTCTCTTGATTCAAGAAAACCCGTGAAAGAATCTCTTTCCGGTTTAATCATAGAGTTATAAAATCCCGTATAACTGTTAACATGTCTACCAACGTTCTCTTGTCATCTCCACTGCTGTCGAGGATGTTCAAGCGGTGGCTCGAGATACTCGCCCACCCATGCTTGACAGAATCGACTACGATTCTTGGGCTCAACGAATCGATTGTATTGCCTTGGAAAGGAAAATGGTGTCAACATTCTCAAATCCATTGATGAAGGACCATATCGAGTTGAGACGACTAGAGACATACTAGATACTAATGAAGATGGTACTCTGTTTACGGAATGGATGACCTAAGATGTATGATGAGCTTGATGATAAGGAGAAAAGAGATTCGATGCGATATCGTGGCTTCAAACATTGTTCTTCAAGGTCTTCCTAAAGACATCTACAAGTCGATCAATCATAACACCGATGCAAAGGCGGTTTGGGATAATGTAAAGATGCTTCTCTCGTGTTCGAATTAACCATGGAAGACAGAGAATCCCAACTCTATGACTAATTTGAGCACTTCAAGATGAAACCAGATGAGAATGTCTATGAGTACTATGTGAGATTTCATAAGTTAGTTAATGACATGAGGAACATCGAATGACTATGCCTAACATTCGCTTGAATTCAAAATTTGTGAACAACATGAATCCCGAATGGCACAAGTTTGTTACCGTGTGAAGCTTACTAAAGGATTGAAGAACACAAACTATGAGCAACTCTATGCCTTCCTCCTTCGTAATGAGAGACATGCTATGTTTGAAAATTGATTCTCAATCGCTCAAAACTAACCCGGAGAGACAAGCTCGCCTAATGATTCAACCGCTTTCTACTCAAACATCGGAATCACAACCAAAGCTTCACAAGTCATACCCTTGGGTAATGGTAATCACAAACTCATTCCCGATCCTATGTACAAACAAGTTGATGCCGATGCACACGTGGAAGCTTCATTAATCAACTAGCTCTTTTGATTAGCCAAAACATGAATTCTCTCCCACAAACCAACAACAACCTCGTAAAACATCTAACCCACACAATCAAGCTCTTGTTAAAGATGGAAGGATCGTGTTGCAACCATTCGGGAAAGACAAGATGATCGGGGAAGGGGTGGTCTTTGGTAGAGGTTATGTGGGCAATCGAATCGAGGAAGGAATGGTAACCAAGGTCAAGCTAAGCCGATCAAATGCTATAACTGTGGTGGTGAGGACACATTGCAAGGAACTACACATCTCCAAAGCGTCCACGAATCGCCGATTACTTGAGAGATAAGATGTCACTGCACAAGCTCGAGACAATGGAGTTGCTTTGAATGAAGAGGAATTGCTATTTCTTCGAGGCAATGCCAAGACCTATGATGCGAGATGTGGATGAGCGGCCTATTCAGAGATAGGTCACAATCATCGAATGCCTTTCAAGTCGCCGATCGTGATGCATACGACTGATGTAGATGATGGACCCATCGCACACACAATTTTATGGCTAGCATTTCTCCAATGGTCTCTCCCAAGGTCTCTTCTTCACCACAAGTGGCCCATCCAAGGACAAACTCATCTCGAGGTATTAAAACTATACGATGATGTCGATGTGCAGCAGATGCATGACAAAGTACAACCAATCGAAACTATTGAATCAAATGTTGAAAATATAGGTAATAACAATATTGTCCCATACGATCAATACGTGAAACAAAGTGAAAGTGAAGTTGTACCAAGTGATGCATCTTCTGCATCAACAATGACTATGTCTTTGATGAATACACCGCATGTGCTCCCGATGATTCCGTAATTTCAACTAAATGCCTATAAGGAACGTGTTGCTATTTATGAACAACGTGCAAAATTTGAGTTGACCACTCGTGAGCGTGAAATGGATGACCAAGTGAGTACAAGAATTAGAAAAGTAAGTTTAGAAGAAGTATTGAAACAAGAATTACATTCTTTGCAAGAAATACTTTCTAAAACAAATAAGCAAAACAAGAACTTCAAGAAAATGTGAAAATGCTTAAGCAAGAATTTAATGCAAAGGAATCAAAACTCTTGAGAGATTTTTCCAATCGAAAACTTTGAAAACAAACTTGAAAACAAGTTGTACATACAAGGAAACACCATTCGATCGCTCACATGGTCACTAAACATCGAGTCTTAAGCGATAAGCATAGCATTCCCTTGTTGAGGAACCAAATCCAGAGGTAATTAAAAGGCTAGAAATGCTCATAAAGTGCTTTATGATGGTAATGAAATCCTTAAGCCTAGGCGTAAACCTAGTTGCGTTGAGTGCACCGAGGAAGATAAGAAATCAAATGAAATCACTAGGAAAAGATGAATAAGAAAAAATGATCCCAAATGCAAAGAGAAAACATAATTATCTCTCCTCATGATTACAAGAAGGAAAACGGATTTCATTGAACAAGTTTAAGCCTCGGACTTTGTTGACTCCCGAACAAGTCTTCGGAAAAGGATTTAGATAAGCGTAAAGCGGAAAATATTGTTGAAACAAACCCTCCCTTAGGAAAATGCCTAGAGCGACGGTGTATCCTCCTAATACACCAATGCATCTTGTACCTAGAACAATTGCCACTAAAAGCAAGACATTAATTAGCCAATACGTTATATTTCAACTATTTGTTGATTTTGAGAAAACTTGCAAGAAAAGGATCACACCCATGTATAATCAAGGAGAAAGGGTTTTGAACAAATGAAAGAATGTTATTTAACGAGGTCATGCCCTTCTTTAAACTTCTAAAAGATCACTTTGAGAGTCTTAAAAAGGGATAGAAACCGATATTAAGGGAATGGAAAAGGAATTTGATGCAATGGTTGTTGAAGTTAGTGACTATGAGCGTGTAATCGAAATATAATGAGATTAAGAGAAAGAACCGCATACATTAAATGAGAATCTTATTCTCGAATGTGTTGCTCAAGATGTCTTTTCATCGCTTCAAATTGCTCTATTAATGCTTCCAAATTTCATGAACTATCTGTGGCCTCGAAAGTCTCCCATGATCGTGTCATTGAGCTTGAAAAACTAATTCTAAACTAAATGAGAAAATTGAACTGGATGATCACGACAATTTGGTTAAACATTTTCTAAACTAGAAGTTGAGTATTTTAATCTACAACTAAAATATCAACATCTCAAAGAAAATGCCAAAACTTCAAATATCAAGACATCTTCGATGCTCCGAGTTTGATGCGCTTTTCAAATTAACAAACGAGATGAATGATTCAAGCTCGGTGTAACACGATCGAAAGTTAAAAGCCCAAATCTCTCAATTAAAGGGTCAAACGAACAATATGACAGCTCCCAAATGCCTCCCTTTAGATTCTCGAATTCTCAAACGTTTCATCTTCAAAACCTAGTAAATGCTTTACAAAAGGAAAACGAAAGTTTTCTAGAAGAAAATGAAAAGGTTAAACGTCATTTCAATGAGTTATTTGAATCAATTAAAGTCACTGTAACAAAAACAACGAACAAATAGCTTCATTGCAAAAGGAAATTGAGAATCAAGGGTCGTAAAAGGAAAATGCCAATGATCAATGAGGAAAATGTTGTATCTAAGGTTCCTCTTGTAATAAATATGCTTTATATCATGACATATGTTCCTCCTCATCTAAGGAACAACAAACTTGCCATTCAAACATACTTCTCATCCCTTAAGGATTGCCTAGAATATCTGCGTGAGATTGTTGAAGAGGATAAGCTAGAGAAACCTCATGATAATGCAATTGGACATGCATGCTTATATGCCAAACGATCTCAAGAAATCTTAGAATGCTTGATCACAATATGCCCAAAGACATTAGGTGAGAGAGTTAACCCTTTGATTCCATGCTCAATGCCTAAGGCCAAATATGATATGCACTCGATTCCCAATGTTTTGAATGTGAGGCGAGTGTACCATTGAGTAGTTCGATTCTAGATCCATCAATGCTAGGAAAGTGAACTCAAATGTGCCTTCTAGGAGTACTAATCTCGTACTCTAGTGTTAAGAAAGTGAACCTTAGTGCACCGCATGTAGTTCAGATCCCAAAGACATCTAAACAGTGGTGCAAAGAGTAGTAAAACAAACTAATGTTCCCATTCCTCTACAGAGTAATCGGTGACATTAAAGGGAGCAGGTCAAAGTCTCAAGACAATACAAGGAATGATAGGACCTCGCAACCTAAGAATGTGCCTTTGGAAAAGAGAAGAACAATATAGGAACTTTAAGTTTGAATCGAATAAAACGAATCGTGTTGATTCTAGTATTAGCCATAGGCGCATCGTAATTAATTCAATTCGATACTATTTGCAAACCTTGTCCGATGATCGCTTGAATTCATTTCTAATCATGAATGTGATGTTAATGTTCGCCTAATGATGCTAATTGTCCGATTAATATTGTTAATGCTAATATTCATGCTAAAAGGGCTAAAAGGCAAAAGCGAATGAAAGTTAGAAAACAATGGAAACCCACATGAAGAACATTCAGAGAATAGGCTTTTATTGGATACCGTTGGTCATAAGACTAATCGATAATGCCCACTAGAAAATGGATGCTCACCGGTAGAACTATTCCCTTAAGAAGTGGTCACACCGTAAGCAGGCTAATACGACACTAGTATTGCATCTATTCACAATGATTCCATTACCTCACTTTTCGATATGAATGCTTCTATTTCGATGTGGGTGGTCCAACCATTGTAACTAACCAAATGGAACCCATTCTTGCATGGGGATACCAATTATCCAGATTATCCATTCTTGTCTCGTGTTCAACCGCAGATCGCTCAAATCGCTCGTGGTACCGGACTCAGTTGTTCCAAGCATATGATTGGAGACCGGTCGCGCTCATGAACTTCGTGAGAAAATTCATCGGACCGTTAGATTTGGTAATGATCATTTCGGTGCTATTATGGGTTATGGAGATTATGTTGTTGGTGATAGTGTCATCTCTAGAGTGTATTATGTGGAAGGTTTAGGTCATAACTGCTCTCGTTGGTCAATTCGTGACTCGATCTAGAAGTAGCCTTTAGAAAACATACCGCTTCGTTAGAGATCTTAATGGTAAGGAACTGCTGAAAGGAACTCGTGGCTCAAACCTTTACACCATCTCTATCGATGACATGATGAGGGCCTCTCCAATATGCTTGTTATCTAAGGCTTCAAAAACAAAGTCATGGTTATGGCATCGTCGTCTCAATCACTTGAACTTCGCACCATCAACGATCTTTCCGTAAAGGACTTAGTTGTAGGTTTACCTAGACTAAAGTATGAAAAGGATCATCTTTGTTCAAGATGTCAATTGGGAAAAAGCAAGAAGTATGCCCATAAACCCAAACCTACTAACTCGTCACGAAGTTCTTCATATGATTCATATGGATTTATGTGGACCAATGAGGTGCGAATATCTTTGGGAAGAAATATGTGTTAGTTGTGGTTGATGATTACCTAGATTCACCGGGTCAAGTTCTTAAGGACAAAGGATGAAACTCCGATATCATCATCAAACTCATCAAACAATTGCAGTTCGACTAAACAAACCGCCGTAATTATCGTAATGCACAATGGAACCGAGTTTGTCAACAAACAACTTAGTGAATTCTATGAAAGCGTTGGAATCACCATCAAAGAAGTGTTCCACGAACCCTCAATGAATGGTGTAGTTGAAAGACGAAATCGTACTCTTGTTGAAGCCGCTAGAACAATGCCGATCTACTCAAAGGTTCCAATGTTTCTCGGGTCAAGCAATTGCCATTTGCATGCTACACACAAAATCGTTCTCGATTCACACTATTCATGGAAAAACTCCATATGAACTTGTCCACAATGAAAACCTAATCTATCCTTCCTTCGTGTGTTTGGTGCATTGTGCTATCCAACTAATGAGGTCAAGACTTAGGCAAACTTAGAGCCAAAGTCGACATTGGAGTATTTGTAGGATATGCATCAAACAAAAGGGATACCGAATCTACAACAAAAGAACCCGAAATATCATGGAAACAATTCACGTTACGCTTGATGAGTCGACGGTCAAATGGCTCTGGACACTCCACTCAGACCCGCACTTCAAAACAGTCCCATTGGTTCATCCCTTGTTCCAAACTCCTCTCAAGAAATTCCATATGTACCTCCATCCAAGATGATGTAAAGAAATTGTTTGATCCTATGTTTGATGAATCAGATGATTCAATTACTAATGAGGTGCCGATCCTACAACGGAGGATGCTCATATTCCGATGAATGAAGTCAACCCCGCCTCAATATCTTTAAGTCAAGAAGCACCGTCACGATCCTTCGCCTCATCAACAAATCATCATTCTTCAAATGTACATCATGGAAATGTTTCGCATCAATGATGAAGTTAATCCCTTTGCTACCCTCAAGATGCTCCATTTGAAAACATATTTGCTACTCCCGAATCATCATCGAACCATCTTCTTCAGAGACATCGACTCGCCTACCTCGGTTCCTCAACAACCGCCACATGAACACCTCGTAAAATGGACTCACGATCATCCATTAGACAACATCATTGGAAATCCTCTCGTCAGATCAACCCGAAACAACTTGCAACCGATGCCTTATGGTGCTTCTTCAACTCCGTACTTTCTAAGATCGAACCAAAAGATGTTAAATCGCCATGAATGAAGATAGTCGGTTCAATGCCATGCAAGATGAAATTCATGAGTTTGATCGTCTTGATGTATGGGAGTTAGTACCGCTCCAGATCGTGCTATGATTATAGCTCTAAATGGATCTTCAAAGTAAAACTTGATGAGCATGGTGATGTGTTGAAGAACAAGGCTCGATTAGTTGCTAAAGGATATCGTCAAGAGGAGGGTATAGACTTTGAAGAATCTTTTGCTCCAGCTTGCTCGAATCGAGGCAATCGAATCTTTCGCTAACGCTAGTAAGAACATGGTAGTTTATCGATGGATGTGAAGACGGCATTTCGAACGGAGATCTTAAAGAAGTCGTCACGCCGCCCAACTGAAGGATTTGTGAATCAAGAGCATCCTACTCACGCTTATCGTTTGAAGAAGGCTCTTTACGGTTTAAAGCAAGCTCCAAGGGCATGGTATGATACATCGTCAAAGTTTCTTCTATCACCGGATTCATCAAAGGAGCAATTGATCCTACATTGTTCACCGTGAAGTCGAGCAAACATTTGATTCATGTTCAAATTTATGTTGATGATATTATTTTGCCTCGACCGACCCAATGGAATGTGATCGTTTTCAAATGAAATGAGTTCAAAGTTTCAAATGTCAATGATGGGACAAATGTCATTTTTCTTGGGATTACAAATTTCTCAAAATCCGGAGGCATTTTCATAAATCAATCTAAATATGCAATGAGATTTTAAAGAAATTTGGATTTGATTCAAGTGACCTGCTGACACCCCCATGATTGACCGAACCAAACTAGATGAGGACCTCTCGTGGATAATGATTGACCAAACGAAATATCGGAGTATGATTGGATCCCGATGTATCTCAACGCTAGTAGACCGACATCTTAATATCGGAGTATGATTGGATCCCCGATGTATCTCACCGCTAGTAGAGACATCTTGTTCATTGTTTGCATGTGTGCTAGATACCGTGCTAAGCCTACTAAAAGCACCTTGAAGCGATTAAACGGGTCTTCGGTATCTCCAAGGAACCATCAATATGGGACTATGGTATCCGAAGGACACCGGTATGTCACTAACGGCCTATGCAGATGCTCATCATGCGGGTTGTCAAGATACTCGTCAAGCACGTCGGGAGGTGCTCGGTTTTGGGTGATAAGCTCGTGAGTGGTCTTCAAAGAAGCAAATGAGTACTTCTATTTCTTCTACAGAGGTGAATACATAGCCATGTCATCTTGTTGTGCTCAAATCTTATGGATGAGATCTCAATTATCCGACTATGGCTTTGAATTCAACAAAATCCTCTCGCATCGTGATAATAAAGTGCTATTGCTCTCTCATGCAACAACGCTCAACACTCAAGAGCAAAGCATATCGACATTCGACATCATTTCATCGGGGAACAAGTGGAAAAGGTGTGGTGGAACTATATTTTGTGAGGTCCGAATATCGTTAGCGACATCTTCACCAAAGCTCTTCCTAGAGAACGTTTTGAGTTTATTCTTCCACGACTTGGTTTGAAAAGCCTTTAACCGAAACTCTCAAACGCCTTCGTGAGGAAGACGAGGAGTAAAGGTCTATCTTCATCTATCTCTTGTAAATAGTTATTCGAAAAACAAAATAGAAAAATATAAAACTTTCAAAATCCATAAAAAAAAAAATAAATAAATAAAAAAAAAAATAAAAAAAATTGAAAAATTCGAAAAATCTTCAAAAAAATATTGTCATTTTGTCATGTTTTTCTCGGTTCCATAATATCTACGGTCTTTGTGTTGTCATTCAAAGAATGACACGGGACTTTAGATGTTGTTCGAATTTATTAAAAAAAAAAAATATATATATATATTTTTTGGAGAAAGAGAAATAATGGTTTATTGTCATTTTCAGGCAATAACCCGGTTTTAATAGAAAGAACAGAGCCATGTCTTAACATGTTTTCACATTCCATGCTCTGATTCTATACACATTTATCTCATTGAAAACTAAATGCTTTGAAAATAACTCAATCTCTATTTTTGATAATCATCGACTTATTTGTCAAAATTTCTATCTCTCAATCAACAACCTATGTCATTGATTGAGGGGAGAATGATTTCAATTAAATTAAAAAGTTATTTGGCATTAAATTGTTTTCAAAAGATGTACATGCATGTTTTATCAATGGAGTTTAAAGTCTTAAAATCCGATCCTTATCGCTCAAACGCTTTCACAATCAAGTCACAATTCTCCTTAAAAGCTTTCAAAATCAATTTAAATCTATACGAGATCACAAATCTCAAATGTTTTGATAATTGTGATCGGGGAGAATGTGTGATTTAAATTGAATTTAAACCGATAATTCGTAAATGGTTTCATAAGAGTGTACATGCCGTCCTTCCCACATGTGACAAACGATTTCAAATTTTACATGCACATGTTGAGGGAGCATCTATATTAAATCTTTGATTTGAAACGTGATCATTCATCCCAATGTGCGGGTTCCTCTAGTATGTGCAAAACTCTTTTCAAACCTCGAGGCACATATTGAGGGGAGCAAATTTATGGAAACCTCATCCTTCCCGAAATGCTATATCTACTTGATTTGATGTAGGAAGCGATGTTGATATCTTTTAGAAAATGGTAATCAAAGAAGTTAATTCTTTTTCTTGCCTCCGTGTGCAAAACATTTTCAAATACTTGATGCACATGTTGAGGGGAGTTCTCGTTCTAAAATATCAAAACAATTCAGTACAAAATGCTTTGATAATATATCACAAGTATCCGAATTGATTTTAAAATGGTTTTCAATTGGATCCAATGGCAAAGTAACAATTCCAAATTGACCGACCAACTTTACTTCATGTACGGTGATATAAGGATGATAAGGTTAGGTATGTGTTCCCATGATCCGCCGAACGGAGGGATCTACCAGGACAATCCACTAGTTAGTGTAGAAGTCCTTAGGTATGATGATAAAAGGAGAAAAATGAGATATGGGAAGAGTGCAGACTAAGACCGAGCTAGTAATGGAATAAACCCAACAAGGTTCTAGCTATGAAGTCTCGGTAAGCATTCAAGGGTTGAAGAATTAAAAGAATTGAATGAGAAAGGGTGAAAACAAATAGCCCTCCATTTATTCAACCTTAGGGCGTAAACCGGTTCAATTCATTTGCTATCGATGGTAACATCGGTATTGAAGACAAGACGTCATGGACCCGGTGACAACCGAATGTAAACAAGCTCCGGTAGGTGGCATGTGAGATCTTTATATAGATCAACCATGTGACAACCGAACCAGAAACAATGGGGCGATTCAATCTCTTGAATCAAACCTGGTTCGAGTTATGGATTGACGGATACCTTTGAAAACCGGTCTTTGTGCTTAAAACTCTTTTCTTTAGCACATCGACTGTGTACTCATTTTTCAAACCAAAGGTATTTTATGATTGATAATTGATTTTCAATAAAACCTTGTTGTATTGCAAAACAATTTCTATTGAGAAATATTGTTTTTCAAATCTCTTTTCATCAATCGGTGGACTTAAAATTATTGGTTCACTCACTCCGTGTTGTCTTCTTTGAGACGTTCGGTTTGAGAACAACTAGAACAATCGCGAAACCCCGTCAAGGAAATTCTTCCGAATTATACCCGATCACAGCAAGACATGTATCGATCAACGGGAACCGTGGGCGTGTACCTCAATTCAACGAAGTGATCAAAGACACTTTCGTGCGATTTATTGCTAATTGTTGTATGCGTGTACGCCGACGTTTGCAAATTGCTCGTAATGAAGCGGTCAATCCACACCGCATGCTCACCTAACACATTCATCTCAAAAGAAATCATGATTAGTGCATCAATGACTCGATATTTTCACTCCATGCTTCGCTACGCCGCCAATATCATGAATCAACTAAAGCTTCCGCTACTCGATGAGAAGATTTCATGATCCGAATGTGAGCATGTCGGTCCTAATGTCACAACACCACAAAGGATGTCACAGAGATTTTTGACGCAGATGATCTCAAATGATGGCTCATAATTATTATCACGTGGATCAAGAAAGACCTCCACTTGAAGTAACCAAACATGCAATGTGATTAATCAATGACTACGAGCTTATGAACAAAGGACTACATCAAGAATGCAAGAACAATTTTAATGTATTATCCATTTGTATTCAATGTAATTTTGGTACATGATTGAGGTGACCTCCTTGGGGAGATTGTTAGAATTAGAAATTCCGGTATTAAAGAGTCGGTCACCTCAAGTATATGTAATCGTTAGAAAGCTCGTAGTCGTAGTTATTTTAAGTTAAGTAGTATTTAGTTAAGTAACACCGTGGAGGACGGACGGGTCTTTACCCATCGTATGCCCGATCCATGCCCGATGTGTGGCGTTTATGTAAGACTATAAATACTCTCTACCTCCCAAGGTAGAGAGTTGGAGCTCATAATAACATCTTTCACTTTCTCTCACTAAGTTCCCTAAACCTCTAACTTTCTCTCTCTAGAATTCCATCTATATGCTACTTTGTGTTATGGTTTGATGTGTATGTGAAAAGTTATATCTTACATGATAAGAACAACGAAAAGGTAACTTCTTTGCAAAATGAAATTGAGAATCTGAAGAGTCAGGTAAAGGGAAAATGCCAATCACAAATTGTAAGACTACTGCACCAAAGGTGCCTGCTTGAGCAAAATATGCTATGACTGTGAAGTACATTCCACCTCATCTTAGGAATAATGAACTTGCACTTCAAACATATTTTTGATACCTTAAGGATAGTTTAGAATGTCTCCGTGAGATTGTTGAAGAGGATAAAATAGAGAAGCCACTTGATAGTGCGATTAAGGATGCATGCTTATATGCCAAACGATCTCAGGAGCTGTTAGAATGCCTAATAACTATATGTCCTAAATTTGGTACTAAGAAAGATAGAGTAGTTATGCCTTGCTTTATGCCCAAAGCCAAGCAAGTGTCCTTTGATGTTCCTCCTAGTACTTGGATCCCAAGATTCTAGACCGAGAATGCGTAAAGTAGTGAAACCAACTAATGTTCCCATCGTTCCCTCTACAGGAGTAATCAGTGACACTAAGGCAAGCAGGTCAAAGCCTTCAGGCAATACTAAGCAAGATAGGATCTCGCAAGCTAAGAGTGATCAAATGAAGGAAGTAGAAGACCATCTAGTATTAGCTATAAGCGTACTGTAATTAATTCGAATTCTGCTACGATTTGCAAAACATGTAATGAATGTTTGGTTTCGGTACTTATCATGAATGTCGTGAATGAAGTAAAATATGTTGCTAAGTCTCCAATGAAACTGTTACAATTGCTAAACAAAGTTAAGGATGTCGAAACCAAGGTGGAAAAAGGTTAAAAAAACATTGGAAACCAACAGGAAGAAAATTTAGTAATGTAGGTTATCAATGGAAACCTACTGGCCGTAAAATCAAACTTAATGAATTGTGCCCTAAATTATCTAGATCAATGCCCATTAGGAAATGGATGCCCACTGGTAGAATTATACCTCTAAGAAGTGAACACACTTTAAATAGATCTAATGTCACTACTAGTTCTGCATCTACCTCGAATGATATCATTGATTCTACTTCTGATGTGGGTGTTCCAATCTTGTTTACTAACCAAATGGATCTCATTCGTGCATGGGGATCCAAATTATCCAGTCATCCATACTTGTCTGTGTTCAACTGCAGGTCGTACAAATTGTTTTGTGGTATTTGGACTCAGGTTGTTCCAAGCATATGACTGGAGATCGCTCGCGGCTCATGAACTTCGTGAGTAAATTCATCGGGACTGTTAGATTCGGGAACGACCACTTTGGGGCAATTATGGGTTACGGAGACTATGTTGTTGGTGACAGTGTAATTTCAAGGGTCTATTATGTTGAAGGTCTTGGTCATAACTTGTTCTCTGTTGGTCAATTCTGTGACTCAGATCTAGAAGTGGCCTTTAGAAAACATACTTGCTTCGTTAGAGAACTTGATGTTGTTGAACTTTTAAAAGGAACCCATGGAACCAATCTGTACACCATCTCCATCGAAGACATGATGAAGTCCTCTCAAATTTGCTTTTTATCAAAGGCTTCGAAAACAAAGTCATGGTTATGGCATCGTCGTCTCAATCATTTGAACTTCGGAACCATAAATGATCTTTCTAGAAAGGATCTTGTAAGAGGTTTTCCCATATTGAAATATGAGAAAGATCATCTTTGTTCAGCATGCCAATTGGGAAAAAGCAAGAAATACGCCCATAAACCCAAACTTGCAAACTCAATTATGGAAGTTCTTCATACTCTTCATATAGATTTGTGCGGACCCACGAGAGTACAAACTATAAACGGGAAGAAATATGTGCTAGTCGTGGTTGATGACTACTCTCAGTTTACTTGGGTTAAGTTTTTAAGGTCAAAGGATGAAACTCCAGATGTCATCATCAAACTTATCAAACAGCTGCAGGTTCGACTTAATAAAACAAATGTAATTATCGTAATGCATAATAGAATCGAGTTTGTTAACAAAGAACTAAGCCAGTTTTATGAAAGCATTGGAATCAGTCATCAAAGAAGTGTTCCACGTACTCCTCAACAGAAGAGTGTAGTTGAAAGACGAAATCGAACTCTTGTCAAAGCTGCAAGGACTATGCTGATCTACTCAAAGGTTCCAATGTTTCTCTGGGCTGAAGCCATTGCCACTGCTTGTTATACCCAAAACCGTTCCCTTATCCATACCACTCATGGAAAAACTCCTTACGAACTTGTCCACAATCGAAAACCAGATCTTTATTTCCTTCGTGTATTCGGTGCTTTATGTTATTCAATGAATGATGGTCAATATTTAGGAAAGTTAAGAGCTAAGGCGGACATTGGAGTTTTTGTTGGTTACGCACCAAACCGGAAGGGTTACCGAATCTACAATAAAAGAACTCGAGATAGCATGGAAACTATTCACGTCACGTTCGATGAGCTGTCTGAGCAAATGGCTCCTAGACAATTTAGTTCTGGACCCGCATCTCAACATTCATTAAGTAGTACCATTAGTTCTTCTCTTGTACGTAATCCTCACCCAGCTCCATATGTACCTCCTTCAAGAAGATTTGAAAAATTGTTTGATCCGATGTTTGATGAATACTATGAACCTCTTGTCAATGATCAATCTACACCATCAACAATGGCAGCCCTAATCCGGTCAACATAGATAATCCATCGGTTTACGTGTCACTAACTCAAGAAGCGCCTACTGCAGATCACTCATCATCATCCTCAAATCCTCAATCCTCGAGTGTACATCATGGAAATGTTTCTGCCAACTATGATGGAGATAACCCTTTTGCCACTCCAGAAGATGCACCGTTTGAAAATATATTTGCCCCTGAACCAACACCTGAACCATCTTCATCAGGGGATCCAAACTCTGCTACATCAGTTCCTCATCACCAACCACATAAACATCTCAGAAAATGGACACATGATCATCCATTAGACAACATTATTGGAAACCCGTCTCGTCCGGTATCCACTCGTAAACAACTTGCCACAGATGCCTTATGGTGTTTCTTCAATTATGTATTATCAAAGATCGAACCTAAAGATGTCAAAACAGCCATGTCTGAGGACAACTGGTTTAGTGCTATGCAAGAAAATATCTATGAGTTTGATCTTCTTGATGTATGGGAATTGGTACCTGATCCAGATTGTGCTATGATCATTGCTCTCAAGTGGATCTTTAAAGTAAAGCTTGATGAGCACGGTGATGTTCTGAAGAACAAGGCAAGATTAGTGGCTAAAGGATACCAACAAGAGGAGGGTATTGACTTTGAAGAATCATTTGCTCCGGTTGCACGAATTGAGGCTATCAGAATCTTCCTGGCTAATGCAGCTAGCAAGAACATGGTGGTTTATCAGATGGATGTAAAGACTGTTTTTCTTAATGGTGATCTCAAAGAAGTAGTTTACGCGGTCAACCCAAAGGTTTTGTGAATCCGAGCATCCTACCCATGTCTACCGCTTGAAGAAGGCGCTTACGGCTTGAAGCAAGCTCCAAGGGCATGGTATGATACATCATCAAAGTTCCTATTGACAAATAGATTCAACAAATGAGCGATTGATCCCACATTGTTCACCGTAAAGTCGCAAACACTTAATTCATGTTCAAATTTATGTTGATGATATTATTTTTGCCTCGACCGACCCTAATGAATGTGACCGTTTTCAAAAGAGATGGGCTCCAAATTTGAATGTCTATGATGGGACAAATGTCATTTTCTTGGGATTACAAATTTCACAAAGTCCCGGAGGCATTTTCATTAATCAATCTAAATATGCTAATGAAATTTTAAAGAAATTTGATTTGATTCTTGTGACCTGTTGACACTCCCATGGTGGAGCGCACAAACCGGATGAGGACAACTCGGGATCATGGTTGATCAAACGAAATATCAAGTATGATTGGATCCATGTTGTACCTCACACCAAGAGACTCGATATTCATTCGTCAGATGCATGTGTGCTAGATACCGTGCTAAGCCTACCAAAAGCACCTTGAAGCGGTTAAACGGGTCTTTCGGTATCTCCAAGGAACCATTAACATGGGACTTTGGTATCCGAAGGACACCAATATGTCACTAAAGATATGCGGATGCGCACCATGCGGTGTCAAGATACACGTCGAAGCACGTCAGGTGGTGCTCAATTCTTGGGAGATAAATTAGTAAGCTGGTCTTCAAAGAAACAAATGAGTACGTCTATATCATCTACAGAGGCGGAATACATAGCCATGTCATCTTGTTGTGCTCAAATCCTATGGATGAGATCACAATTATCTGACTATGGATATGAATTCAACAAAATTCCTCTATATTGTGATAACAAAAGTGCCATTGCTCTCTGTTGTAACAATGTTCAACATTCAAGAGCAAAGCATATAGACATTCGACATCATTTCATCAGGGAACAAGTGGAGAAAGGTGTGGTGGAACTATATTTTTT
This sequence comes from Chrysanthemum lavandulifolium, assembly GCA_022545495.1. Lineage (NCBI taxonomy): Eukaryota > Viridiplantae > Streptophyta > Magnoliopsida > Asterales > Asteraceae > Chrysanthemum > Chrysanthemum lavandulifolium. The sequence goes on from CM040242.1 coordinate 193,596,975, forward strand.
GAGAATTGGATATCAGCTGGCAGACATCTTCACTAAAGCTCTTCCTGGAGAATGTTTTGAGTTTATTCTTCCACGACTTGGACTAAAGAGTCTACAACCGGAAACACTCAAACGTCTTCAAGAGGAAGAAGAGGAGTAAAGGCTTTTCTTCATCCATTCTTTGTACATATCTTATCCAAAAGCAAAATACAAAATTATAAAACCCACAAAAAGAAAATATAAAAATATAAAATTTCAAAACCTATAAAAATCAGAAAATCTTTGAAAAAGCCCAAAAATATTTTTTTTACATCAATATTCTGTTCATCGATAACATCTACGGACTTTGATTTGTCACTCAAAGAATGTCACGGGTCTTTAGATGAAGTTCGAGTATACATTATCTTTTTATAAAAAATAAAAAATAAAAATAAAAATAAAATAGAAAGAGGATGGAGAAAAATGATGGTTTATTGTCATTTCAGGCAGTAACCCGTTTTAAAAGAAAGAACATAGCCATGCTTAATCTAATTTTTGAAAGCTCATGCTCTGATTCTAAAAACAAATGTTTGTCGCCAAAAATACAAATGTTTCCTTCACAAATATTTTTCCTTCTAAATATTCTTCTGAAAAATATTTGTCATCTAATGAAAACAAAATTACTTTAAAAATAACTCGGACTATATTTTTGAAAATCATCTGGACTTATCATTTGTCAAAATCTCTAACACTCAATCAACAACTTATGTCATTGATTGAGGGGGAGACTAATTTCAATCAAATCAAAAAGTTATTTTTCAAACAATTGACACGTAATCGAGCAAGGTCTAATTTTGGATAATCAAAAAGAACAATGTTTTTGTACAATTAGATCCAGACCAAGGCTTATGTTGTGTTTTTCATAAGATACTTAAGCATGTTTCATCAGTGGAGTTTAAAGTCTCAGAATTTGATCCTTATCAGTTAAATGTTTTAAAAGCATGTCACAATTCTCCTCAAAAGCTTTCAAAAACAATTTAAATCAATAGAGATCACAAATCTCAAAGGATTTGAAAATTGTGATCGGGGGAGAATTTGTGATTTAAATTGGATATAAACTGATAATTCAATAAGTGGTTGTATAAATATAATAACAAGCTCTCCTCCCTACATGTGCCAAACGATTTCAAATTTTCTCATGCACATGTTAAGGGGGAGCATTTATCTTAAACCAAAAAGAATTGAAACGTGATTGATTTGTCTCTAAGTGCATGTTTCCTCTAATATGTGCAAAACACTTTTGAATCTTGATGCACATATTGAGGGGGAGAAATCAAAAGAAAACCTCATCTTTCTCAAAATATTTCATTCAAAGTACTTAAAATACTATATTTGATCGGGAAGTGATGATGATCATTTTAGAAAATGTTAATCAAAAGATTGGTTAATACAAATAGAATTCATTAAACGTTATTTATATTTTTGATCTTTACCTAAGTTTTGTTAACGACAAAAGTAAATTTAATTTTATAAAGCTTAAAGCTTGTCAAGTTTAATAGATATTAAAACAAGCTTTTTCAAATAATATCTTCATCACTCAAGCATTTACATTGTGATTAATCATATCTTGATATGACTCTAAACCATAATGTATGATAGTAGTTTTTAGAATGTTTTGGTTTCTTAAAAACTAAACATTACATATGTATTTACATATTTCTAAAAATAGAAAAACAAACACATGACATCATGTGATGCATCATTGAAATCCTTAGAAGATTTCACTAGATACTTTGTGTAGATTTAGGCTCTACATATCTTACACAATCTTGCATAGATATGGTTGACTTTGGCAAGATTTTGAGATCTTGCTGTCAGACCTCGACGGCACCAATTATTAACACGGGCGGAACCCTTTCAAGGGTTCCGTGGTCCGTGGTGCTTGCTGATGCTTTTGGCTATAAATAGCAAAGCCAAACCAAGTAGTTAATCATCCCTTTCCATCATCCTCTCATACATTCCTTCTATCTAACATTTCTAACTTAATTTCATATCATATTAGAGACTCTTTTGTAGCAAAGAAGATCAAGTCACATCCAAGCTTCAACGAGAAGTAGGAAGTCTTGGTTGTTTGTTGTTGTATGATCTCGTGTTGATTCATACTTCATTGTTGTACCAAACCATCATAATATTGTGAGTGTGAGTGGTTAGTATTTTAGTCCTTAAAATACATTGTGTGTGGGAGTGGTTGTACCCTTGAAAAGAGCTCGACATTTAGCTTAGTGTCGGAAATAGTGTTTAAGCGAAGTGTTAAAGGTTTCTCCACGGTGAAAGGAGCTTGTTGACTAGTGAAGTTAAACTCTCGAGTGTGAGACTCGGGAGTGGAGTAGGGCAAGGAAAAAGAGTCCTTGTAGACCGAACCACTATAAACAACTTGTTGTGGTTTGATTGTTTCTTTCCTTATCTACTCTTTATATATTGTTTACATATTTCACTAACATATCTAAGATCAATATCAATTGATCTTTCAATAAGTTTCAAAACAAAGTTTTTAATCGGTAAACTATTCAACCCCTTCTAGTTTTCCACAATTGGTACGAGCCTCGTTGCTCAAGAATTTCTAAAATATATTGTATTTTATAAACTTGAAACGATCCATGGATTCGAAAACTTTAAAGAAGGGCAATCTATGCAAAGACCACCACTCTTTGAAACCAATGGATTTATCTATTGGAAAACCGTTTTGAAACATATGTAAAATCAAAAGATATAGATCTTTGGTTTGTTATTGTTAAAGGGATTTTAGTTCTACAACAAAAGATATTTTGTTGATGAACAAAAGAAATTAATTGCTAAAAATAATGAAGCTAAAATGATGCTTTATAATGCTTTGCCTAGAAAAGAATATGAAAGAATTTTATGTGTGAAACCGCTAAAGATATTTGGGAATCTTTGATTATTACACATCAAGGAAATTCACAAGTCAAGGATAACAAAATTGATCTTCTTGTTCAACAATATGAACAATTTGTTATCCCTGAAGATGAAACCATTGATTGTGGCTTTGCTCGCTTTAATACTATTATTACATCTCTTAAAGCACTTGATGAATCTTTTCGTAGTAAGAACTTTGTCAGGAAATTTCTTAGAGCACTCCATCCAAAGTGGAGAGCTAAGGTGACGGCTATTGAGGAATCAAAAGATCTCTCAAAAGTGACACTAGACGAGCTTATCGGAAACCTCAAAGTACACGAAATGGTGATGGAAAAAGATTCGGAAATCATCAAAGGAAAAAGAGAGAAAATCAAATCCGTTGCTCTAAAAGCAAGAACGGAATCAAGCGATGATGATGAATCTTGCTCTGGTAGTGAAGATGAGGAGTATGCCATGGCCATTAGAGATTTCAAAAAGTTCTTTAGAAGAAGAGGAAAGTTTGTAAGACAACCTCGAGAAGAAAAGAAGCCATTCTGAAAAGATCGGGATGACAAAAAGGGCAAAGGTGAAAGAAAGCGTTTTAGATGCGGTGATGCAAGTCATCTAATAGGAGATTGTCCCAAGCCACCTAAAAGCAAAACTCAACGACCTTTTTTAAGTGGTGCTTGGAGCGATAGTGAGGATGATGAAGAGTCGAGCAAGGATGAGATCGCTCTAATGGCACATGAGTCAAATGAGGTACATTCCGACTCATCTTATTCCTCTATTGATGATGACACTTTGCAAAACAATATAATCAATTGTGTGAGCTTAGTCTAAAAATCATAACTAAAATAAATTTTAAAGACTAAAAGGAATTTTAGAAAATGAAGTCTATGAGTTAAAAGAAAAGGCAAAACGATTAGAAAAGAGAAAATAAAATGACGATGGTTGCAAATCATGTCAAGAGCTTAATCTTGAAATAGAAAAACTAAAGCTCACACAAGAGGTTCTAATCGAACATAATTCTAAATTTAAAAGGTTTAACAAAAACATCGCTTGTGCCGATGAAATAGTTAGAATTCAAAAAACACCAGGAACCATGAATGGGCTGGGATTTAATGAGGTATTAATTCCAAAGAGTCAAAACAAAATGGCCGAAAAAGACAAACAAAGCATCAAAGCTGCTGCGGTGCGAAGACGGACGAACGGACCCAAAATAGGGCTCCGTCCTTTGTAAGAAATGGTGTCGTGGGAGCTGCAGCAGATGTAATGCTTGTGATCTGGACCGTAGTGAATTTGTCAAAGTAACAAAGAAAACCAAGGATAGTGTTAAACTAAAACTCTTTGTTACATCGAGGAGTAGGACTTGCTAAAATGAATTTAGATAAAAACTACTCAACAACGACATAAAACACCTTTTGCCAAACGCCCCTTTCCAAAGAGCAACCACAACATACAACCAAACTATCAACATAACGGTTGGAATCAAAACTTCCCTAGACCATATCAAACTCCAGATTACATGTCATGGAACTCTTACCCATCATTTCCATACATGAATCAAGTAAAGGGTATGTTTAACCCAGTCGGACCCATGAGATATTGGGGACCAAACGATTGAGTTATTTGTGTCTTAGGTATGCTTGAAAGTTGGATTGGAACATGATGAGTGGATAAAAGATAGTGGATGCTCACGACACATGACGGGCAACAAAAGTCTCTTCTCAACATACCAAGAGTATGACGGAGGTAATGTCACTTTTGGTAGCAATCTCAAAAGCAAAATCATTGGCAAATGTACGATCGCTCATAACTCCCTAACTATTGAAAATGTTGCTCATGTCGATAGGTTAGGATTTAATCTACTTAGTATTAGCCAATTATGTGATAAAAAGTATAAAGTACTATTTGAAGAAAATGGTAGTAAAATACTAAAAGATGGTATCACCATAGCTAAAGGAGTTAGGAAAAATAACATATACGTCATGAAAATAGATAAAACATCTAATGACAAACTTTGTTTAACAACATTAGATGATAGCTCAACTCTTTGGCATAGACGCTTAGGTCACGCTAATATGAGACTTATACAAAACCTATCTTCAAAAGAGCTAGTTAGGAATTTACCAAAACTTAAATATGACCAACATTTTTGCGACGCTTGCAAAATTGGTAAACAAACCCATAGTAGTCATAAGGCTAAAAACATGGTGTCCACATCTAAGTGTCTAGAACTTTTGCATATGGACTTGTTTGGTCCATCCGCTATAAGAAGCTATGGAGGCAACTTATACACTTTGGTCATAGTAGATGATTACTCAAGGTTTACTTGGACGTTGTTTTGAAAACCAAAAATGAAGCTTTTGATAAATTTGAAATTCTTAGCAAGAAAATTCAAAATCAACTAGGTGTTAAAATTGTGTCGATCCGAACGGATCATGGTCGTGAATTTGACAATGAAACACAATTTGGAAACTTTTGTGATACAAATGGTATAACACATAACTTTTCGGCTCCTCGAACACCTCAATCAAATGGAGTTGTAGAACGTAAAAATAGAACCATTCAAGAAATGAGTAGAACAATGCTTAATGAACAAAACATTCCTCAAAAGTTTTGGTGTAACGCCGTTGACACTTCTACATATATTTTAAATAGAGTCTTAATACGTCCTTTCTTAAACAAAACACCATATGAGCTTTATAAAGGTAAAAGCCAACTTTAGGATATTTTAGAGTATTTGGATGTAAATGTTTCATTCTTAATACTAAAGATTATCTCACCAAGTTTGACCCAAAGTCTTATGAAGGTGTATTTCTTGGTTACTCTCAAACTAGTAAAGCTTACATTGTCTTAAACAAAGAAACAATGAGAGTCGAGGAATCGTTGAACATAACATTCGACGAAAGTCCACCTCCCTCTAAGACATCACCTTTGGTAGATGATGACTTAGTTGAAAGTCAACTTGTAGAAAGTCAAGAAATAATTGAAAATGACAAGGAAGATGAACCATTAAATAATGAGATTATAAACATCAAAGAATCCAAAAGTCATCCTTTAGAAAAGGTCATAGGACAACTAAATCAAAGAACCTTAAGATCACAAGCCCAAAATCAAAGTAATCATTTTTGTTTTGTGTCTACCATCGAACCGAAAAACATAAATGAAGCAATAAAAGATGAATCTTGGGTAATTGCTATGCAAGAAGAGTTAAACCAATTCGTTAGAAATGATGTTTGGAAATTAGTTCCAAAACCTAAAGATCAAACTATAATTGGAGCGAAATGGGTTTTCAAATAAAATGGATGAAAATGGTGTAGTGTCTAGAAACAAAGCTAGGCTTGTCGCACAAGGTTATAATCAACAAAGGGATTGATTATGATGAAACTTATGCACCGGTAGCTAGGCTCGAGTCTATTAGAATCTTACTTGCATATGCATGTGCTTATGACTTTAAATTATTTCAAATGGATGTTAAGAGTGCGTTTCTTAATGGGTTTATTAACGAAGAAGTATATGTTGCTCAACCTCCGGTTTTACCGACTTTGAGAAACCACATCATGTCTTCAAACTCAAGAAAGCATTATACGGTCTTAAGCAAGCACCAAAAGCTTGGTACGATAGACTTAAGACTTTTCTTGTTGAAAACAAATACACCATGGGATTAGTAGATAATACTCTTTTACCAAGAAAAGGAATCACATATTATCATTGTTCAAATATATGTTGATGACATCATATTCGGATCAACTTGTCAAGAGCTATGTGATGATTTCTCTAAAATCATGCACGATGAGTTTGAGATGAGTATGATGGGTGAATTAAACTTCTTTCTAGGACTTCAAATTAAACAACTAGAAGATGGCATATTCTTTAACCAATCTAAATATATAAAAGATATGCTTAAGAAATTTGGTCTTGAAGACTCAAAACCAACTAAGACACCCATGTCCTCGGACACTAAACTCACCAAGGATGAGGAAGGTGAATCAGTAGATAACACTAAATATAGAGGAATGATTGGTAGCTTACTCTATCTCACGGCTAGTAGACCCGACATTATGTTTAGTGTTTGTCTATGTGCTCGCTTTCAAGAAAATCCAAAGGTATCACACTTAGAAGCCTTGAAAAGGATATTTAGATACATTAAGGGAACGACATGTTTAGGATTATGGTATCCCAAAGGAACGGGTGTAGAAACTATAGTATATGCCGACTCGGATCATGCCGGTGACTATGTCGATAGAAAAAGTACAAGTGGTATTTGCACTTTTGTCGGACATTGTCTCACCTCATGGTTTGCAAAAAAGCAAACGGCTTTAGCTATCTCAACCACTGAAGCCGAGTACGTCTCAGCCGGAAAAGCATGTCAACAAGCTCTTTGGATGAAGCAAGCTCTCGTGGATTACGAAATTCATCTCAACGATATCGTTATATTTTGCGACAACAAAGGAGCTATTGATCTCAGCAAAAATCCCGTCCAACATGCTCGTACGAAGCATATTGAAATCCGTCATCACTTTCTTCGCGACAATGTTCAAAAAGGGAACATCTCAATTGAGAAAGTGTCCTCCGAAGACAACATTGCCGACATTCTAACCAAGCCTCTCAAACGAGAACCATTTAATCTTCTTAGACTTGGTTTGGGGTTAATGGAACCAAACATGTAGGTAAAACATAGTCTAAACCTTAGAACAAACAAAACAAAACAAATTTGTTTTGAACCTGCTACTGTTCCCACGGCACCAAACGACAACAAAGGCGGAACCATATTTTTGGTGCCGTCTGGTCCGTGGTGACAACAGTGGCAAAAATGCTACCTACAAAACATCTTCTTCCTCACAACCCACTTTACCAAAACGTGTAAACATTAGACCTAACTCATTGTTGACATTTTCTCACCCACTAATCACTGGAGATAACATCATTGTAAGTATCCTAACTACATTTTATCTCTTAAATCTGAGTCTAGGATTCTAATTTGTGCACAAAATCATTACATGGGGATTATGTATATTCTTGTACAAAACATGGATTCAATTGGCAAATTGCATAACTAGTCATTGAAATTAGGTACTACATTGTCATATTGCATAAACAAATCATGTTTCCCACTAATCAAAAGATAATGACTATAAGGTTTTATTCAAATAACCAAACACCCCATGTCAAAATTTTTTGAAAAGCTTCTCACTTGTAGGAAAACAATTTTTCATTGTTAATACAAATAGAAACGTTAAATTTTCATCACTTGCATGCTCTTGAATACTAAAGGTATTGCATAACTAATATGCATTCCCGGGTATATTCAAATGAAGCCACATTGAATTAGGAGCGTTTGGGTTATCTCATGCCGTTTGCCAAACACCCCCACTAAAAACCATTTTATGCATAAAATGAGTCGAGATAACCGCAACTCCAAATCGTTTTCATATAGGCACACACTAGAACCAAAACGTTAAGTTTATTCTCATTTTTAACATGTAAATTCTTGCTCATAGGAATAACCATGGTAGCCGCAAGATTCTATGATCACAAGGATACCCTTAACTACATTCCCAAACATCACAAAACCAAGGGACTTTCCAAGGAACAAGTCGAAATCTTTAAGAGTCTAGAAACAAGGTACTTCCATGAGGGTAGAACCATTCACTCCTCTTTTGTCGACAATACCAATCTCCATCAAGAACTAGCCGCTATTCAATTCGATTGTCTCCTTGACATCGATGAACCTATTTGTCCTAGGTTTGTGTTAGAGTTCTATGCTAGTGTCACCGGTTTCATTGATGAAGAAGATGAGTTTAGCCTTAGGTTTAGGATCAATCAAAACGACTACACCATCTCCTTAACCCAATTTGCTCAAGTGCTAGGAATTCCCAACCGAGGGACATGTGTCTACTCGGATAAGTGGTCACTCACTATCCTTGATGGAATCAATGACCGCTCTCTTCCCTACCAAACTCCTCTAGCGGATAAGGATGTCATCCGTGAGCGCCTCTTTAACCCAAGAGCCGCTCCAACCCGTGTCACCCGAAAGGGAAAGGAGGTGAACCGAGATCCATATGGAATGGAGCTCAATGAACTTAAGCCTGAATTTAAGAAATGGGAGGAACTTCTTAGAGCCAACGTCATTAGCACCATAGGGAATAGGGACCATATCAACGCTTGCCTTTGTCACATGCTCTACAAATGTCCACCGTCAACCATTCAATTTAGCCTACTACATTGCTAGGAGAATGATTGATATTCCAACTCAAGGATCGGTTGCTCTTCCTTACGGGATGCTTCTCACCCGTCTCTATAGAGCCTTTGCACCAATTCCACCAAGCCCAAAAGGGTTGCGACTTGACTATGAGCTCATCCTCACATCTTTGTGCCCTTGAGTGACGAGCGAGTGGCTAAGACAAAAGGCAAAGAGCAAAACCTCCAACTCCATCATCATCATCATCAAATAGCTCAGGATGGTCTTCCAAATTCTCGCCTTCCACCTCATGAGTATTATGCGTCTCTTCCGAGATTGAGAATGAATCGGTGAGTTCAAGCAAACCAAGGGATGTTCAAGTGCCTTGGTAGGATGATGAACAAGATTTACAAGAAGTTGGACAAGTGAGGGTCCTTTTAAGGAGTGTTTGGAACAAGACATTAACTTTAATGTTTGATACAATTTGGTTGATTTTAATTTGTAGGATGATAATATAACTCAAAACAATGATGTATGCTAACAATTTCATGCAGGGGGATAGCACAAGTGTGTTATCAAATTTTACCCATTTTCACTTTAATGTGAAAATCGTTAGCCCTTGGTCAAAGTCTATGCTCCACTATGTTTGTGTATGTGTTATTTACTTTTCCTAACTAGAAATAATTAATGTCACATGTTTTGAGCAAAATTTCAGGTTTCGGAAAAGTCCCCGACCCTTAAAAACATGTTCTGTGGTGATTTCTGGTGTCCACGGATCAGACGGCACCAAATATTTGGTACCGTCTGTTGTAAAAATTGGTACCGCCGTACCCATACAGGCGGACCAGGCGGCACCCTTTTTTGGGTTCCGCCTGTGTATTTTTTTGGTGTCGTGGATCCTACAGGTAATTTTTTGAATTTCGCTTATTTCGACATTCCAAATTACCATACATTGCTTCTAAGTTAATCTTAACTAGTTATTACCCATATTAGAACTAGTATAACACACTTAGGCACATAGGATATCCATTTCCCACCAAAATTCAAAAATTTCAAAAATCCACCCAAGGAGCCCTTTTGCATAAAGGAAGGAACCAAAAATTTGGTTCCTTGCAATCCGTGGATAGTCTGATTGTTAGGATCTCATAATCATTAGAACACATTTATTGCAAATCTTTGTCTCTTCACTCCATCCTTCTTGTATGGATTGACTTGGGTGATATGACTAGCATTAAACCCACTTCAAAATCATTAGAAACCTCATCTCTTCTATGGTTTAACATCAAATCAAACACATTTCTCCATAATTCTCCATTCCTATAAATTAAGAGCTTTTACCATGATCATCTTCACACCTTCTCAATTCTCACCATCTACTAGCAAAAGCTTAAGTCAAAATGACAAAAACTTCACCATCAACCAAGCCTTGCAAGAAAACCGCTAGAATTAGCGTAAGACCTTGTTGCTTTGTCAACATAAGTTCTTCTTCCGAGTCATCTCCACTAACCATCTCATCTCCCATAAGGGATGACACAAACCTCACTTTGGCTACTCCTACACCACCTCCACAATCACCTATCATCATCACTACTCCACCACCAACAAAGACTCCTAGCTCACCACCACCGGCTCCCCTCCAAACATCAAAAACACCATCACCTCCAAAATCTCCAACACTCATCCCATTGGAGTTATTCTCCACACCACCTACATCTCCAAATCCATTTTTGGAAGACTTGGAGGACTTGCCTCCTAGGCCCAATCATCCACCACCACTACCATCTTTTGGTACTATTGAGCGGATTGCTCATGAGTCTCCACGACCTTCCTTTGACCCAAACGCCCCGTTAGGGCCAAGACCTCTTCTCTTCCACCCTATCCACAAGGAAATCCATGGTCCTTTGTATGGGGATCAACCACTTCCTACATCAATGTCTCCTCACATAGAGGACATTGAGGAATCCATGTGGGAAGATCATCCCACAAAAGAGGAGATTCAAGCCGAACTCCAACATCTCCACCAATTTTCAAATATGGTGGATTCTCATCTAAGTGATGCTATGCAAATGCAAAGTGCTTTGCTAGCCTCCATAATCACCACTCCAAACACCAACACCAACACCTCCACCATTCCACCACCACAAAATCATCAACCATACTACCCTCCTAGGCATGGTTGCTCCAATTGTGAGCAAACCGCCCAAATAACCGAAAGGACCCGGGTGATGGTCCATGAGTTCCAAGAGGAAATGAGGTTCATCCTCAATCACATCCTAGAGCGCCTAAATGCTCTTTCTCATCCACCACCTTAATAGGATGGTCCTAGATTATTTCTTTTAAGCATTTTTATTTTCTAGGATTTTTCTTGTTTTTTTATTTTTATTTTCTAGGATAATTTTGTCATTGTATTAAACACTTCATTGTGTTCTCCTTTCATGATTCTTAAATCATGAAAAATTTTAACAAATGAATGGTGTTTCTTATATTGTTGTTGCTTGTTACATGGTGTTTGGAAATGCTTGTGATGATGCTTATTACTAACATTTTTTGTAGCTTTTCACAATCCATGTATCTTTCTCTTGGCACCCAATTTAGGGGAGCATTGGTCAAGGGAGATAATGGCTAAGGGCTCATTACACATTCCGCTCGCATCTTCTTTTGTTGAGACAAAAGGGAGAAATATATAGAACTTGGTTATATTTGACTTTACGAAAAGTCAAGCGCATACATTGACTTTCGAAAAAGTCAACATGATACTTCATTGGTAATATTTGACTTTACGAAAAGTCAACTCGCACACTGACTTTATGAAAAAGTCAACATCATGCTTCAACTAGTGAAGACTTTGACTTTCCAAAAGTCAACATCATGTCTATATTGGACATACTTGCATTATCATTTTCTTTCAAGTTCTAAAACTAATATTTTTATAACTCTTGTACAATCTTTACATCTTTTATAAAAATAAAATTTATGTTTTGTCCTCAACAAAAAGGGAGATTGTTAATACAAATATCGTCATTAAACGTTATTTATATTTTTGATCTTTACCTAAGTTTTGTTAACGACAAAAGTAAATTTAATTTTTATAAAGCTTAAAGCTTGTCAAGTTTAATAGATATTAAAACAAGCTTTTTCAAATAATATCTTCATCACTCAAGCATTTACATTGTGATTAATCATATCTTGATATGACTCTAAACCATAATGTATGATAGTAGTTTTTAGAATGTTTTGGTTTCTTAAAAACTAAACATTACATATGTATTTACATATTTCTAAAAATAGAAAAAACAAACACATGACATCATGTGATGCATCATTGAAATCCTTAGAAGATTTCACTAGATACTTTGTGTAGATTTAGGCTCTACATATCTTACACAATCTTGCATAGATATGGTTGACTTTGGCAAGATTTTGAGATCTTGCTGTCAGACCTCGGCGGCACCAAATATTAACACGGGCGGAACCCTTTCAAGGGTTCCGTGGTCCGTGGTGCTTGCTGATGTTTTTTGGCTATAAATAGCAAAGCCAAACCAAGTAGTTTTTCATCCCTTTCTATCATACTCTCATACATTCCTTCTCTCTAACCTTTCTAACTCAGTTTCATATCATATTAGTGATCTCTTTTGTAGCAAAGAAGATCAAGTCACATTCAAGCTTCAACGAGAAGTTGGAAGTCTTGTTTGTTTGTTGTTGTATGATCTTGTGTTGATTCATACTTCATTGTTGTACCAAACCATCATAATCTTGTGAGTGTGAGTGGTTAGTATTTTAGTCCTTAAAATACATTGTGTGTGGGAGTGGTTGTACCCTTGAAAAGAACTCGACATTTAGCTTAGTGTCGGAAATAGTGTGTAAGCGAAGTGTAAAGGTTTCTCCGCCGGTGAAAGGAGCTTGTTGACTAGTGAAGTTAAACTCTCGAGTGTGAGACTCGGGGAGTGGAGTAGGGCAAGGAAAAAGAGTCCTTGTAGACCGAACCACTATAAACAACTTGTTGTGGTTTGATTGTTTCTTTCCTTATCTACTCTTTATATATTGTTTACATATTTCACTAACATATCTAAGATCAATATCAATTGATCTTTCAATAAGTTTCAAAACAAAGTTTTTAATCGGTAAACTATTCAACCCCCCTTCTAGTTTTCCACAACACGAAGCTAGGCGATCACGATGTTAGCCCCAACAGAGTGTTTTGCCAAACAACTCAAATAATGATATTAAATGAATTGCATCCGTTTGACCAGTTGGGACCACCAACCCGGATGGAGGAGTCACCCTCAATAGATCTATTCACTCACCCTCGCTTCTTTCGGAATTAACGGTTCATGATTATGAAATTGGGACATTCAATTGGCAATAAGATAACTTAAGCAATGTAATGAATTTGATATACATGGTATCGTAATAAAAATGATGTGGAATGTATTCTCCCCCGTAGGTTTGAAATAAACTATAAACTTGAATAAATCGGGGCTATGAAAACTCACTTGGTACAATGATGTGATGGCAAAAGTGAGTACACTGAAATGTGGCGCAATCTCTAATCGCGACCTATTATGAATGATATGATTTTAATATAAGTTATGATGTAATGTTATGCATGCAACTCATATGATATCCATACCACTTGTGCATTTTTGAAAATAAAGTTTATCGTCGACAAATAAGTTTATAACATCTCGTCAAGTTATAAATTACTTTACAAGTACTTACGTTAAAATGATATCCTACGATAGTCATTTAGTGATTTATCAAGAAATTATAGCTTTTCGTCTTAAATAATATACTTTGACAACTCATGAAAATGACTAAGTGACCTCGAAAAGCTAGTCGTAAAATAGTGAATATCGAATGTTAGAAAATAAACTCAATGGTTTTGGAAAGCTTGTAGCAATATCTAAAAGTCTTAGCATTTAACTTTTGATCATAGAAGTCTCGATCATAGAGAAAAATATAGATGAAGTAGGGTAGTTGGACTAAAAATATTATTTAAGGTTAGTTTTCGGTAAAGTTGAGTGACCGCATATTATTCGTTACAACTCCGTTTGACGAACGGTTGATTATTTTGGAAAATAGAATAGGCGAACTCACTTTTACTTGAAGACATCGTTTTCTCAAAACTATTCTATCGATATAAAAAATGGCTCCAAACACGGTCACTAGCGATGACCACTTTGGTCTAGTAAGAATATATAAGTGTCATACTTGTATAAAATAGTTACGATATCCCTATTTAAATTGTGTATAACTTAGTCGTTATACGTTCGTTTTCTACGTTTTATATATCCTTAGCTTCGTGTTAAAGTATACTAATATATTTTTGATAAATCGACTCATTTAGACAATGTTTAAAACTCATTTTTGCCCTTAAAATAACTCTTGACAGCTTACCATTTTTCAGAAAATATAGTTTTTGCCGCTAAACTTGAAAATAGCGTATCTCCTTCTTTATAAATCCGTTTTAACCCGTTCAAGCGACCACGGTTTCGTTTTAAAATATATTTTCTGAAAATATAACCCAAAATACTTCATGACCTGCTGAATTTTCCAGATTTTGCAAAAACGATCAGACCACAATCTAAAGTTGTCGAAAATGATTTTTCCTGCGTAATACTTGTTTCAATCACTTCAAATCAACACCAAATCTACTCTAAACCTACCATACACCTTCTTAGGGTTTCATGGGTTCCTAAACATCATCAACAATGATATATTTCAAGGGATTAATTATAGGATGAATAAAACTCATAATATGTAATAAAAACAATTAAAAGTGGTATGAATCACATAATACTTGCATGTTTTGTACTAGGATGATAAAAATAACTCAAGAATGATTATGAAAGATTAGTAAAGATCATGAAAAGTTTACTAGTTAAATGAAGAGGTTTAAGTAACTAGGTTTCCTAAATACTCCTAGGTTTTTATTTCAAAACCTAAATAGAAGTAATCTAGTGTTTGTTTAATTACTTGATCCTTGAATATCTTGATCTTTTTCTTCTTGTTTTTATGTTGGACGAACCACAAGGATGATGGGGAGTGATTCTTTTTATTTTTCACCTTCTAAAATGTGAGTATGTGTTTGATTTTAGTATAATAGTAGTATATTTGTAAATATCTAGTGAAAATGGTGTAAGTATACGTCTAATAAGATCAAGATATTTTAATGGAAATGGTGACTAGGGGGGGGGGCGTGGACATGGATAAGAAGCAAGACTTTTTGTACAATTTTTGTAATAAAATGTGTAGATAACTTAATATTAATTAAATTAATGTTTAGATATTTAGTTATTAGGTATAGAGTTAGCTAGAAATAAATTTTAACGGAACAAAATAAAATATATCAAGTCATAAAATTATAAAATACATTTCTATAAGAATAGAGTGAATAAATAATTATCGAGTTGAACTTATTAAAACCGTCAGTAAATATATATACATAACAATTTATATACAAAATAAATTCAAAACATCGGGTAAAATAATAATATAATTTTTATAGTCTTAAAATGAGTATAAAAATATATTAGGATAATTTTTGGAAGTGTCGGATCAATTATTCAAAATAAATGATTATGCGATAGCGTTTATTTAATAGGAAAATATACGTTTAATGAAATATGCAAACTCATGCATGAACTAATATGATGATGATGTTACTAATGATATGTTGACTAACCCTAGTCTATATGAAATATCCTCAATGATGTTTCATGAATACGCAGCTTAACCCTCAAGGTTACGTGTATTTAATACTTGTAAACCTAGTTTACGAAAAATGATGAATAGTGAATCATGAATAGTGTTTTTTCTCCGGGAATGAATAGTATTTTTGTGAATAGTAAAATTTTGAAATAACCTTTCAAAGTCTCAAACCGACTTCAAAAATGATGAATAGTAAAATGATGAATAGTAACCGGTGAATAGTAAATTCCCGAGATGAATAGTGAAAATTTCAAAGTTTGTAAAATGACCTGAAATTACGAGTTGTCACATTCGCCCACCCAAAAAAGGAATTCAGTCCCTGAATTCAGTTCATGTTGGGTTCTACGGTGTTATCGGTGAAAAGATGGGGATATATGAGTCGCATCGGGTCTTCACGCGTTTTTCTGAATTGTACCACGCCTTTCCAAGGCAGGACTTTCAACATAACTCTGTTGCCAACTTGAAGTTCTAATGGTTTGCGACTTATGGAACATATTTCCAATACTTTGCATCGTATAACGACGTAGCTTTTCTATCTATTTGTTGTTGTTTGTAACTGATTCTTGATCTATATAATTTTTTTTTGTTGTTTCATGAATGAGTTATGGACTAGTGTGTTGGACTTTCCTGATTTTGGCCCATAAATAAGTGATTGACACCTCAACCATAGAGTGCCTCAAATGGTGCAGTCAGTATGTTCATGTGATAACTATTGTTGTAAGGGAACTTGTTCGATGAAGAATGATTTGCCTAATCATTTCCAGAAACAATCACATATTCTTTGAGCATATCTTCTAATGTTTGAATTTTTCTCTCGCTCTGACCATTGAGCTGAGGATAATAGGAGGTACTCGTGTCCTAGTAGGTTCCATAGGAATCTTGAAATAATTGTCAGAAGTCTAAGGTGAATCGGCTACCTTATATTAGGTATAATTGAAATTGACTCCATGTGTCTCATGACAAATTTCAAAATGTCAAGTCTGTCGAAAAGGGCATTATCGTAAAGAATAGATTATGGGTAACAGTTGTGATTCCTCGCGTTTCTAATTCTAGCGAATGTCATGACTTGAGTCTTCCTTGCCTAAGGCCCTTAGTCTCCATTACTAAAATGTTTATTGTTTGATGGTGTTTCTCTTAATTTCTCTTATCGAAATATTTCCACGCTCTATGTTGCCAAGTCACCAAACCCCAAATATTTAAGTAATGTGGTGTGGTGGTTGATTTTCAAGATTTATTCCGATATTGAGTGCTTCTAAAATAGTTCATCACTGAGATTGTTATCATGCTAGTAAAAACGTAGATATCAGCTCATACTATGTCGAAGAATGTTTGTTCTTATTTCACGTGTAGATGGAGAGTCATTGATTGTCTGATATGTTCAGACCTGTTGCATCTCTTGTTATGGATGTGAGGTTATCTGGAATTTCTAGAGAACACAATGCCTTAGGGAAAGTTTATATCGATAACCTTAATTTAACTCAATTATCCTTTGAGGGAAACTCATTGTAGGGAGGTTTACATATTGCTGAGGCCATGTTTAATGGAATGTTTTGTAGTCTCAGTTAAGAGGCTTGGTTTATTTCTATAGTGTTGCTTAGTGTGTATTCGCTTTGTACTAAATCTTGTAACTCGGTCTAGCTGGTACTATTGAAATGGTAGAATTTGGCTTCTAGTCCAAAGATAGTGGTTCAGATTGTTTTGTGATGTCTTAAGCTTTATGTTGAGTTTTGAATCATCCTACTACATACTTCTAGTTCTTTTTGGTAGTTCTAAAATCCTTTCATTGTTTTCTTGTATCGAGGAATCCTCCTCGTAGATGGTATAGAAAGTTTTTCCTAAAAAGGTCACTGGTAAAATTTCAACTTATCTGTTGAGTGAGTGATGAATGGTGTAGGTATCTATAGAGTGTTAACAAAAGAGATATTTATGAACAATTTATCTGATTACAAAGCTTTGCTTTTGAGTGAAGATTGTTTTAGGAAGTTTGAAAAGATGCTTGTTTCTTTCATGACATAATCTTTCCTGAATTATACATAGGTGATCAGGCTATGTATAATCGAGGACAAATGATGTGATGCTTGGTTTTGTTGAAATGGTATTATGTTTCTCCGAAGTTTTAGATGGTATTCAACGTTTTGTTTTGTAAGATAATGGCTCTAACAATTTTTCAGAGTAACATGAAAATTGTTTCGCATAATGGTAATAAATAGTTGATAGAATGACTGAAAATCAATTTATAGGGTGGTAACAAAACAACTTGTTTTAGAACTTTGTGAAACAATTTTCCTAAGATAGTGGTAATATAGCTTGAAATAAGATTTGTTGAATGGTTTGTAGGATACATGGATGAACCTCATAGAATGGTAATAGTCTCCTAATTGGTCAAGAATAAGTTGCCCTAATCCCTAGTAAGATAGCGGTATATTGTTGTGAAATGATTGAAAATTGGGCAATTGGAATAGGGAATGAAATAAACAAAGGTTGTGGTTATCGTGGAGATAATAAAGGATAAAGATTACCTTAGATAAAAGGGTACTTATTATCTATTCCTGTTGATGGTCTAATCATGTCTCAAGTGTAGGGGCAGTAGGCTGTCTAGCAGCAACAGCTTTGAAACTCTCACTGTCCTCAAACATATAAGATGGTGTAGTATCTATGGTCTTAGTGATAGATGGTAATGGTGTGTCAAATCATGCACACTTCCCAAGCGGCAAATCAAATGTATAAGTAGTGTCTATGAGATGTGATGGTACGAATGGTGCTCTATATGATAATGATGATGATGATGATGGAAATCCTATTGGTAAGTTAGGAGATGATGGTGAATGAAATACTACCCTCTTTCGTGTTGTCTTGCGATGTTTCAGAGGTAAAGTTAGAGTATGCACTATTGGACGACTAATAGTGGTATGAGTAGCTAACGGTGGTTGTATTACATGAGTAGTAGGTGATTTGAGAATGAGGGTAAGAGAATGTACTCTCTTCCTTGCAGTAAGAATCCTAATAGGTCCATTAGGACTAAGCCTATAAGTCCTACCAAATGGTATGATCTGTCCCGACTGAATGATAGAAACTGTCCTGATCCTACGACGAATCGATGGTGACAGTGGTGGTGTAGGTGGAACTTCGTCCTCCTAAAAGGGTTTAGTCTCCACATCGGATAATATGTGTGGTAAGTCTGGTGTAGAGTCAACTGATGTTAAAACTATAGTAGGGAATGACAAGGTATCCTCCATGTCAGAGTCTGATGTGAGTATGATGGGATGGGTATCTGATGACATCAATGTGACAATCGATTTGAAATGAAAGTAAATAACTCGCAAAATGTACGTATAAAACCGCATGTAAAGTGAATACGCACTTATGATGAAATGATGAGATGCTATGATGATGTAGTTATAGTCTAGGGTCAATGATACAACCTAGTTCTCCATAACTCTTGCTCTGATGCCAATCTGTCACACCCCCAAAATACCTGTTTTACAACGGAATGAAATTCCTGGGGGATGACTGCCATAACATCACAGTTACAGTTATATTGAACGACCTAAAGTGCCGTTTAGAAAACACATCGTTTGATATAATAAAACATTTAGAGTTTACAAAAGATAGGTCCCAAATGAAAATCAACATGTGCGGAAATAAATTTGTTACAATCCAAACGATGTTTTAAAAGTGCATAAAACTCATGTGAGACGCGTCGTCACCGCGACTCTATGATAAGTCCTTATGCATGCCATGAAGTGTATGCCTTAGATACCTGAAAATACATTGCTAAAAGTGTCAACACAAAGGTTGAGTGAGTTCATAGAGTTTATGTAAATGTTTTATACGACTACCACAAGTATGGGCCATGTATGACAAATATGTCACATAAAAATGTTACAATTGCTATAAGCACATGACACCAAAGCTAGACTGATCATGATGTTCACCCCAACAGAGTGTTTTGCCAAACAACTCAAATAATGATATTAAATGAAATGCATCCGTTTGACCAGTTGGGACCACCAACCCGGATGGAGGAGTCACCCTCAATAGATCTATTCACTCACCCTCGCTTCTTCCGGAATTAATGGTTCATGATTATGAAATGGGGACATTCAATTGGCAATGAGGTAACTTAAGCAATGTAATGAATTTGATATACTTGGTATCGTAATAAAAATGATGTGCAATGTATTCTCCCCCGTAGGTTTGAAATAAAGTATAAACTTGAATAAATCGGGGCTATGAAAACTCACTTGGTACAATGATGTGATGGCAAAAGTGAGTACACTGAAATGTGGCACAATCTCTAACCGCGACCTATTATGAATGATATGATTCTAATATAAGTCATGATGTAATGTTATGCATGCAACTCATATGATATCCATACCACTTGTTCATTTTTTAAAATAAAGTTTATCGTCGAAAAATAAGTTAATAACGTCTCGTCAAGTTATAAATTACTTTACAAGTACTTACGTTAAAATGATATCATACGATAGTCATTTAGTGATTTATCAAGAAATTATAGCTTTTCGTCTTAAAATAATATACTTTGACAACTCATGAAAATGACTAAGTGACCTCGAAAAGCTAGTCGTAAAATAGTGAATATCGAATGTTAGAAAATAAACTCAATGGTTTTGGAAATCTTGTAGCAATAACTAAAAGTCTTAGCATTTAACTTTTGATCATAGAAGTCTCGATCATAGAGAAAAATATAGATGAAGTTGGGTAGTTGGACTAAAAATATTATTTAAGGTTAGTTTTCAGTAAAGTTGAGTGACCGCATATTATTCGTTACAACTCCGTTTGACGAACGGTTGATTATTTTGGAAAATAGAATAGGCGAACTCACTTTTACTTGAAGACATCGTTTTCACAAAACAATTCTATCGATATAAAAAATGGCTCCAAACACGGTCACTAGCGATGACCACTTTGGTCTAGTAAAAATATATAAGTGTCATACTTGTATAAAATAGTTACGATATCCCTATTTAAATTGTGTATAACTTAGTCGTTATAAGTCCGTTTTCTACGTTTTATATATTCTTAGCTTCGTGTTAAAGTATACTAATATATTTTTGACAAATCGACTCATTTGGACAATGTTTAAAACTCATTTTTGCCCTTAAAATAACTCTTGACAGCTTACCACTTTTCAGAAAATATAGTTTTTGCCGCTAAACTTGAAAATAGGGTATCTCCTTAGTTATATATCCGTTTTAACCCGTTCAAGCGACCACGGTTTCGTTTTAAAATATATTTTCTGGAAATATAACCCAAAATACTTCATGACCTACTGAATTTTCCAGATTTTACAAAACGATCAGACCACAATCTAAAGTTGTCGAAAATGATTTTTCTTGCGTAATACTTGTTTCAATCACTTCAAATCAACACCAAATATATTCTAAACCTACCATACACCTTCTTAGGGTTTCATGGGTTCCTAAACATCATCAACAATGATATATTTCAAGGGATTAATTATAGGATGAATAAAACTCATAATATGTAATAAAAATAATTAAAAGTGGTATGAATCACATAATACTTGCATGTTTTATACTAGGATGATAAAAATAACTCAAGAATGATTATGAAAGATTAGTAAAGATCATGAAAAGCTTACTAGTTAAATGAAGAGGTTTAAGTAACTAGGTTTCCTAAATACTCCTAGGTTTTTATTTCAAAAACCTAAATAGAAGTAATCTAGTGTTTGTTTAATTACTTGATCCTTGAAAATCTTGATCTTTTTCTTCTTGTTTTTATGTTGGACGAACCACAAGGAAGATGGGGAGGGATTCTTTTTATTTTTCACCTTCCAAAATGTGAAGTATGTGTTTGATTTAGTATAATAGTAGTATATTTGTAAAAATCTAGTGAAAATGGTGTAAGTATACATCTAATAAGATCAAGATATTTTTATGGAAATGGTGACTAGGGGGGGCGTGGACATGGATAAGAAGCAAGACTTTTTGTACAATTTTTGTAATAAAATGTGTAGATAACTTAATATTAATTAAATTAATGTTTAGATATTTAGTTATTAGGTATAGAGTTAGCTAGAAATAAATTTTAACGGAACAAAATAAAATATATCGAAGTCATAATAATTATAAAAATACATTTCTCCCAAGAATTGAGTGAATAAATAATTATCGAGTTGAACTTACGAAAACCGTCGTAAATATATATACATAACAATTTATATACAAAATAAATTCAAAACATCGGGTAAGATAATAATATAATTTTTATAGTCTTAAAATGAGTATAAAAATATATAAGGATAATTTTTGGAAGTGTCGGATCAATTATTCAAAATAAATGATTATGCGATAGCGTTTATTTAATAGGAAAATATACGTTTAATGAAATATGCAAACTCATGCATGAACTAATATGATGATGACGTTACTAATGATATGTTGACTAACCCTAGTCTATATGAAATGTCCTCAATGATGTTTCATGAATACGCAGCTTAACCCTCAAGGTTACGCGTATTTGATACTCGTAAACCTAGTTTACGAAAATGATGAATAGTGAATCATGAATAGTGATTTTCTCCCGGAATGAATAGTGTTTCGTGAATAGTAAAATTTTGAAATAACCTTTCAAAGTCTCAAACCGACTTAAAAAATGATGAATAGTAACCGGTGAATAGTAAATTCCCGAGATGAATAGTGAAAATTTCAAAGTTTGTAAAATGACCTGAAATTTCGAGTTGTCACAAACGCACTACACTAAACTTCCCAAGCTACTCAAGTTCCTCTTAAAAGGGCTTGTTTCATTCTCACGGGGAACCTACATATTCTATCGAATTTCTCTTAGAGTTAGTTGATATTGAAGAAGGAGAATCTCTCCCTAGTCTCCGACATAGGAAACCAAATGTGCACAATTGAGTCTAGAGCCAAGAGATCATCCATAATAAATCTCATTAGGACACATTATTCTTGAAGACTTATTGTTTCAAACAATGTGGAAAGTAAGAATATATTTTAAGAGTCCTACGCATTATCCTTGTGGTATTGCCAGAACATCCGAGTGATATGTTTAAATATTCACGATGAAGATGGAAATCCTTCTAGAGCCAACATCAAACAAGCTCTTGGTGGGTGGCATGTGAGATCTATCCAATAGATCAATCTTGTGAAAACTGGATAGAAACGATGGGGCGATTCATTCTTGAATCAACCTTGGTCCAGGAAATGGATTGACAGATACCTTTGAAAAACCGGTCGTTGTGCTTAAAAATTCTTTTCTGTAGCACATCGACTGAGCACTAATGTTTCAAAATTAAAAGGGTATTTATGATTGATAATTGATTTTCCAATAAAACCTTCATTGTATTGCAAAACCCTTTAAATTAAGCAATGCACGATTGTTTTCAAATCACTTTTCATCAATCAGTGAATCTTAATTCGCTGGTTCACTCACTCCGTGTTGTCTTCTTTGATATGTTCCGGTTTGAGAACGGCTAGAGCAGCTGCGAAACCCTGTCAAGGAGATTCTTCGGAACTATACCTGATCACAGGCAGTACTTGTACTGATCAACGGGGAATCGTGGGCCGTGCACCTCAATTCAACGAAAGTGATCAAAGACACTTTCGTGCGCTTTTATTGCTAATTGTTGTATGCAGGAACCCCCGATGGTTGCAGCTGATCAGAATTGAGGAGTCAATCCATTGCCGCATGCTCACACATCACATTCACTTCTAAAAAAAACATGATAAGTGCATATCTTCATCAACGGGCTCTGATATTTTCAATCCATGCTACTGCTACGCTGCTAAAAATATTATGAATCAATAAAATCTTCCGCTACTCTGATAAGAAGATATCATGATCCAAAATGTGAGCATGTCGGTCCAAAAGTCATAACTTCACATGATTACAACACTACAAAGGATGAGTCAGAGATTTACGGTGGCTGATGATCTCAAAGCTAGCTCAAAACTAATCATCACGTGGATCAGCTAAAGACCTCCATTTGAATGTACAAAACATGCAGAACATAAAGAATCAAGGACTACTAGCTACAGAGCAAAGAACTTAATCAAGAATCCAAGAACACTAAAATGTAAAATCTGTTTGTAATTGATGTAATTGAGGTGACCTCCCTTAGGGGGAGATTGTTAGGATTTATAAAATCATGTAGTTAAAGAGTCGGTCACCTCAAGTATATGTATTCATTAGAAAGCTCGTAGTCGTAGTCATTTACTGTTAGTAAGTAGTTTGTAAAGTAACACCGTGGAGGACGGACGGGCCCACTGTATACCGAATCCACAGCCCGAAGGAGGGCGTTTAAGCTTGTAACTATAAATACCCTTTGCCTTGCAAGGCAAAGGGTTGGAGCTTTTCAATATCATTTTTCTTTGTCTCACTAAGTTCTCAAATCTCTTCCACTTTCTCTCTCTAAACTACAAACCATATGCCCCATATATGCTATTTGATATGTGTTTATGAAAACCAATATGTTACAGTTTCATTTCTGATAGCTTTGGTTAATGGATGTGTGATAACATCAAATTATCCTGAATATTAAGTGTCAATTTCCCCCGATAATACTTGTAATTTATATCATTTATATGGATTTACGCTTGTTTTCCATTATATTCCACTTTCAGGTAAATTATGAGCATTGGAGCTAAAGAGACGCGGAATTTGAGAGTTTACTGAAGATTTATCATAGTATGCTCACTTTGAAGAAGTTACGGCGTAACTCCTCTCTCACATTATGTGGTAACTAAAGCGTGACTCAGAAAACCAACTTATCAGAAGATTACGACGTAACTCTCCCTAAAGATTACGTCGTAACCATATTAGGTCAAATGAGGTTCCGCGCCGCTGATAACAACGCCGTAACTCATGCATCAACTACGGCGTAACCAAGATTTATTGAAGAATACGGCGTAACCCCTTCTAAGGTTACGCCGTAACCAGCAGATCTAGTGCAATTTACGAAGATTTAGATGATTACGGCGTAACTCTTTTTATAGTTACGCCGTAACCAAGATCTGGCCTATAAATACCCCACGATTTCCAAAGATTTCAAAGCATCCCATTTCACACACAACAACCAAAGAACGTGGGAAGAAGCCAAAGGCGGTCTAGAGGAGCATACGGAGCTATCTCCAAGGAGAAATCACTCCCTACGATAAGCATTAGCATTTTATCTTTTCTTTACTTTCAATTCATGTATTTCGTAACATTAAACATCGAATTGATTTGTATGGTTAATATGAGCGGCTAAGCACCTCTTGGTGCTGGCCTAGTTATGATTCCTTAATTGTTTTGTTTGCGTTTACATTACTTCCGTATAATTATTTCTAAGTGTATGCATGCATAATTTATTGGTAGCTACCCTTGTTTCGGTAGTTTTGAATGGCGGTAGAGGCTAGTTGCTTAGGAGATATGACCAATGACCCTAAGTGAGTAGAGATCGCGAGAGGGAAGGGTAAGATATGACCAATGACGACCCTTTCTACTTGTGCGATTTGACCAACTAATCACCTACCGTTTGGATGAACTTAAGAATTAGGGGTGAGTGTATAAGATGATAGCGCCCGAGCACTCACTATTATAAGTCTAGCATGTAGCGGAACTTAATGACTGGCTTAGGGACCGGGAACAACGGACTTATGAGGGAGACCGACTTCTCCAATGGTGGCATCTTTGCTGATTGGTTAGGGCGAACTGACTAAATGTTGTCCTCTCGACTTTGACTCCACATGAAATAATTGGAAGTAATTAGATGTAGACATTACTAGCTAGGATGAATAACTAGGTTAGCACAACTCTCCTCTATTGATCACATCCTTTGCCTTTATTTTCTTAAGTAGTTTAATCAATATCAAAACCATCTTAAAATCTGTGACACCTAGACTTAGTATTAATCCAACACACATAGCTCTTGGGACGACCTCGGTTTTACCGAATACTACACTACGCACAACTGGGTACACTGCCCGTTAGTACATTAGGGTAGACCATAGGTATAACGAGACATTATAAATATTAAATCCTAGTTAGTAAAACCTGCATCAAGTTTTTGGCGCCGCTGCCGGGGAGTTATATTAGGATTGCTATTAAGTCTTTCATTTTTGTTTTGTTTTATAATTTTTCAAATTCTCACGATGTCTTTTCAAGTCTTCAGGTACCATGGAAGTTGTTAACATTGATGACCTCACTCTTGAGGAATATTTGGCGTTGATAAGAGCAGAACAAGGGCCGGGGCTCGTAAAATCGGCAATTGGAGCTGATGTCCGTTTCGAAAATAAAGACCAATTTATGAGGGAGCTTCGTGCTAACCCTTTTTCAGGAAACAGGGAAGAAGATGCGTATGAGCACGTTGAAAATGTCTTATACATCGCAAGCCTTTTCAACATTCCGGGTGTGCCTCATGACGCTTTTATGCTAAGGGTGTTCCCCATGACTCTTATTGGGGCTGCCAGAAGATGGATCGAAAGATTGCCCGATGGGGCAGTTAATGCTTGGGCTCTACTAAAGAAGCACTTCATCCAAAGGTATTGCCCTCCATCGAAGATTTCTAACCAGATCTTAGAGATCAATAATTTCAAGCAAGAAGATGATGAAACGTTGTATCAAGCCTGGGATAGATACAACGATCTCCTTTACAAGTGTCCTACACATGATCTGAACAACCAGCAAAAGGTCAACATTTTCTACAAAGGAATCAACGTAACTACAAGACAGATGCTGGACTATCAAGGACCAATCCCGAACATGACTCCTACTTTAGCAATTGAAGCCATTCAAAAAATGGCTGATCACTCCCAAAAATGGCACGATGGAGGAAAAAAAAGAAACCAAGGCAGAAGTTTTGACGGAATTGCAGCCATCGCTAGCAAAATTGAAAATCTAAGTCGAGATATGCTAAAAATCAGAGAAACCGTTCATGCTATCCAAGTGGGTTGTGAAAGCTGTGGGGGAGGACATCTCACCAAGAATTGTCCTCACAAAAACGATGAAAATATAATTGAAGAAGCTAAATATGGAGAACATTGACCGTTTTACGGAGATAATCGTAATAATAATGGTTTTCGTGGAGGATCTGCTAGAAACTACAATCGTTGGCCTTATGGAGAAAGAAAGCCCAACCTTGAAGAGACAATAAACAAATTCCTAGAAAGTTCAGCCCAAAGACAAAAGGAACAAGATGAATGGCTAAAAGAATTCCAGGAAAACACTGACAGAAGTCTTTCCAATCACGACACAACCCTAAAAAACCTTGAAACTATGGTGGAAAAGCTTAGTGAGAAGGTAAGGAAGAATAACACTAAACCGGAAGGAACAAAACCCACAATGGAATGTAAGGTGATTTTTGCTGATGATGACTCGAAGATACAAGCTAATTCTCACGCGGAAAATTCGGATTCTAGTGAAAATTCCGGAGACAGATTGGAGTTACGCCGTAACCTGTCTGAAGATTTACGGCGTAACTATGTTTTTTACAGCGATCATGGGGTTATGAAAGATATTGACAAGGATGACTCAAGCGAGTTACGCCGTAACCAAACATCACAGTTACGGCGAATCCGGGATACATGGGCAGACATATTTCTCAAATTGGACGAATCAGGAACACAGGTTATTAACGGATGGTCCCACGAAATTAATTTATGCCCTCTGTACCCATCTAAAAAGAAATATCACTGGTGCAAGAAGATACCTGTAGCTAAGGGGGACTGGTATGATCTATGGGCTTCGTGTGACCCTAGAAATGAAATTTGCGATGAAGGAAGCGATAAGGATAGGGTCAAAAATAACAAATTCATGTAGGCTGCATATACTGATGAAGAAAGATTGGAAAAACTCTCCTTCGAGGAAGAAGAGGAGCTGCCTATCACTCACTGGTGTACTCCGATAATCATAACTGACGACGAATCCACACGAGCATGGCCTACGTGCGACCCTTTCCGCGATTACTGCAACGGTGGTGGTAGCTTAAAAAAAGAAGAATTGACATGCCCTCACGAGCTTGAAAGACATGATATCAAGTTCGGAGATTTGACATTTGATGATTGGTACGCGATACAATTCGGGAATGCTAAAATTAACCCGAAACTTCTTAAAAAGCTCAAGATTGACTACGAGGATCATCATCAGAAAAAGGAATTGGTTAATGATGACATCTACTGCGTGAAATATCCTTTAAGCAGCACTAATAACAATGAAGCCCGAAGTCATTGGTGTGAAAAGATAAAATCTCATGGGGAAGTCTTGTGGGCATCATGCAACCCTTATGACGATAAATGTAATGGGGGAAGCAGCTTAATGAGAGTGGTAGAGGATGAATTCTTTTGGACCTCAACCAACGATACGGATAGGACAAGATTGCCTTGGTTAGACAACTTGGGATTTGACAACTGGGTAAAGATCAAGTATGGACAAGTAGATGCATTAACAAAGGAAGGAAAGAATACATGAGTAAAGAAAATCCGAACGACGAGAGTCCTAACAACTTGAGTGAAATAACAATTGAGGATGCCAAAGAGTCGGTAGGAAATGAGAAGGAAGAATGCAAATGTGTACTGGTGGAAAATTTGCTCGACGAGGAATGGTTTAAAGGCACTGAGTCTGACGACGATGACATAGATGGGATTTAAGATTACCTTGAGTTGCAAGGAAATGAGGAATTTACTGACCCTGATGATGAAGCATATGAGCAAAAGAGGTGCAAACTCCTTGGGATTCCCTATAAGAGGCCACCCTCAATTATTGCTGAACAATATGAGTTTACTAGATACCACTTGGGGCCGGATGAAAAATTTTGCAAAATTCGGAAGATCGAGACTAAAGAATACCTCCGCACTGCCACAAATGTCTCTTGGGTCAGGCATAACTTGATGAAAGACATGGAGGAGGTTGGCCAAGTCCAAAGGCCACCATAAAGCCCCGAGGCTCTGAGTCTAACTTAAAGACTCGTAAATAAAGAAAAGTGCTCTTTCGGGAGACAACACGAATTATCCCTTTCTTTTGTTTTATTTCCATTTCTGTTGGGTTTTGTGTTTTTAACCATTTTTGCAGGAAACAAAGAAGAGTTTGTCCGCAAAGATGTCGATCGACGAGTTACGGCGTAACTCATTCTCATGGTTACGCCGTAACAGGCCCCTTGCAGAAGAACTTCGAATGCATTACCAATTACGGCGTAATCCCCTTCAGTGGTTACGCCGTAGCTACACTCTTGCAGCGTATGTCAGGTTTTGCCTAGTTACGGCGTAACTCCTTATAAGAGTTACGACGTAACTATCTTCTGCTTTACTTCTTTCATTTTAAACACAAGAACCTTGTATTAGTATTTAAATGAACTTTGTGGGTGTGTTCCATGTAAACCCTCACGAGACTTCACTCGTCCACTTGGGACACCAAGTGGTTTAAAAGGCTTGTTGCATATGCTAAATGCAACCGTGATTCCTACGAAAGTGAGTTAGGTTTGTTTTTCATTTTTCATTTTTTTCTTTTTTTTAGAATTATGCTTGTCGGTAGTGTGATTTCAGGGATTGAAGTTTACTCGTGGATGCTTATACGAAGGCACGACTCTTTTCGTGGGCCTTCTTTCTTTTGGAGCAAATTTCGAGGAAGTTCTCGCCTAATTCTACTTTTCTCTTCACCTTTATTTAACGCTTAGTACAAAAGGGACTTTGTACAATTCAAGTTGGGGGACGGGAGTAGAATTGTCTCTTGAACTTTATTTTGCCCTCGTTTTTCTAGTTTATTTTGAAAAATTACGCCATTTTTAAAAGTTTGACATGTTTTTCTTAACCTAACTAGATTAGACCTTAGCCGAGCATATACAACCCTTGATATTATATGGTGAGATTAGCCTTAACCATTTCCAATATTTTACCCCAAATCCACCAAATTATGAGTGTGCCGGTAGCTTATAAACTTAAGAACTTGGCCTTTGCATCATTTCGAGACCATAGACGAGGTATGTTGAGTTAGCTCGATATATTTGGACTTTTCACTTTAAGAAGGCAGTATTATAGGATTATCACCCCAAATAGCCTACCATTGTGTGTCTATCGATTAGCCACCTCGACTTCTCGACCCCCATGTGAAACCCTTTTGTTGCACTCACCTTTAGTGCAAAATACCCCTAGATACACCCATCTGAGCCATTCCTTTCATTTTTGTTAACCCAATATATTGTTTCGATACACCTATACACCTTAGCCTACCCTGTAGTCTTTATTTGTGATTGGGAAGTCATCATTTACCTAAGTTCAAGGTTCAAGTGGAAAGGTTCGGGAATCACGCTTTCGTCGATGACATATTCTTAAAGATCATTGAAGACCCCCGAATTCCCATTGTTCATCTCAAGTGGGGGGATGTTATGTTTAGTTGTTATGTTTATGTTGAAAAAATAGTTATGTTATTTAGTTTATTGTTAAGTGCGATGTTATAAGCACTATGTTATGAGCTTTATATAGATTTAGTATCGAGGAGGCCACCTCGGTCACATGTGAAGATTAGAGTTGGCAATTGTGCCAAAAATTGAAGAAAAGGTAGTGTGCCAATCACGACGTCCTCTAATGACACATCTATCTAGTATTTCATGATCCAGTTTCTTAACTTCAAAGCTTGAACTTTGGGCGGTCTGTAAGTGGTGATGACTTGGTTATAGATTTAGACTATCTGCTTGATTTTTATTTTACACCATTTATATATCCCATGTCTTATCCTACCCTTTAGTCATGAAGCGTGTCTAGGTGATGCAGCGAGCAATCTTTGGTGTCTTGGCCATGGATTTGGTCATGTATCATTGATTTTGTGCACTTCGCCGTGACATGTTAGTAATGACAAATCACCCTTAACCTTGTCGTGTCAACCCATATTGCCTTCAAGAATTGTTTTGTCCTTCACTCTAGTGGTGGAGATTTGTGTAACCGCCAAGCTTATGATAGAATACATGCTATGACTCTGCGATTGAGTGATCACCCCGAAATTGACACTTAGAATAGTTGAGAGATTTGAGTGTTTCGTTCCCATTTCGTGTGATTTTCGGCTTTGTTTTATTCTAGCATAAGGGATTTGTAAAACTTATATTTTCCAGGTAATGGGAGATATCTTTTTAGGAATCTATCTAATAAGGTCTACTTGAGGGTAACTAGAGTTCAAGTGGGGGGATATTTGATAACATCAAATTATCCTGAATATTAAGTGTCAATTTCCTCGAATAATGCTTGTAATTTATATCATTTATATGGATTTACGCTTGTTTTCCATTATATTCCACTTTCAGGTAAATTACGAGCATTGGAGCTAAAGAGACGCGGAATTGGAGAGTTTACTGAAGATTTATCATAGTATGCTCACTTTGAAGAAGTTACGGCGTAACTCCTCTCTCACATTACACCGTAACTAAAGCGTGACTCAGAAAACCAACTTATCAGAAGATTACGACGTAACTCTCCCTAAAGATTACGTCGTGACCATATTAGGTCAAATGAGGTTTCGCGCTGCTGATAACTACGCCGTAACTCATGCATCAACTACGGCGTAACCAAGATTTATTGAAGAATACGGCGTAACCCCTTCTAAGGTTACGCCGTAACCAGCAGATCTAGTACAATTTACGAAGAATTAGATGATTACGGCGTAACTCTTTTTATAGTTACGCCGTAACCAAGATCTGGCCTATAAATACCCCACGATTTCCAGCATTTCAAAGCATCCCATTTCACACACAACAACCAAAGAACGTGGGAAGAAGCCAAAGGCAGGTCTAGAGGAGCATATGGAGCTATCTCCAAGGGAGAAATCACTCCCCTACGATAAGCATTAGCATTTTATCTTTTCTTTACTTTCAATTCATGTATTTCGTAACATTAAACATCGAATTGATTTTTATGGTTAATATGAGCGGCTAAGCACCTCTTGGTGCTGGCCTAGTTATGATTCCTTAATTGTTTTGTTTGCGTTTACATTACTTCCGTATAATTATTTCTAAGTGTATGCATGCATAGTTTATTGGTAGCTACCCTTGTTTCGGTAGTTTTGAATGGCGGTAGAGGCTAGTTGCTTAGGAGATATGACCAACTGACCCTAAGTGAGTAGACTGAGACGGGAAGGGTAAGATATGACCAACTGACAACCCTTTCTACTTGTGCGATTGGACCAATTGATCACTTACCGTTTGGATGAACTTAAGAATTAGGGGGTGAGTGTCTAAGATGCTAGCTCCCGGGCACTCACTATTATATGCTTGACCAACTCACGACCCTTTCTATTGTTAATATGCTTGACCTCATGTAAAATCTATTTTTTGATTGAATTGCAGGTAACTGCTTTTGAGGGCATTCGTGTTTCTGATTGATTCTAGGAAGGAACGTCTGCTGGATGAGAGTCAGCAGAAGGTCAGTGTTGCAAGATTAGAGTCAGCAAAGGAGAATTAAAGGTATGTTCTTTTGTTAATCTAAGTGAAAGTTTTTTATATAAAGTGTTGCGATGAGTTAGGATCTTTATGGAATCTATAATACTAAAATACCACAAAATAAGTATTATGATGCTTAATTTTGAGACTCTTTCAAGTAATTTTTAACTTCACCTCGAAACTGATTCTGGAAAGGCTTTGCGATGATGGAAGGATGGTTGAAGCTATGAGAGTGTAGGAAGAAATGATGGATAATGGTTTGATATGTAATACATTGTGTGATGACATTTATTATACTTCTCTCTTATTATAAGTACTTAAACATAGTAGTGCACTGATCTGCATTAGAAGTACTAAAAGATAAACAGTTTTAGGTAAAACTTCGGAAAAAAAACACCTATGCCTAAATTTATGATATAAAGTGGACTTTTTTTTTGGGAATGATCAACAAAGTGGCAATTTTTTATTTATTTCTTTATTTTTTTACAATACTCAATCTAAGGATATATTCAAGATCCTTATGTATGACATTATAGATTTTCTTTTGAGAAGGGATGCTATAAAATTGGCAAATATTAGATGTTTTATAGTCGTAAAAGCATTTGTTAATACAAATAAACCGTAAAAACGTTTATTAATATTTTGCGATCTCTTTGTGTTTTGTTGATAACAAATATAATGTTATCATAAGTAAAATTATAAGGATACATGTTATTTTTGTAAAGCATCTACATATAGTCACTTAATACAAATTGTTGTAATAAATCATTTGTTGTAATAGTTTATTAGGATGGGTAAAAATCACAACCCATGGATCATATCCATAACCCATGGTATTGACCCATACCCACTTGACTAGATACATTGTACTCATTAGATACATTGTATCTAAAGAAATACCCATGGACCAACCCATAACCCATGACCCATAACCAAAAAACCCATGGGCAAAGAGGAGCGTCCCACGGAACCCTAGGTTTACACTAGACGGATCCCTTAAGGGAGGGATCCGTGGGATCCGGGGAACAGTGGCAAGTTTTGCCTATAAATGGAGAGCCATTTGTTCATTCTAACTCACCCCTCTTCTTACTAATTCTCTCATATACTCTCATTCTCTTCTAACAAAAGATCACTTGATCTAGAGAGTTGTTCTTCTTTCTTTGTTTAGTGATTCTCATATAGGTCCTTCTCTAAGGCGAGATCAAGAGCTTTCTACAAGTCATCCAAGCAAGGGGTCCTTGATTGATCTGTTCCTCCACAAGATTTCTGTAGCAAAGATCTTGTATTTGATATTTCACATAGTTGTTGTGTAATAGTCGTGTTGGTTTGGTCCACCGTGTTACGGACTCGATATTTAGCTTTGTACCGGAAAAAGGTGTAAGCAATGTTGTGAAGGCTTCTCCGCCAAGTTGAAGGAGTTTGTTGGCTGATCTGTGCTAAACTGTCAAGTCTAATCACACAAGCTAACCACTTGTGAATGGCTAACCGTAACAGACTTAAAACCGCTTAAAACACAAATGCAATTAAGATCGAGGAATATAGGAATTCTCGGGTCGTTAAGTCCCACCGGAGGATGAATTGGTGTTTAAAACAACTTCAGATGATAGAATGATCACTAGGATAGTGATCAATAAGGATATTGATGGAAAATTACCTAAAGAAAAGATTTACAAATTAAAGCGACTTAAATACAAATTAAGAAAATTAAAAGATAAAATATATTAAATAAACGCTATCACTATTTTTAAAGTGATGAACGTTTAAAACCTAAAACGACGTTTAAATAAAAACTACGTAACGTATAAAATAAAACGTGAGTTTTAAAGAAATAAAAGGCCTACAAATATGAAAATGATATTTTACAATCCTAATAGTAAAATAAAATTATTAGAAAAGAAAATTATTTTAAAACTATTTATTTAATTATTATTAATTAAAAACTATTTATTAAGTATTTAAAATGCACTAAAATACAAGAAAATACAAAATTAACCTAGAAAAATGAAATTATCACTTGGAAAAATCTAAAATATGATAAAACTTATTTTAAAACTAAAAATATATTTTTTTAGACTTTTTGTGAATTTATTATTAATTTAAAACTATTTAAAACTAATTAAAATGCTAAAAAATAATATTTAAACTAAGAAAATTATGGAAAAATACTTTTATTACTTTTATATTTATCTTAACCTAAGAAAATTGAAAATTATTTTTTGAACTTTTTCGATTTATTAGTATTAAAAGCTATTTAAAAGGATTAAAAACTATTAAAAATAAAGAAAAATAGCAAACATTGTAGGAAAAATCTGAAAAATTCAGGAAAATACTAAAATATTATTCTAAGTTTATAAAAAATATAAAAACATATGCTTATGTGGAGGAAAAAGCTACTGCTTAATAATAAGCAATCCAAAATAAGCTATAAGCCACAAATGAGTACCAGCTGAACACAGAAGCTAAATAATGCTATATTAACTAAATACTAACTTATTCCAACAATCCTAAACATCTGAAAAACAGTTTAAACTAAGAATTAAGCAAAGTTAAACTAGTTAATTTCAGAAAATGGGACAGAATTGATGCTTATCTAAGAGTGGGGTCCACAGGTGTTAAGCTCAAAACCTTGGCTGAAAATGATAGTAAGCTGGGTGGTGAGTGAGATGGAACCAAGAACCACCAGTGGGGTCCACAAGTGTGGCCTGTGGGACCCACCAAAGTGGTGGTGATGCCACTGTTTTGGTGGTGCAGGGCATGCTCAAAAATGGGTGCTCAAAAAGAAGCTATAGAATAAGGACTTATAAGCTGATTGAGTATAAGCTATTATTTTTCTAATTTTCTTAAGCAACTATATTTTAATGTCCTAGAAGGTTATAAGCTAAATCTTAATAATGAACACACAATAAAATTCTAACTTTTATTCAAAAACAGCTATTGAGAAATTTGACTTTTTATAAAAATAGACTAGTTTGACTTTTATGAACTTATGATCTATTCTACTGACTTATTATGTTATTATAAGCTATATTAAGGTGAGATTAAGCTATAATACTAAGTTTTAAGCTAAATTAGTGAGATTTACAAACTGAAATCCTAACAGTGTACTGCAATAAGAAGTTAAAGGCTATTTTGACTTTTTAGCTAATGAAGACTGACTTATATAACTGAAATGAGTTATTAGACACATGTATGACTTAGAACAACAGCAATGAACAATAAAAATACCTTCTAACTCAGTTTAACATGCAGAACCAAACATCCCTTTAAGAGACTGTTATGAAGCTTTTGGCACTGAAACAACTTATTAAACTAAGGGACCTAGTAATTAGCTTATAACAACTATTATGAGACAATATTAAGACAGAATTAACAAATTTTAACTACTAATAATAGAAAATACAAATTTCAAAGTAAATGCTTACAAATGAATTCATGCACAGGATAAGGAACCAAGGACTGAGGATCAATCCTATTGCTTCCCAATAAGCTCTAACCCACTAAGCAGTCCAGAATAAGCTCTTCAACATTATCTTGATCATGTCTCCATGTGATTTTTATTTTTAACTAATTTATTGGTGATTTTTGGTATTTTTCTCTTTTGACTACTACACTGATTTTAAGGGTTCTAAAAGCTTTGATAAGCTTCCTAGGAGCTTATATGTGTAGGATCCAAAACAACAGCTACTAACATCATTCACAACATATTAAAAATTTTGAACTTGAAATTTGCATCAACTGAAATTGAAACTGAAGACTTGAAATTGCTTATCAAAAAAGATTCACAATACATTAAGATTGATTAAAACAGTACTTGGAAGATTAAAATTACACTGGAATTTAAAAATTTATTAAAACGACATAAACTAAAACTAAGCTACACTACATGCTTTCCACACTGCTTCTTTTTCTATCTTTATAGCTTTTTCAGACTCTCTGTCGACCTCTGATGCTTTCCCACCTCTTTCCAATCTCTGAATTCATCTGA
Source organism: Chrysanthemum lavandulifolium (assembly GCA_022545495.1). Taxonomy (NCBI): domain Eukaryota; kingdom Viridiplantae; phylum Streptophyta; class Magnoliopsida; order Asterales; family Asteraceae; genus Chrysanthemum; species Chrysanthemum lavandulifolium. The sequence continues at coordinate 193,633,128 of CM040242.1, forward strand.
ACCATCCAGTTGTAATTTGGCGGGAAAAGTCTTTTATTTGGATAGAGTAGGTTTTAGCAATTAAGGGTTTTTGTTGGATGTGGAGGTGGAAGGAGTTGGTATATAGGTGTTAGGAGGTAGTGTGGAAAAGTGGTATTGAGCGGTGGAGGGGTTAGTGGATACGGTGGAAAGGAAGGGATGGTGAGCAGTCTTGGCGCGTTTATCTGCTTTTAAATCTTGGTTTGGGTTTGGGCTAGATATGGGCCGGTGGGGTTTGTATTTGATGGGTTAATAAAACCAAGGGTGCATTTGTTTTAGCTTAATAACACAAAAGGACCAAAGTTGTAATTCTTGTAATCATGAGGACCAAACTGTCCATTTTCCACAGTTAAAATAGGGACCATTCTGCCAAACTTAATTAGTACAAGGACCATATTTGCATAAAATTCCATTTTACAAGTCCAAGGACTAAAATTGCCAATTTTGTAACTCTAGGGACCAAACTTGTAATTTTCTCCAAAGTTATCATGAAGGACCAATTATGTCATTTATTAATAGTACAAGGTTAATTTTGATTATTTTCAATTTTTAGAATTAACCAAGGACTAATCTTGACATTTTTCAAACTTGAGGGACTAAAGTTGTAATTTTGCAATTTTTGATTTCAAGGGCTTGTTTTGACAACTTATGAATCCCTAAGGACCTTTTGTGATATTTTACAAGTTTTTGAATTACCAGGGACTAGATTTGACAACTTTTGTAACTGGAGGACTAAAGCGCCAATTATGCAAACTTGATACGTTTTCATCGATTTTGATGTTTTGCATTTAAAACATATAAAACACTTGTTTGTGATATTTTAATCATTTTGATATGTTTCTGAGTGTTTTCAGATGTTTTTGCAGTTTAAAAGGTATGAAAATGATGAGTATTTAGACACTCATCATTGGCATAGTGTTTGAACTCTCGAGTAGGTGACTTGGGGAGTGGAGTAGGGCAAGGAAGGTGTCCTTGTAGCCGAACCACTATAAATCGGTTGTGTCATTTCTATCCTTTACTTTACTTTATTTACTTGCATTACCATTAGATCTATACTTTCTATTTATCTATACGATTTCACATAATATCGAATCTAAATTTTTTGAAACTAACTTAAAATCGGCAAAACTATTCAACCCCCCTTCTAGTTTTCCACAATTGGCATCAAGAGCTAAGTTTATAAAAGTTTTAAAGTAAACCGTATTTTAAAAACTTTTCGATCACTATGGGTTCTGAAAACTACAAGGAAGGGCAATCTATGCAAAGACCACCACTACTTGAAACTAATGGTTTTATATATTGGAAAAATAGATTCGAAACGTATGTGAAGTCTAAAGATATTGATCTTTGGTACATTATTGTTGAAGGCGATTTTGAGGCTACCTCAAAAGATGATAAAGGAAATTTAGTTAACATACCTCATGATAAACTAAATGATGACATTAAGAAAAGCTTTCCAAAAATAGTGAAGCTAAAATGGTTTTATATAATGCTTTACCTAAAAAGGAATTCGAAAGAATTTCTATGCTTAAAACCTCTAAAGAAATTTGGAATTCTTTAGTTGTAACTCATCAAGGTAATCAACAAGTTAAAAATAATAAAATTGATTTATTTGTTCAACAATATGAACAATTTTCAATATCGGATGAGGAAACTATAGATCATTCTTTTGCTAATTTTAATACTATTATTACATCTTTACAAGCACTTGATGAATCTTTTTCTAGCCGTAACCATCTTAGGAGATATCTAAGGGCACTTCCATCCAAGTGGAGATCCAAGGTGACGGCAATCGAAGAGTCAAAAGATCTGACAATCCTCACCCTTGATGAACTCATAGGAAACTTAAAAGTCTATGAGCTTGTCCTTGCTAAAGATTCTGAAGCCTCAAAGGTGAAAGAGAAACACAAATCAATTGCCCTTAAAGCCAAAAAAGCCTCAAGCGATGAAGAGAACTCCTCTTCGGATAGTAACGATGAGGAGTATGCCATGGCGGTAAGGGACTTTAAAAAGTTCTTTAGAAGGAAGGGAAGATACGTCAAACTACCGTATAACGATAAGAAAGGATTCCGGAAAAGCAAAGAGGACGAGAAGCCAAGGGATGATCGTGCTTGCTTTAAATGTGGGGACCCAAACCACTTTATTAGTAAGTGTCCCAAACGGGATGATCAAAAGGCATTTGTGAGCGGCTCGTGGGGAATGAGCGAGGAGGAGGACGAAGAAATTTGTCTCATGGAAAATGACGAGGTATGTCACGAATACTATAGTAGCTCATAACTAAACAATGACTCATTGCATAATGAATATGACGAACTTTGCAAAATTAGCTTAAAAGTAATTAACAAAAACAAGTTTTTGAAAAATCAAAACCAACATTTAGATAAGGAAGTCATAGAGTTAAAAGCAAAATTGAAACGTCTAGAAAAGGGTAAAATAGCAAGTGGCGAATGTGAACTTTGCGTTCAACTTCAAACACTAGTTGATCAACTAGATTCTAAAATTGCTAGAATGAGTACTAATACTTTAGATATGATACTAGATAGTGTTAAAATTGGAAACAACCAAAAAGGTTTAGGCATTCAGCAACTTGATGCGTCAACTAGTGAAAACAAAGAAACACAATTTGTTAAGGCACTAGAAAAACAAGCCACTGTTGTGGCGGATCCCACGGATCCCACAAAAAGGGAACCGGCTAGTGTACATGTAACACCCCCAAATTTGGTTTAGTGGAAGCATACGTGTTATGTGGAATGTTACGAAATCAGAGATCACAACACAAGAAATAAAGAACGGAACACATACTCCATTTGATTTCATAAAATAGTTTTAAAACATTATCTTACAACATTGTTTGGATAAAATGGGCACATCCCATAAGTTCAGTGGTCCCAATTTAAAAATATCATTATGTGTAAAAACACTTCTTTAGATATTACTACGACCATTTACCACCTCTTGCCTTGCATCCATGATCACAATTTAAACACCTGAGAAAATATGCTAAAAAGGTCAGCTGAAAGCTGGTGAGTTCATAGGTTTAAATTAAAACAGTAAGTTGGACCATAATCAAAGTCATATAATCATTACAATGGATATAATGATATATGTATGAATGTCTATTACGTTAGCTCTAAGTTCATGCAACCGATACTAAGACAGTTTTTGTATCCTAAATGATATCATACAATGTATAGGCCCAATGCGAGTGTTTTGTCCCTCAACACTCGATTCCGACATGGTATACGTTTCGCCTTGGCCTACGCATGGCCAACCGAACGGAGGAGTCACCCTCAATAGATCTATTTATAACATTCGCGCTTCCCAGCAGGGAACTGACGGTTCATGAAAAAGGGGCATTTCTAGGGACATAAGGGCTTAGGCTAAACCACGTAATAGTAATCATGAAATAGTTCAAGTCCATAAAAGGTTTTGCATATTTTCTCACCCCATAATGTATAAAACAATTTATCAAATAAAAGAGGGGCTAAGAAACTCACCTTAGCAAATGTGCAATCCAAAAGTGGGATTTAGTGAATGTTGTGAAGCGGCACCGACATGCGACCTAGATAAGGAGGGCAATGTTTTAGTTCATTGTTTTAAGTATTACTTACTTAAAATAATTAATTTAATCTTGTTTTCACAACGGTTTTAAAACCGAACTTGGTCAAAGTATTTTACTAGTAAGTATATGATTGTATATATACTCACTCATGTTGACGTTATAATGGTATTAAAACCCAAAGTTTGGTTTACAAAATAATTACGAAATTCTATTAGTAAGTATATAAATGTATATACACTTATTTAAGTTGACACATAATAGTTTTGTCAAAATCAATATTAGTTTATTTATTTTCTAATTGTATTTAGAAAATATTTAAGTTAAAGTTGAAGACTCTCAAGTTTATTAGTTGACAAAATGATATAGTAGTCTTCATTTACTTATTAAAATTTGTTATTAATATATATAGTTCTCAACTAGAAATTTTACTTGACATACATATGTCTACACATTGACGTTAAGCTTTGACGTAGACCTTATTAAGTAATCATGTTTTAAGCACTTGTTGTTTATGTTAAACCCTTACACATGTTTACTTGTATTGAGACTTTTTACCCTTGACGTTATTTCAATATGTAACGAAATGAAAGGATAGAATAGGCGGAAATAAGTTTAGTGTTATAATTTAGTCCCGGTATACATTACACGTTTTATTTTGCCGACTCACTTAACCACCCACGAATACCCCGAAATCCTCATGGGCTGTGGCCCGGTATCGTTTGTATTAGGGTGTCAGGTTTGGGCCTGAGCACAAAACTAACCAAAAACTCTTTTAGAAAGACAAGGCTTTATGGCTTAGGCTGTGGCCCAGAAGTTTGATAGTAAAACTGCTATTGACAATTTCGAAGGCAGAAACTTGTACCAAAATTTTGTGGTAAAGATTAAACGCATAATTCTAAGGGTACATTCAAGGGTGCACGATGCTATCATTTCGGGGCTTAAACTCAAGCCGAGGATGTCACGACTGGTGTGTTTCAGCCCATATTCGGCTACCTGTCGTGTCCATAACATCCCGTATGGTACTCGAGATTAACCCATTGACTGAAAAGTGAGAGCAAAGGTGTGGCGAAACCATATGTTAGTTGAGTACTACTCAACCCGGTTCCATTCCGACAACCTATTATACTATTACGGACCGTGACAAAATATAGGCTAATCACATTTATTTAGCAATAGGTACTCTCGACTTGGGCTCTTAACCTAGACGAACATAACAAATTTAACACAAGGCTCATAGTCGAAATCCGAGACACAGGGCACCATGATAACAAGCATTGGTTTCTCCAATTAAGACAAGATTATAACATGGTATCGACACAATTTGATTGACACGGATGTCGACTGGAAAAGGACTTCCTATACAAATTAATGACACTCAACATCCCTTTTCCAAATTCAATACCTACTGTTACTTGTAGAATTTATAAAACTCAACTTCTAGTTTTCTTGTTTCATACTTCTCGACAGAAAAACCCAACAAAGTAAAAGACCAAATTAAATTTCAACACCCAAATCATTTACCAATATACAAACAGATTTTCAACCTCGAATAACACTTAACCATACAATCAAATTATCAATTTTGCTAACAACCAAATTCATAAATTTTAACAAATTACAAGGTTGGAATAAGTTCTTACAACAAGAGTGATGACAACGAAGTCGAAGGTCAACCCGAGTATCTAACACCACAACTGGACCCAATCAATCCGTGGTAAGCACCCAAGCAGAAGTCTTCCTATGCTTCTCAGTTTTCTTATCCCTTTGTGGTGAGATTTGGAGTGTGATACTCTTGGGTTGCCTCGACTGAAATTAAAAGGAGAGAACAAAAGTAGTTTTGACTAAACTTTTCAACTTGGGAGATGGTGTAGTACCATATTAAGGTAAGAGCTTCTTCTCTCTCACACCCATCTCCACACTAGGTGGTTTATTATTGGAAGAGTAGGAAGGAGATAGTGACTTGTGAAGCTCCTATGGCTACCCATGGACTCTTTTTCTTTTGTGTGGCTACGCGTGTGTTGGTGAAGAATCAACAAAAACATTCACCAAAGTGCTAAGGTTGAAGAAGCATGATGAAAGAGACTTTCCCAGACTCCATATTTAGCCATCATTCTTGTGGGCTTGCGTTGACCTAGGTGAAGATACTAGGATAGCAGGAAAAAAATTCTTTTGGAGAGGGACAGGTTTTGTTGTTATCTCTTTTAGAGAGAGAAAGATATGTGGAATATTGGAGGGATGGGTGACGACAAAACCGAGAAAGAAGCGGAGGGGGGGCGGTGATATCTAGGGTAGATGGTTGAGTTTTGTGTTTTTGTTAAATTAATTTGTACAATACTTTTGTGATAACTTTTGTGATAAACCTTTTAGTTATTAAGTGGTATGATTTAAAGTAAAGGTTATGTTAAATATTCTTGTGTCCCGCAATATAAAAACGTGACTGAAGTATTAAAGTTTGAATACTTTCATAATGTAATATCTTGTGAACACGTTTTCTGAGTTATTATTGTCTTGATAATATTCTCCATTACGGGGATTTACCATTTGTTTTGTTTGCCCTTATCATAGTGTCGGTACGCGTGCAGTGTCGGTCACTGGGAAAAACGAGATAACCTCTCGTCTTACAATTTTAATCATAAGACAATAACACAATATTCATATTATGAAATGAATGCAAAAGAAGTGCTATAGGCTACTGTATGCGAGTTATCTACTCAAATGATCAGGCAAAGCTTATGCATGCTTAATGACTAGGCTTAGTAATAATAAATTACCATTTATTATTTAAATATGAGTGAAAATTTACCGTGTGTCACATCCTCCCCGCCTTAGAAGGAAAACTGTCCTCGGTTTTCAGTTAGAGTTACTTGCTGAAGTTGAGAAAAGGTGTGGGTATTTACACTTGACTTCATCTTCACGTTCCCGCGTGTATTCTGGACCTCTTTGAGAGTTCCAACGAACCTTAACGATAGGAATACGGCTTTGCTTAAGCCGTTTGATTTCTCGATCCATAATCTCAATGGGTCCTCGATGAAATTCAATCTTTCTTCAACTTGGATTTCCTCCAAGGGAATAGCAGGAGTTTCGTCAGAAAGGCATTTCTTCAGGTTGCATACGTGAAACACGTTGTACACAGAGTTGAGTCCTTATGGCAATTCGAGTCGGTAGGCTACCGGCCCAATTCTTGCGAGAATTTTGAAAGGTCCAATGTAACGAGGATTTAACTTTCTACGTTTTCCAAAACGGATTACGCCTTTCCATGGCGTTACAAATCCCTAGTATGAAAGGGTGGTTCTCCGAGTTGTTCGCACCAGAATAGTTGTTCGCACCAGAATAGTTGTACATAACGTATAGTCCTGATGGTAATCCGAGTTGGTAAACTACCAGCTCGATCTTGGAGAGGATCTGATTAATCCTACGAAATAAGGTCTTGCCCTTTGCGTTTTGTTAAAATGATTTATGCTTTTCTGAGGCGAAACCTCAACCTAACTTTCTCGTCGACTTGAACTTCAAGCGGCATTTAGTCCTATATTTATTTACTTTGACGATCAGAGTTGTTTGCATTTGGTCTCTGGTCCGCACACTATTATCAATTGTTCTCGATAAAAGCTTGGAGCCATTGGACTGGTTCCTTGCCGATCTCTGTTCTGAACACGATTGACTTGCGCTTTTGACCATACAGTACCTTATGAGATAGCCTGTTGTCGTAAGGGAATTCGGTTGAGGCAACTTGTCTGCTCCATCCAATTTTCAAACAAGTTACTCATGTTCGAAGTATAACTTCTATAGCTTGAATGGTCCTTCCCTTTAGTCCATTAGTCGGAAGATGGTAGGTGGTACTCATTTCAGATGAATTCCCAAGAACTTTGGAGTGGTCCTTGAAAGTTTGATGTGAATGGTTATCGCTATTTGGAATGAGGAGAATTGAAATGCTATGACTTGTAGCTCTTTTGCTTCAAGCAAAACCGTGCGAGTTTGTCCATGTTGTCGTTCTTCTTTGTTTGGTAGAGATAGGTGGATTTGGTGAGATGATCAATTATTATCCAAGTAGAGTTATAATCGGTAGAGGTCTTTGGTGACTTGGTACTAAAGTCCATTGTTATGCATTCCCATTTCTATCTGGAAATTTTGGTTTGTGTATGGAGATTTGATGGTTTCTGATTGTTTGAATTTTTCTTTTCGAACATGCTAAGTATTGTTTGACATAGGTCAAATACCAGCCTGCATGTTTGGTACTCAGTATAGATTTCTGGATCAAGGTGCATCTTGTCGGACACTAGATGAGTATTACTCCTGGCCTTAATGAGGTTTACACATATGGGATTACAAATCCCTTCATGGCGTGGGTCTCAACGTTGGTTCTTGGGGATAAGATTCCCTTTGCCCTTTTTCGACTCCATTTCACTTTCAGGTATGTTGTAACAGTTTTATTTAGTCGATTCTTCCTTTGAGTGCCACTACTTGAGCCTCAAAATTGTAAATGGAAGGGGTGAACTAGATCTTTTGTTTCCCTCAATGATTTGGCTTTAAAGGGTTTAGTATGCTAAATGTTGCTTAGAGTATATGTGGTTATGACCGTTTTGCCCTTGGTGAGTATGAATGTTGTGATTGAACCTAAGTTGCGACTCCAATTATTGGTGTCGTCACGTGGTCAACTTCCTTTTGATTCCATACATTCCGTAGGACCTTGTGGTCGGTGTACACTGTACTCCCTTGATGTAGTAAGGATAGCATTTCTAGGTTTTCCTAGTGTGATCATGTTAGGTCCTAACTCCAATCTGTGCACTGCGTAGTACTCCTCATGAATCTTTGGGTGTTGGGTATTCTATACCATTATTTTCCTCTTTGGATCAGGATAGTTTTCAGCTCTAGTGTAAAGCATCTCCTTTAAATGGTAGAGTCGCTGTCATACTCAGGTATATCTAAAACAGGTACTCCACACGATTTTTTTCCTTGGGTCGTGTGTGTGGGTGCTTGTTGGGTTGACCTATGGTGTATGGCGATCTATTACTTTCTTTGTTCAGTGTAGATGATAGGATGCTAAGTATGAATAGGAATATTCGAGGTGCCAGTTCCTGTGTCCAATGTCCTACAAGGCACTAAATCGTTGTCGAGGGTCCAAACTTTTCACATTTGTTTCCTTGGTAGGGGATCTCTTCCCTCAGGTGGCACGATTTATTCTATTCCCGTGTATGTGAAATGTCTGGCTTTTTTTTTTTTTTTTTTTTTTTTTTTTTTAAGAGGGGATGTCGATATGAGATATAAACACAATTTTTTCTATTTCATGGTTGTGAGTTAAGCACTCCCTTTATCATGACCCGGCAAGAATTTCAAGAATTTTAACCATGCCCGCGCACGTTACCCCTCCCGAATTATACATAGGTGATCAGGCTATGTATAATTGGGGACCGGTGACGTGTTGTTCGGTATAGTCTTAATCTTGGTGTATTTATTCTTTGGTCAGCGGAAACGTTGCAAAAGTTCATGTGCGAAGTTTTGGTGCGATGGTTTATAAGATTTGCTAGGCCAACCAATTTTGTCAACATGACCTATAGCTCGTTTGACCAAGATGTGTGAAACAATGGCAACTTGGTTAGAGATGGAACGTTGAATTTGTGATTTTTGGCGAGGTAACAGTTTGAGTTGGCCTTATCGGTATTGATAATAATACCTTCACAATTTTTGAAATGTGGATTTTTCTAAAACATCTCGTTGGGTGATACTAATTTGTCAGAGAGACTAGTCGAACAACCAAGATGACTTTCTCTTATCTTCAGAGAAATCCTTTCATCGTGACAAGATAGTTGAAATCCTTAATGATATGGTGAAAACGGTCATGGAGAAGACATATATCAAGATAACACGATAAGAACAACAGATACATTACTAAGGAAAGGTTCAGTACATTAAGGTTTCATAGAGAAGTACTTTAAAGTAGACTACGACTTGGAAGTTTAAACTAAGCTTTATTACAAACAGAATCTCTAGCTAACTTAGTTTCTTCCTCGGTGTCCATTGGGAGCCTGAACAATTCTTCACACTTTCTTCAGGAAATTTTTTTGACAGTTGTTGCCTTCATGCTGACCCTCCCTATCCGGGCACATGCTTTTGATGTGGTCTTTCATTCCACATCCATGACATGTCATTGTCTCCCAATAGAGTTGCTTACAATCTTCCATCTCATGCCCAATTCTTTTACAAATTCCACAAGGTGTAGGGCATTTTCCATAGTGGTAATATGGGCACATATTGCACTTGGGTTTTGTCCCGGCATACCTTACTTCTCGCTTGGTTTTAGTAGTCCCAACTTCAGCCGTCCATTGACGCTTGCTTGATTGTTGCATTTGATCTTCCTCACTATCATATTCCCAGTTCCTCTTGCTACCACAGTACCCCATTGCTTTGCCTTGGGGCAGTGACTCTGTCAATCCAGAAGTCGCACCAGTAGCTTCTTGAGTGATAGTAGGTGCGAATGCAACAACGTTCCTCCGAATTTCGGGTGAAAATCCCCAAAAGTATGCTTTGAGTTTTCTTTCCTCAGGTCCTATCATGTCAGGACAAAGTTGGGCCAGTTCACGAAAACGGTTGGTGTACCCTTCGAGGTCATTCCCAATCATAGTTAGTCCACAGAGCTCTTGTTCCATCATTCGCAGTTCATTTCTTGAGCAGTATTCCGCAATCATCATTCTCTTCAGGGTGTCCCACTGAAGTGAGTAAGCAACGTCTATTCCCACTAAATGGACATAAGTGTCCCACCATGTGAGGGCTTGATGCCGAAAGGTGCAAGTAGCATACTTGACCTTACAATTTTCCGCGCAACTCTGTTCGCGGAAAATTGTCTCTAACCTTTCTAGCCATTTTGCCAAACCTATGGCTCCTTCAGTCCCCTCAAATCTTTGGTGGTTTACGTTCACGAATTCTTGGTAAGAGAAATTTCGTGTTGTAGACGTCTTACAAACAACTTCTTCCCTATTCCCCTGGCTGATGTTGTTGATGTTGTGATTGACTTGATAGTTAGCAATCCTTGCAGCAACTCGTTCGGTAACAGATTTCTCAATGGTGGTTGTGTCCATGTTCTGCTTTACTAGAAACATTTTCCTTCAACCACAAGAAATGACAACAATGAGTCTTCTACGGGTATGGGGACCATGGTGGAGATCCAATAAGTTACAACATGCACTACTTCTCAATCAAGTATTTCCTAGGTTGTATTGACTGGATATCACGTAGACTTAGTCTATTATGATGATGTTAAGAAAACAGAGATTGGTTGGAGTGAGTTTAACATAAGGTTATCATTCACAAGACGTTGTTTATTATGCATAGCTGTTCATCACCATAAAATCGATTACATTCTAAGAAGATTCCTGGCTCATAGGGCCGATACATAACAAGCGTTCATTGACTCGCTCTAGTTTGCCATACAACAAAACTATTACTAGCGTTTTTATTGAAACCACTCATCACAACGTCTAACACAATGCAAAGTGAAATTTAAGCACTTCCCGGTGCTGCCTCGGGTTGACTTTGTTGAGTTGCTTTCCATTCCTCTAACTCTATGAGCTGGGCCTCCATCCTGGCAAATTTGTTGTTGGCCTCATTTGCCCTACTCTCCATAGTACGTCTTTGAAATTCTACGACACCCTCCAGATACCCCGACTCAGTTAGTGCTACTGTAGTAGCGGTCTCCAACCGTGTCAACCGACTCTCAATCTCTGTGAGACGTCCCTGGGTCTCTCCCGGAGTTTGCAGAGCACACCTTTCAATGTGGTCTTCAAGGCGGGCAATTATTTCATTCAAATTCTCACGAGTTCCCTCTAATACTGTTCCAACATCGTTGTAGCATTCTTTGAGTTTTTCGCCAAGCGCTTGTAGTTCTTCCACCACTTCTTCAATCCCTTCAATCCTTTCTTCTGGTAATACTCCCAGATGGTCTGACATCTCTTCTATTTGTTCCTCATGACGTGTTATGCGTGCCATAACTTTGTCGAGAGATGGTGGTCTAGCAGTGGCTGCTTCCGAAGTTTCTCCAACTTCAAACACACTAGGAGGTGGTGTACCAGAAGACGATGGCGATGATGTAGAGAGGCATATTCTCTTGCCAGCAGGTATCTCCCAACTAAGAAGTGGATCTCTTTGGTACCCTGGTGAGATTGTAGGAGTAGTGGAACTGGTAGGTATAGTACTGATAGTAGTGATGATTTGGAAGTGAGCAGGTGGAGTGTGGGTGGTACTCTCCTGGTGAACTTGATACACTACCTTGTATGGGTTTCCAGTGTCAGGAGTGAGTTGGGAAGGGGCTAGGATGCGTTCAGCAGGTGACAAACCTTCTGTTGTGTCATCGCATCCAGCTCCAGAGTGAGGGGAAGACATGGTCTGTGACAAGACGGTGTATATGTGTAAGTATATGTAAAAATATACTTATAATAGATATGGGGTAGTGTTGGGTCTATTATAGATTTGATGATACAAAACAAGAAGAATGAAACATGAAGGACTAAAAGTGACAAGAAGGGAAACTACAAAAAGATGGAGGATTTGGAAGATTCTAGAAGATATGCTTAAAAGAATATTTAGTTTCCTAATTGTATTATGATTCCTCTTGTAAACCCTAGATGTCTCTAGTATATAAAGAGACATAGGGTCATTAGTTTTAAAGTACGTACAAGATGTAGACGTCTACTAAAGGTGTGTGTGTGTGGGAACCTAGGCGTAGGGAAAACGCCTAGGGTTTAGTTAGTTAGTGTTAGATCAAGTCTTTGATCTTTATTATAGTTAGTTAGTTAGTTTATGATAATAAAAAACCTTGTTCATAATAATGTTGATTCTATGTTTGAATATTCCGCTTTCATTATTATGTGTTCCTAGATATAATATTAGACCTAGTCTAAGAGCTTTCAACGATCTTCACATGTGGTATCAGAGCCTGGGGCTCGTGATATCTAGGATTTATTCAAGGTTTTTTATGTCGATTTTATGAAGAAAAGATGGGTCGCAATTTTGTGTTTGGTGCCTGATCAAGACCTGTGCCAAAAGAAAAGAAAACAAGGTAACCTCGTACCAATAATTTGTGATTTCATACTACTTTTTAATTGGTTGGTGGCTTCTTGAAGATTTGATTGGCTGTACTCACGCATGTACTATTATTGTTTCAATTCGAATGATTAATTCTGGTATCACGTGTAAGAAATATTAATACTAATGGAGTGGTGGACCAATCTAGTGCGATAGCAGTACATGGTATATACAATGGTCCTTATTTATTTAATGGTACTGATTGGTTATATCGGAAGTTTATATATTTGATTAATTCAATGGATGAGAGGTTGTACTGGTCACGTGATGGGTCCAAGAATTTTGTAGATCCATGTTTAATATTGGTTTCTCACGAGATATATATTGATCAAGTAGATTGTTGTGTACTGCATGAATTTAAGATAAAGATATTTAAACTCGTACACATTACAGAGAGCGAGTCAATAGGTATAGGTTTGTCATGATTTTTCATGGTTGATCGTGATTCAGAGGCATGTGATTGGACGAAGGGATGAAATTGCTCAGCATCGCTTGATCATAGGATCGAGGTTATTGATTTCTAGAAATCCGCTGCGTTTTCTTCAAAGTACTGCTCGTGTTTAAACGTACTGCTCTGCTAAATTTAAAGTACTGTTTTGCTTATGGTCCTCATAAAAGTACTGTTATTGAAAGTACTGCTCGATTCAAAATACTGCTTGGAGGTTTTTAAAGTACTGCTCGATGCAAAGTACTGCTTGGAGGTTTTTAAAGTACTGCTCGAAAGTACTGCTGATTATTGAAAGTACTGTTGTTCTCAAAGTACTGCTCAAGGTTTTTGCATAATTTATTTGGATTGGCAGTATTATGGTTTATTACGAGGAGATTTGGAATTAAGGGGAAGTCGAGCATAATTATTGTTATGGTTTTTGGACGACACACACACAGGTTATTGTTCACACACACAAGGAGTTTGGTGATTTGTTCTTAAAAGATTCAAAAAGGCTCGTATTTGATTCTTATGGATTAATTGATTACGAAGAAGGTTGAATATCATTTATTTGATGTTGTAGTTGAGTTTCACAGTTTTTTGTTCTTATCATATAGCTTGATAAATCTAGCAATGTGTGATTTTTCTTATGATGCTCTATGCACACATTGGCTATCACTTAAAGGAGTTACATTGTAGTGCTCAGTGTCTCATACTAGTTGAGGATTTTTGTCAAGGGATTGCGGTCTACTTATATTTGGTTCGTATAAGTATGGAGTTCCGTGGATAGTACAAGATTTAAGACACAAGTTTGGGAAATTCTACTTCTTCATCAAATTCGTTATACTCGGTTTTCTTCACAAGTGATCATTACAAGGAGCTTACCGATTTGAAGAATCAAGAAGATGGTTAACATATGGGTTTCAGGGGAAGCTTATTGTTAAATGTTTAATCATCTACATGCATCACTCAAGGGGAAGTGTTTGATTTTTACTAGTATTGATCATTATTACTACTGCTAGTTGGAGTTTTCTACTGTTTTGGATCCATTTTTCTTATGGTGCGTAATGGTGGGTGATTTGAAGCATTGGAAGTCTTAGATTGGAAGTATGATATTGGTTCGTGGTGGTCAAGATCATTATTTGCATATGTTCCTTATTTAGATAATAACAAAAAGGGGAAGAGATGTTTGAGTGACATGTTCAAGTCAAGGGGAAGCATGGAAGATAAGAGTGTTTCATTCATGGTGAGATTTAATGATCTCAACTTCTGCTACTTCGTCTAGGGAAGTTCGTACAAGAACTGTGTTTGTTTTGTCATCATCAAATAGGGGAAGATTGTTGGGTCTATTATAGATTTGATGATACAAAACAAGAAGAATGAAACATGAAGGACTAAAAGTGACAAGAAGGGAAACTACAAAAAGATGGAGGATTTGGAAGATTCTAGAATATATGCTTAAAAGAATATTTAGTTTCTTAATTGTATTATGATTCCTCTTGTAAACCCTAGATGTCTCTAGTATATAAAGAGACATAGGGTCATTAGTTTTAAAGTACGTACAAGATGTAGACGTCTACTAAAGGTGTGTATGTGTGGGAACCTAGGCGTAGGGAAAACGCCTAGGGTTTAGTTAGTTAGTGTTAGATCAAGTCTTTGATCTTTATTATAGTTAGTTAGTTAGTTTATGATAATAAAAAACCTTGTTCATAATAATGTTGATTCTATGTTTGAATATTCCGCTTTCATTATTATGTGTTCCTAGATATAATATTAGACCTAGTCTAAGAGCTTTCAACGATCTTCACAGGTAGTGAATTAATAAATAGGCAATATAACATGCAGTCATATCTAAATGAATTCTAAGTAAAATGGCAAGTAAGGCAAGCGGCAACTGGCGGTCGTAGAGTGATGTTTTTGTAAAAAGTAGTTATAGTTTAGGGTTTATATGTACCTAGTTCTCTATAACTTAGGCTCTGATGCCAATCTGTAACACCCCCAAATTTGGTTTAGCGGAAGCATACGTGTTATGGCGAATGTTACGAAATCGGAGATCACAACACAAGAAATAAAGAACGGAACACATACTCCGTTTGATTTCATAAAATAGTTTTAAAACATTATCTTACAACATTGTTTGGATAAAATGGGCACATCCCATAAGTTCCGTGGTCCCAATTTAAAAACATCATTATGTTTAAAAACACTTCTTTAGATATTACTACGACCATTTACCACCTCTTGCCTTGCATCCATGATCACAATTTAAACACCTGAGAAAATATGCTAAAAAGGTCAGCTAAAAGCTGGTGAGTTCATAGGTTTAAATTAAAACAGTAAGTTGGACCATAATCAAAGTCATATAATCATTACAACGGATATAATGATATATGGATGAATGTCTATTACGTTAGCTCTAATTTCATGCAACCGATACTACGACAGTTTCTATATGCTAAATGATATCATACAATGTATAGGCCCAATGCGAGTGTTTTGTCCCTCAACACTCGATTCCGACATGGTATACGTTTCGCCTTGGCCTAAGCATGGCCAACCGAACGGAGGAGTCACCCTCAATAGATCTATTTATAACATTCGCGCTTCAACAGGAACCGACGGTTCATGAAAAGGGGCATTTCTAGGGACATAAGGGCTTAGGCTAAACCACGTAATAGTAATCATGCAATAGTTCAGGTCCATAAAAGGTTTTGCATATTTTCTCACCCCATATGTATAAAATAATTTATCAAGTAAAAGAGGGGCTATGAAACTCACCTTAGCAAATGTGCAATCCAAAAGTGGGATTAAGTGAATGTTGTGAAGCGGCACCGACACTCGACCTAGATAAGGAGGGCAATGTTTTAGTTCATTGTTTTAAGTATTACTTACTTAAAATAATTAATTTAATCTTGTTTTCACAACGGTTTTAAAACCGAACTTGGCTCAAAGTATTTTACTAGTAAGTATATGATTGTATATATACTCATTCATGTTGACGTTATAATGGTATCAAAACCCAAAGTTTGGTTTACAAAATAATTACGACATTCTATTAGTAAGTATATAAATGTATATACACTTATTTAAGTTGACACATAATAGTTTTGTCAAAATCAATATTAGTTTATTTATTTTCTAATTGTATTTAGAAAATATTTAAGTTGAAGTTGAAGACTCTCAAGTTTATTAGTTGACAAAATGATATAGTAGTCTTCATTTAATTATTAAAATTTGTTCTTAATATATATAGTTCTCAACTAGAAATTTTACTTGACATACATATGTCTACACATTGACGTTAAGCTTTGACGTAGACCTTATTAAGTAATCATGTTTTAAGCACTTGTTGTTTATGTTAAACCCTTACACATGTTTACTTGTATTGAGACTTTTTACCCTTGACGTTATTTCAATATGTAACGAAATGAAAGGATAGAATAGGCGGAAATAAGTTTAGTTTTATAATTTAGTCCCGTTATATATTACACGTTTTATTATGCCGACTCGCTTAACCACCCACGAATACCCCGAAATCCTCATGGGCTGTGGCCCGGTATTGTTTGAATTAGGGTATCAGGTTTGGGCCTGAGCCCAACACTAACCAAAAACCCTTTTAGAAAGACAAGGCTTTATGGCTTGGGCTATGGCCCAGAAGTTTGATAGTAAAGCTGCTATTGACAATTTCGAAGGCAGAAACTTGTACCAAAATTTTGTGGTAAAGATTAAACGCATAATTATAAGGGTACATTCAAGGGTGCATGATGCTATCATTTCGGGGCTTAAACTCAAGCCGAGGATGTCACGACTGGTGTGTTCCAACCCATATTCGGCTACCCGTCGTGTCCATAACATCCCGTATGGCACTCGAGATTAACCCATTGACTGAAAAGTGAGAGCAAAGGTGTGGCGAAACCATATGTTAGTTGAGTACTACTCAACCCGGTTCCATTCCGACAACCTATTATACTATTACGGACCGCGACAAAATATAGGCTAATCACATTTGTTTAGCAATAGGTACTCTCGACTTGGGCTCTTAACCTAGACGAACATAACAAATTTAACACAAGGCTCATAGTCGAAATCCGATACACAGGGCACCATGATAACAAGCATTGGTTTCTCCAATTAAGACAAGATTATAACATGGTATCGACACAATTTGATTGACACGAATGTCGACTGGAAAAGGACTTCAAGCATTAAAATGGGTTTCTAGCCGAATCAAACAACTCAACACTGAAAGGGTGATGACCATTTAATTTGCCAAAATTTCTTAAACAGGGACCTATACAAATTAACGACACTCAACATCCCTTTTCCAAATTCAATACCTACTGTTACTTGTAGAATTTATAAAACTCAACTTCTAGTTTTCTTGTTTCATACTTCTCGACAGAAAAACCCAACAAAGTAAAAGACCAAATTAAATTTCAACACCCAAATCATTTACCAATATACAAACAGATTTTCAACCTCGAATAACACTTAACCATACAATCAAATTATCAATTTTGCTAACAACCAAATTCATAAATTTTAATAAATTACAAGGTTGGAATAAGTTCTTAGAACAAGAGTGATGACAACGAAGTTGAAGGTCAACCCGAGTATCTAACACCACAACTGGACCCAATCAATCCGGAGTAAGCACCCAAGCAGAAGTCTTCCTATGCTTCTCAGTTTCTTATCCCTTTGTGGTGAGATTTGGAGTGTGATACTCTTGGGTTGCCTCGACTGAAATTAAAAGGAGAGAACAAAAGTAGTTTTGACTAAACTTTTCAACTTGGGAGATGGTGTAGTACCATATTGAGCTAAGAGCTTCTTCTCTCTCACACCCATCTCCACACTAGGCGATTTATTATTGGAAGAGTAGGAAGGAGATAGTGACTTGTGAAGCTCCTATGGCTACCCATGGACTCTCTTTCTTTTGTGCGGCTGGGCGTGTGTTGGTGAAGAATCAACAAAAACATTCACCAAAGTGCTAAGGTTGAAGAAGCATGATGAAAGAGACTTTCCCAGACTCCATATTTAGCCATCATTCTTGTGGGCTTGCGTTGACCTAGGTGAAGATAGTAGGATAGCAGGAAAAAAAATAATTCTTTTGGAGAGGGACAGGTTTTGTTGTTATCTCTTTTAGAGAGAGAGAGAGAGAGATATGTGGAATATTGGAGGGATGGGTGACGACAAAACCGAGAAAGAAGAGCAGGGGGCGGTGATATCTAGGGTAGATGGTTGAGTTTTGTGTTTTTGTTAAATTAATTTGTACAATTTACTTTTGTGATAACTTTTGTGATAAACCTTTTAGTTATTAAGTGGTATGATTTAAAGTAAAGGTTATGTTAAATATTCTTGTGTCCCGCGATATAAAAACGTGACTGAAGTATTAAAGTTTGAATAATTTCATAATGTAATATCTTGTGAACACGTTTTATGAGTTATTATTGTCTTGATAATATTCTCCATTACGGGGATTTACCATTTGTTTTGTTTGCCCTTATCATAGTGTCGGTACGCGTGCAGTGTCGGTCACTGGGGAAAACGAGATAACCTCTCGTCTTACAATTTTAATCATAAGACAATAACACAATATTCATATTATGAAATGAATGTAAAAGAAGTGCAATAGGCTACTGTATGCGAGTTATCTACTCAAATGATCAGGCAAAGCTTATGCATGCTTAATGACTAGGCTTAGTAATAATAAATTACCATTTATTATTTAAATATGAGTGAAAATTTACGGTGTGTCACAGTACAGCCAGGGATCCGTGGGTCTGCTGAATCAAACAGTGGTAATAACATAGTTTCTTCCTCTAGAACTGATTTTGTTATTGTTAATAAGAAGAAACCAACTCATACTACCACTAGACAACCACCCCCAAAATATAATCCTATTTTTGCAAGAAACAAAGCTCCATATTTTTCAAAACCTAACACGTCTAGGAGACTTAATAATGTTTACCCGAGAAGTAACCATCAAATGGGATGGAACCCAAATATGCAAAACGGATTTCCTTTTCAAAACTTTACACCATGGAATGCATATTCACCTTATCCATACATGTCTAACATGAATGGAATGTTTAACACTAATGGACCCATGAACAAATGGGGACCAAACTTTTGAGTTACATATTTTCTTAGGTGTGCTTAAAGGTCGACCTAGATCCGGATGAATGGGTCAAGGATAGCGGGTGCACGAGGCACATGACCGGCATTAAAGATCTATTCTCCACATATGAATCCTTCAATGGAGGAAATGTGGTGTTTGGAAATACCAAAAGTAAAATCATCAGTAAAGGTACGATTTCTAACGAATCTCTAACCATTAACGATGTGTGTCACGTAGAAAACCTAAACTTTAACCTCTTAAGTATAGGACAAATATGTGATAAAAAGTGCAATGTACTTTTACCAAACCGATAGTAAGATATTAAAAATGGCATAACCATAGGAAGAGGAATTAGGAAACATGGAGTCTATGTCATTAAAATTGGTAATGAACCTAAAGACAAACTTTGTCTTACCTCTATGGATGATACTTGACCTTATGGCATCAAGATTGGGTCATGCCAATATGCGACTTTTTCAATCATTGTCATCCAAAGATCTAGTAAGAGATCTACCTAAGTTAAAATATGAACATCACTTTTGTGATGCTTGTAATGTAGGAAAACAAGTCCATTCTAGTCACAAAGCTAAAAACATGGTCTCTACAACTAAGTGTCTAGAATTACTACACATGGATTTATTTGGTCCATCCGTTATCCAAAGTTATGGAGGCAACTACTACACTTTGGTCATAGTGGATGATTACTCTAGGTACATGATAACGCTACACGCGTCGTTCGGGGTCAAGGAAACTTCCTTTTCTTCGAGCAAGTTTTATAACACCCTAGGCAGTGAACCTAATCGTTGTAGTGTAGTAATTAGGGTAAGCCACGGGTATTGATATCGTTCTCTAGGGGAATAGTGTCGTTAGGCTGAAGTGTATATTGATTTAAGTCTAAAGGTGAGGGATGATTATTTTTGTATTTTTATATTTTTTATGGAATGGAAAGGTACGAATCTCGGGGTTTGGAGGTGAGGGTGTAATTAGTTGCTAGTCAACTATTCCAAAAGATACTAACTAACTAAGGGATCTACCAGTAACGTGAAGCATATCTACTTATGATGTATTACTCCTTGCTAGCTATCCAATTCTACCCTCTTTGAATTGTCACGTCCTATTGATGGTTGAATTGTCACGTCCTTATTCCTAGTTGCGTTGTGTGTCTAAGGTTGTAGGGTATGCGTTTCTCCCTAACTCTTTGAATTCACCTTTAAGTGTAGTAAACAAAATCCACTTATTCATTCATAAACTAACTTTAAGGTTATCTTTGATTTAGTAAACGAAATCCACCAAGTCATTCATAAACTATCAAAGATTTATCAAGTATTAAACACAACGATAGCCTAGTCGCACTCATAAGCTAATTACAATTAAGATAAGAAACAACCAATCAAACAAGAGACAGTAGGATGCAAGAATTATAAACTAAACCAATTAGATTCATTGAAGTTGTCACACCCTAATGATGAAGATAGACACAAGCATCACTAAGAAATCAATAAGATCTAATTAATTATATACAAGTTTCACACAATCATAAGCAAACACAAGGTGAATTAGCCAAGCATAATTAATGAAGAGCAAGCAACAATTGTGATAATTGAAGACATACCATAGAATTGGATAAACAAACAAACCATTACAAGATGTTTATGGAGTGGTTGAAACCCTTTAAGTTGCTGGAAAAACACCCACCTAAACCCCGGAATCGGACTTAGGGTTTAGGGCTTACAAAAGTGAAGTTATAATGTTATATTTATAGGCGATTTTACGTCGGCAAAGAGTGACGGCGTCACACCTATAGAGTGACGGCGTCGCGATGATTTTCTTTCACCGATCGTAGATTTTCTCGCTCGGTCGCGTGGGCTTTGAATCACCTAAACCGAGTTCGTATGCAAAAGTTATGGCCAAAACAAGATCGCCTACTTTGGCGCATGTTGTGACTTGATCGACTTGTGACGGCGTCACCTTATGGTTGTGCCGTCCCCTTCGATCTATGACGTCGTCGGATCAAATCTAGGGCGCCCGAGTTGCGACGGCCTACTCTTTTATAACCCGACGTCGTCACTTGAAAATAGGGTTTTGGCTTCGTCCGTCACAAAATCCTCCGACGGCGTCGCAGATAAGCGATGGACGCCGTCCCTTGTAATTTAGTAGCTTGAGTGTCTCGATTCTTGACTTTGGCCATTTTCTTCATATATCCGCGCCTTTTCGTCCAAATAAGTACCATTACGAGTTTGCCTTCAAGAGACCTAAAAGTGAAAAGGAACGATATTAAGCAATAACGGATACAAAAGTGATCAAATAAGGGCTTAAACGACCCTCAAAAGGTACCTTTTAAAACCTTATCAAATATCCCTACACTTGTTATTTGCTTGTCCTCAAGCAAATGTGCTTTTAGCCAATTAATTTATAAGTTAGGGGTCATGAAGCATTAATTCAAAGCGGTCCACAACACATATAAGCCCAAGAAAGTCATAACAAGCACGGAATTACATACTAGCACCTCACATGGGGTGTTTGGATACTCACATCTCTCTCGGTGTATATATGAAATATAACAAATAGGAAATGGAAGATAAACACTCATTAACCGGTCCTAGTACATAGATTACCATAGGCTTGAGAATAGATCAAACCTCCATCGCTTTGGCGTAAGCACCTAGGAAAGACTATCAAAGAGGTCTTTTAAAGGGTTGTAATGTTAGGCTTACGGTAGGGAAACAAAGGGTTTGGTGGGATAGGCTATTTAGTGGTGGCAAGTCAAAAATCTCTATGTTAAATGCATACGAAGAATGGCGTTGCTAAGCCAAGACTCGACACTCTAAAACTCTAGGTAACGGAAATAAACAAACATAAATTTAAAAGATAGATGTAGGATGGTAGCAGTATTTTTTTTTTTTTTTTTTTTTTTTTACACTCTATTTTTTTCTTTTTCTTTTTCTATATTTTTTTTCGATTTTTTTTTTTTTTTTTTTTCATACACTTTTACTCTACCATCCTCTACGATAACATCAAAATATTAGGGATTTATAGGCATATCCCTACACTTGAGTTTTTATTACTCTAACACTAATTTGACCCGAATTAAAAAGATCAAAACACTTAGGGTACATTATTACGCAACAAAGGGAATTTGAATTTAACGTTCCTTCCGTCATTTCATAAACTTTAACTTTTCCCATGAATCCCAATCATCCCAAAGCGTATACAAAGGATATGACTCGACTTAGCAACTTATGCAAGCAACT
Source organism: Chrysanthemum lavandulifolium (assembly GCA_022545495.1). NCBI lineage: Eukaryota > Viridiplantae > Streptophyta > Magnoliopsida > Asterales > Asteraceae > Chrysanthemum > Chrysanthemum lavandulifolium. The sequence continues at coordinate 193,655,576 of CM040242.1, forward strand.
AGATAATTGAACTAAGGGTTTGGGGTGATAACAAACATTTGCACTAAAAGTGAGTGCATAAGGGGTAGGCTAAGGCGATTTGGGTATATATTTGGGGTGGGGTGTAAACAATGTTTTCATTGATATTCGGAAAAACCGAAACATCACGAGAACCGCGAAAAGGATAGGCTCGAGGGTTAACTAGGGGTATCGTGTACTAAAGATGAGTACAACGCAAAGGGTGTGGGGAATTACTCAACCGATGTGGAAGAAGTAATTATATTACGTGTATCAAACAAGGGTTATCCTAATGCCTCTTATCATTTAGTTATTCCTAACTACACAAGTGTAGCCTCACTTGCGATCTCGGAATGCATCACAAAACAAGTTCTAGAATCTAATATATTACCGGTTCACACTCTAAGCATTAAAGATGAATGATTTTAATTCCTACTAATCTAAGGGCGATCCTCACATTTTGGGTGGAATTTGGGTGGTAAGGGTTTTTGTGCTAGTCATGCAACTTCCTATCCGTGAGACGCTTTTGTTAAGACTAATGGCCCACTCCTATATATTATGAAAAATTTTAAATTTGGTGCCAAAATTACCCTAACCGACATTTTCTCATGGTTTATTACACAATCACAATTGAAAAACAAATAATCAAGGATAAGCATAGTTTCAAAGTTCCCGCTTTATTTTCCTCCCACACTTAAACCGAACATTGTCCCCAATGTTCCCGAAAGTATCAAAGTTATGATAATTGGAAGGTAATAAAACGAAGAAACTAGTACTCCCGATTAGCTCGGTAGGATCCGTGTGTGAAGTAGTGGTTAAATCCTTTCCAAGAAGAATTTATGCGTGAAAAGCTCATCAATCTTATGTAACTTCTTCTTGATAAATTAAACCTGCACACTTGAAGAAAACAAACAACCCAACGCATCAAACCGAACAAAGAAACATCACAACAAGATGTAATTCCAGACTTAATAAGATATAATGCTTGTGGAATGGATGTTTGCGATTTTCTAGAAAATTAAGACCGAAAATTCCAAAAAATTTATAAGTAGCACGTAAAACGAAAAAGTAATCAGTTGTTTCGCTCCTTCGACGCCGTCAGTTGCAATCTGACGACGTCAAAGTTATCCTCGACAAAAAGCTTTTGCGATTTTCGAAAAAATTCGGAAAATTTACATCTTTAGAATCGGAAAATTTCGCAAAAACATCCATTATGACTCGATACAAGCATTTGACTCGAACAAACAAACATATATATCTTTTATTTAATTGTTATTCTCATGTTTACGTTTCTTTTGAAAACGTGTAATCCTCCCTACACTTATCCCTTATGTAAAATACCTTTATATGCAATTAAGACGAGGTTAAAACAAAATAAAGCATTTTACAAATTCAAACATGAGAATAAACAATCAATAAAAGATATACGACACACAAATAAAAATAAAACAATACACATGGGTTGCCTCCCAAGAAGCGCTTGTTTTTGTTCGAGTCACGAGCCCGACTCTACCCTTATTTAACGAGATAAAGGGAAGTTTTCCTACACTTAAGTTTAAGTGCGGGTGATAGTAGCGATACATACCCTTAGGGTGGAAATATGCCACGTGAGGTGAAGGGGGTGTGTGAATGGCTTCCTTCATCCTAAAACTACCCGGACTAAATTGGTTGATGGGTGGGTCGGTTCCTCGTTTATCTAAGGATGGAAGTAAAGATTGAGGTTCCGGTTCATCAACACTAGGAAATTCCCTAGAACTAAGAGTAAGACTGAGACTACAAGTATTCAAACCTATATTCTCCAGTTGCGTTCGGTTCAAATGTTCTACCTCCATTGGGATTCCTAAAGTCTCTTGTACTACTTCCGGGTAAGTCACGTGCGGTGTGTATGCCTTAAATGATGGTGGAACTTGTGGGATACCTTGTGGGTCTAGACTTTTCACCTCATCCTCAATCACATCTACATCATCTATATGCTCGTCATGTATTATTTCCTTAGGTCGTGATGAAACCAACTCTAGTAATTGATCCAACTTATGGTTTAATGCTTGGTTGCTTACCATAATGTTTTCATAAATTTGGTCAGTTCTCCTAAGGGCCTTACTAAAAATAGTTTCTAAACACGGAGGTTGTTCACGGAAGTCTATCCTAGGTGAAGGCTCAAACGAAGCATAGGTTTCACTAGATGAGGTATTTTGTGGGCTTGATGGAATGGTGCAATCCTCAAAAGGTTTATGGACTTGGTTACTTTCTTCCCACCATCTTGAATAATCCGCTTTGGTAATATCATAATTTCTTATGAAAAAACCTAATTGCGGATAGAGTGGATTCGCGTTCTCCATAACGGTGAACGGAAGAGTCAATGGAAAAGTTTTACGAACAAAGGCACAAAGAAGGGGGATAGACTACAAGGAAGCTAATAAAAAAAAAAAATCTCACTTGATAGGAATCTTGTGAGTAGACCTAAACGAGATAGAAATCAAGCCTAAACAATAACTATTCCGGCGTGGCGCCTAAAACTTGATAACGCTACACGCGTCGTTCGGGGTCAAGGAAACTTCCTTTTCTTCGAGCAAGTTTTATAACACCCTAGGCGGTGAACCTAATCGTTGTAGTGTAGTAATTAGGGTAAGCCACGGTATTGATATCGTTCTCTAGGGAATAGTGTCGTTAGGTGAAGTGTATATTGATTTAAGTCTAAAGGTGAGGATGATTATTTTGTATTTTTATATTTTTATGGAATGGAAAGGTACGAATCTCGGGGTTTGGAGGTGAGGGTGTAATTAGTTGCTAGTCAACTATTCCAAAAGATACTAACTAACTAAGGGATCTACCAGTAACGTGAAGCATATCTACTTATGATGTATTACTCCTTGCTAGCTATCCAATTCTACCTACTGAATTGTCACGTCCTATTGATGGTTGAATTGTCACGTCCTTATTCCTAGTTGCGTTGTGTGTCTAAGGTTGTAGGGTATGCGTTTCTCCCTAACTCTTTGAATTCACCTTTAAGTGTAGTAAACAAAATCCACTTATTCATTCATAAACTAACTTTAAGGTTATCTTTGATTTAGTAAACGAAATCCACCAAGTCATTCATAAACTATCAAAGATTTATCAAGTATTAAACACAACGATAGCCTAGTCGCACTCATAAGCTAATTACAATTAAGATAAGAAACAACCAATCAAACAAGAGATGTGGGATGCAAGAATTATAAACTAAACCAATTAGATTCATTGAAGTTGTCACACCCTAATGATGAAGATAGACACAAGCATCACTAAGAAATCAATAAGATCTAATTAATTATATACAAGTTTCACACAATCATAAGCAAACACAAGGTGAATTAGCCAGCATAATTAATGAAGAGCAAGCAACAATTGTGATAATTGAAGACATACCATAGAATTGGATAAACAAAAAACCATTACAAGATGTTTATGGAGTGGTTGAAACCCTTTAAGTTGTTGGAAAAACACCCACCTAAACCCCGAATCGGACTTAGGGTTTAGGGCTTACAAAAGTGAAGTTATAATGTTATATTTATAGGCGATTTTTCGTCGGCAAGAGTGACGGCGTCACACCTATAGAGTGACGGCGTCGCGATGATTTTCTTTCACCGACTGTAGATTTTCTCGCTCGGTCGCGTGGGCTTTTGAATCACCTAAACCGAGTTCGTATGCAAAAGTTATGGCCAAAACAAGTCGCTACTACTTGGCGCATGTTGTGACTTGATCGACTTGTGACGGCGCCACCTTATGGTTTTGACGCCGTCCCTTCGATCTATGACGCCGTCGGATCAAATCTAGGGCGCCCGAGTTGCGACGGCCTACTCTTTTATAACCGACGTCGTCACTTGAAAATAGGGTTTTGGCTTCGTCCGTCACAAAATCCTCCGACGGCGTCGCAGAGATAGCATGGACGCCGTCCCTTGTAATTTAGTAGCTCGAGTGTCTCGATTCTTGACTTTGGCCATTTTCTTCATATATCCGCCTTTTCGTCCAAATAAGTACCATTACGCTAGCTTGCCTTCAAGAAACCTAAAAAGTGAAAAGGAACGATATTAAGCAATAACGGATACAAAAGTGATCAAATAAGGGCTTAAACGACCCCTCAAAAAGGTACCTTTTAAAACCTTATCAGTACACATGGACTAAATTCTTAAAGAACAAAACGGAAACGTTTAATTATTTTATAATATTAAGCAAGAAAATCCAAAGACAACTAGGAAGTCCTATAGTGTCTATTAGAACGGATCATGGTAGGGAATTCGATAATGAAGTGCAATTTGGAGCTTTTTGTGACGCTAATGGTATTACTCACAACTTCTCGGCTCCTCGCACTCCACAATCGAATGGGGTAGTTGAAAGAAAGAATAGAACCCTACAAGAAATGAGTCGCACCATGCTAAATGAGCAATCCATACCTCAAAAGTTTTGGTGCAATGTCGTTGATACTTCAACGTACATACTTAATCGAGTCTTAATTCGACCAATTTTAGGTAAAACTCCATACGAGTTACTTCGAGGCAAAAAGCCTACGTTAGATCACTTTAGAGTCTTTGGTAGCAAATGTTTTCTTCTTAACACTAAAGATTACCTTACAAAATTTGATCCTAAATCAACCGAAGGTATCTTTCTAGGTTACTCTCCTAATAGCAAAGCTTACGTCATATTAAATAAAGAAACAATGAAGGTAGAAGAGTCATTAAATGTAAAATTTGATGAAAGTCCACCCAAACCCTCTCCACCTCTTGTCGATGACGAGATTGTTGAAAGTGAAGCTATTGCAATAAAGAAAAAGATAAATGAAGAAGAAGAAGAATCTTCAAATAATGAACTCATAAATATTAAAGAATCCAAAGATCACCCCGTAGATAAGGTCATAGGAAAGTTAAACGAAAGAACCTTAAGGTCTCAAGTTCAAAACCAAAGTAGCCTATTTTGTTTTGTTTCAACCATAGAACCTAAGAATACACAAGAAGCCATAAAAGATGAAAGTTGGGTAATGGCTATGCAAGAAGAGTTAAATCAATTTGTTTCTAATGATGTTTGGACACTTGTCCCTCTACCTAGTAATCAAACCATAATAGGAACCAAATGGGTTTATAAAAACAAGTTAGATGCAAACGGAGTAGTGTCTAGAAACAAGGCTAGACTCATTGCCCAAGGGTATAACCAACAAGAAGGAATAGACTTTGATGAGACATGTGCCCCCGTGGCTAGATTAAAGTCTACAAGAATACTTCTTGCTTATGCTTGTGCTAATGATCTTAAGCTTTATCAAATGGATGTCAAAAGTGCTTTTCTAAATGGTTTTATTAATGAAGAAGTATATGTAGCTCAACCTCCGGGCTTCATCGATTTTGAAAAACCTAAACATGTGTATAAGTTAAAGAAAGCCCTTTACGGTCTTAAACAAGCTCCAAAAGCTTGGTATGATAGACTCAATTCATTCTTAATCAAACACAACTACACCATGGGGTTAGTTGATAACACACTTTTTACTAAGAAAAGAGAGTCACACATAATCATTGTTCAAATATATGTAGATGATATTATATTCGGATCCACTTGTCAAGACATGTGTGATGATTTATCTAAAATCATGCATGACGAGTTTGAGATGAGTATAATGGGAGAAATTAGTTTCTTTCTTGGTATACAAATAAACAAGTAGAAGATGGTATCTGTGAAAACGTAGAGGAGGGGGGGTGAATACGTTTCCATTTCAAACTTAAAACTTTTGTATCAAATATAGTATAAACCATTGCATTTGCTAATCTCGACGCGAGGATGCATTTAACGTATTACGGCATGTAAGGCCAACCCCTTGACATCACATAAGATTCCGCAAGATTAATGGTTCATTATAAATCAAGTTTCACCATTATTAGTCCGGTTACTTTTTCTTGATCAAGCGTGTCATAATATGTAAAGTGTTAAATATAGTTTGTGACTATATGAAAGACCAAGTATGTATCACAAACATAGACATCAACTACATAGACAATAAACGATGTAATGCAAAAAGTAAATCGATAAGTAAAAGGATATGTGGAAAACTAGAAGGGGGGGTTGAATAGTTTTACCAATTTAAAACTTCCTTTTAAATACTTAGATCGACTTATGTCAATCTATTTGGTTGTTTATTTTGGACGTTGATAGATAGATATATAAATGTGTAATGAAAGATAAAGAGTAAGAAGCACATCACCACGACACAAGTATTTATAGTGGTTCGGCTACAAGGACACCTTCCTTGCCCTACTCCACTCCCCGAGTCACCTACTCGAGAGTTCGTAAACACTACACCAACTCCTTATGGCGGAGAAGCCTTCACAACGTCGCTTAACCTTTTTCCGGTACAAAGCTAAATATCGAGTTCTTTCACACCAAGGCGAACCACACCTAACACAACGTCGCCTACCCTTTATACGGTGCTAGGCTAACCACCGAGTTCTTTCACACCTTAGGAGAACTAATCCTTTACAACGTCGCCTACCCTTTATTAGGTACTAGGCTAAGTACCTAGTTCTTTCACACCTTAGGTGAACTACACCTTCACGACACAACACCTAATCTCAAGGAGATCTACTCCTTGTTACAAAGACCATCAAGGATATCACCATCCTTGTATATAAACAAATACATATATGTATAACGATGCACCTCATCGATTATACGACCTAGGCATTCTTCCCAAATGCTACTTGATTTGATTCTTTGGCATCCTTCACTAATGCCTTTGACACAACGCTTGGCACCCTTCACTAATGCCTTCGTCTTGACACCTTTAGCATCCTTCACTAATGCTTTGACACGGATGATGAGCACCTTTCACTAATGCTTTCATCTTGACACTTTCGGCATTCTTCACTAATGCCTTCAACCCAACATCTATGGAGAAAGGAAGAACTATCAACAAGATAACCTTAGTAGTCTTGATGATGACGAAGCGTGGCAACTCATGGACTTTGAGCTTGCATGCTTCAAGAGGTGGTGATCTTTCCTTTAGGAGGAACCTAGTAGATCACACTAAAACAAAAGACAAACTACATAGATCACTTAGATCTGAGGTTAGAGGGTTAGAATACTTTGGGGAAGTATATATGAAAAGTACACATAGAGAGGAAGAAATGGCTCTCTATTTATAGAGGAAATTCTCTTCTGTTTCCCCGGATCCCACGGATCCCTACCACAAGGGATCCGGCTAGCACAAAGCTAGGGATCCGTGGTCCGCTCCTCTTTGCCCATGGGTATTTTTGGTTATGGGTCATGGGTCATGGGTTATGGGTTGATCCATGGTTTTCTTTATAGATACAATGAACTTGGTTAAGTGGTATAAATAAAACCATGGGTTATGGGTCAAAACCATTTGCTAGTTTTTTTTACTTATTTAGTATATACTTGTTTTTACCCATTTTAGTATATACTTGTTTTTACCCATTTTGGTATACTTAGTTTAAGTATATGTTTAACCCAATATGTAAACACTAGTTGTTGTACATATGTATCTAAGTCATAAAATCACTTATACTTGTTTTAGTGTTTTATGTGAAAGCGTAAGTGTGTTAGAAAACTATTAACTCAAACTATTTACGTACTCTATTTGTTTCGTTAAAATGATTTTATATTTGTTATCGACAAAACATTAGAAGATCGTAAAATATAAATAAACGTTTTCACGGCTTATTTGTATTAACAATCTCCCTTTTGTTGATGACAAAACATAAAATTATTTTAAGGAAAAATCTAAAATTCGTAAAAGTTTGAATTTGTAGTTTTTACTTTCTTCTCCCCCTTTTTGTCGAAACAAAAAGTGTTAAAAGGAACTAACACAATTTTTATTGGAGAAAGAGAAAAAATGTAAAAATGTAAAGAGAGCAAGTGACGGAAATGGTACTCGTCTTAACTCCCCCTTGACGAGTCCATCCCTTTGAAAGGGCGTCAAGGACATAACATAAAATAAACTAATTGTGTTTGCAATTAAGTTTGCAAATGGTTCGTCTAAGTGACGAGAACGTGCTCCCCTTTAAATATTGCAATGTTGCAATGGGGTGTGTCATCAAGTGTAACCCAAAATTTGGATTAAGTTTGCAAATGATTTTGCAATGTCGTTTGACACAAAGCTCCCCCTAGCTTTATGGTGTCAATATCTTCATGTGTATTTTGAATAACTACAAAACAAAGGTTAGAAAAACAAGAGTATAGTGCATAATTTCCTGCATAAGAGACACAAGTTAGCATAAAAATAGTTTTCTGTCTCACGGATCCTACGGTTCCCTCCTAGTAGGGATCCGTCTAGGCAAATTAGAGGGATCCGTCTGGCTGATGAATAAATTCAGCAAATGGTGGTATAACAAATAATGTTATCACAAAAGTGAGATATGAATACAACGTAATCATATACTCAGAAAAATAGCAAGTAGCATGTATTTTCATAAAGCTAGAGATATGATATACATGACTCTAAAAACTAAGAAAATGATCGATACAAGACTTGGATGTTTTGAGGAGGTTCTACAAATGATGGTGGAGGTACATTGAGAAATGTAGGATGAGGTTTTACTAGGAATGAGGGTGGTGGTAATGGAAATTTTTCCATATGATCAAGTCCTTGGTGGTTCCTTGTTTCCAACGATGGATTAGTTGGTGATGTAGGTGGTTCCCTATTTAACGATAAGGTTAGTGAAAGGGAAGTTCTTGGTGGTGAATGCTCTAATGAATAGAGATTTGGGTGAGAGAGAGGCTTGGTGAAGGAGTGTAGTCCATGTTGTAGGAATGAAGGTTTAGACATTTTTCTAGAACTAGGTACGTTTGGTTTAGAGCTCGATGATCCCTTTTCTAACCTAAAAGTTTTAATGCTAATTCTTGCGGTTCTCTTGGCAATTGTTGATTGGGTTTGTTGAGGTGGGATTCTAGCACTATTATCTCTTACGGGTGATGATTCGGTGGATGGGAAATCCTAGCATTTGTGGGTTTAACCAGAGATGATTCGGTTGAGGAAATTTCATGTACAACACGATCAAGTTTCTTGGGTGGTTCTTGGGTGGATGAGTTAGCACTAGGAGCTTTCCTCATGATGAAATGATTAAAGAAAAGGTTTCTAAATACTGAGAATTATGTTGTGTTTGATGACTAAGGGATTCTAACAAGATGACTTATAAAGGGAAGGATTTAGCAAGTGCATTCAAGACTTAAGTCTCTAATATCCTTTGGAATGTGATGATTAGCATGCACAAGAGTCAACTTCAGAGTTTTACTGATCTAGGGATTTAATTAGGATGAGGTGGAGTGTTCAAGTTAGCAAGATGAGCTTGAAATGATTGTTCGAGCAAGAGTTGACATAAATCTATCACCCGGATCCTACGGTTCCCACCAATGGGGGATCCGTCTAGGCTAATCCTATGGATCCGACTCTCAGCAGCTAGGACAGGATAGAAGTGATGTTTGAAAGGTCTAAAGCCTATACCTTTTTCAGTTCTCCTAAGTGTCTTTCATGGAAGGGTACTTAATTGTTCAAGGGCAATGAGTGATGTAGCTAATGATTGCCTTATATGGAAGAAATTGGAACTTTTGTGAGTACCAATGAATAAACAAAGATGACACTAAAATCTTGAGAGTGTCAAATGGAGCTAAATGATCCTAGTGATCAGATAGTGACTTAGGATAATGTCTTGGAAAATATCCTAATGGTTTTGAGATGGGAAAACTAGGATTTGATCAACTTTGATCAATTTTGAGGTGAGGTTGATTTATGATCAATTTTGTCATAATCGAAAGATTTCTTAGCCTAGATGTGAGGGATCAAATAAAAAATGAAGTGTAAGTTTTGAGAGCGGAAGAGTGATGGATTAAAATAAAGTGATAGAACTATGAATATCTTAGAGTGTGATCTATGTGACTTGGAATGAGTAGGAAGGATCAACCTATCTTGATAAGGACTTAATCTACCTTAAGACACTATGTTTAGCTTAGTGTGAGGTGTTCTAAGGATGTGTTTGACATACAATGCTTGCAATTGCATTTTCTGTTTGTCGGATCCCACGGTTCCCTATGTGTAGGGATCCGTTTAGTACAACATTTGGGATCCGTCCATCTGCTAGACAGAACCTTTACTAAAGGTATGCAATGACTTTGACAATGCATCATATTTCAAGTTTAAGAGATTCTAACACTAATATATCAAATGAGATCGAGCTCACAAATAACAAAGAGGTTTATCAAACTTAACAAGCACTATTCTAGAAACTCAAAACCTATTTACGATCTAGATTAGTAAATCGTTTGTATTAACAATGGCGTGTAGATTAGATGATGGTGTTCAAGACGGTAGGGTTGTTTTGGCCAACGGAAGCAATGAACTATGTATAGTCATTATGGATGGTGATTAGCATACAATGAACTTCGTCCATGAAGTCATGTAGCTCTTCTCGATCAAAGCAAGATAATCGCTTGATGAGGCAAGTGGTTGTGATTAATTAAAATAAAAATCAATTTTACAACTTGGTTGATTAGTAATCCTAAGACAACGCAAAGTATTTCCATTGTAAGCTTACTTTAGGGAAACATGGGAGTATAGATTTCCCAAGTGAGAGAATGAATATGAGACTTTTACTAGCGGTGCTCAATTACGGCTAAACACGACCATTTTTACGGGTGATTCCACGTACCCAACTTCTATCAAGGAAGCAATTCAACCGTTAGGTCAAATTGAGTTTCTAGTGCAATAAGTTCTCCAGTATTCATTCTCAAGTTAGGAAAATTTATATTCCTACAATGGCCTATCAAGAGTAACAATGATGATACTTTGCTTCGCTTAATATTATACTTGAGACAACTAAGGTGACTAAGGCGTCATGTTAAAAATAAGTTTAAAAGTTGTCCATATGGTAAACAACAACAAAAAATGGTTGGATGAGCTAGTTCAACATATGTTGTTGGAAAGCTTTGAGTTTGGACTTTCGGATATGAACAATTATATTTGCGTTGCAAAATAATTTACTTGAGTATATCGGATGAAATAATCAAGTTGTCAATCCTACTATGAAGCTTGGAGAGCGATCATGAAAAGGAAAATGGGAGAGTACATCATAAACACAAGTGTAGGTTATGATCCGATGTACATTCTTGTTGTTTTTAGAAGACGATACAAGAACAAAAGAAATCATATAAGCACATAAAACATTTATGTTACACACATGACAAACTCAATCAAAAATCCATTTAGTGTGTTATATGTTTTAAACATTTTTCAACCTATATGACTTATTTAAGTATCTAAACTAACATTTTCGACACAACTAGATGTTATCTCAAACACTCCTTCAAATAGCACATTGATTAGTAGAATATTACTAAATCGACAAACAAGAGAATGAATAGCAAGGTAAGGAAACCACATATGCTATTCAATCAAACAAGCACAAAAGCTATTTGAGATAAGCAAATAATCAAGTAATGCAAAGAAGACAATTTATCATTTAGAATAGCATACGAAAGTTCTTTTCATCGCTTTTGTGTTAAATATAAACATGTATACCAAGCTTGATTAGTTTCTTTTATATTTATAAATATGATCAAAACCTTAATTTCAATAGAGGACACATTGTTATTCAAAAGCGAAAACATCCGTCTCCAATTAGATCAAAAGTTTGTGCAAAAGTTATGATCGAAAAAAATGACTTTCTATTATTAATCAATGATTCTGTAAATTATTGTTTTGAATCAGTTTATAAAATCATTTTTAAATGAAATTAGACTCAAATACCTTTAAAACGATAGGTGGCACGACTTCTAACGACTTACGGTTAAAAGTTATGAATTTTGAAATTGAGACAAAAGCGTCTTCTGTACCTACGGATCCCACGGATCCCTTGCTTGAGGATCCGTCCGATGTAACCCGAGGATCCGCGGATCGACTGCAATTACAAAATGTACGTTTTGACCCAACGAAAAGGTTTAGTCTTTGTAGACTTTCTAGTGAAGTTAATTTATCCATTTTTACCTTTATTCAAGCTTGATAAACAAGATATCTAACAACAAGACTTCAAAGAAAAAAAATCACTAAAACACTTTTCATATTATGCTTATTATAAGATAGAAGCATATATCACCATTTAGTCTACAAGCAATTTAGCACGTTTTTGACAAAAAATTGTAACTAAGAAAACATACCTTTGCTATATCCCCTTTTTATGGTTTTAGAAACCATAGACGTGAAATACTTCATGATCTTCCAAGATACCCCAATCCTTTGCTATATTCCCTTTTTATGGTTTTAGAAACCATAGACGTGAAATACTTCATGATCTTCTAAGATACCCAAATCCTAGTATGAAGACTTCTTAAAGAAAAATGTTAGAATGATCTATCACTATCCAACTCTAAAAACATGAATTTTTGTTTTAAGAAATTTCCTTTTTTGTAGTTTTCAAACATACACGGATCGTATCAAGTTTTCAAAGTACAATATACTAAAAAACTTGGTAACGAAGCTCGATGCCAATTGTGGAAAACTAGAAGGGGGTTGAATAGTTTTACCAATTTAAAACTTCCTTTTAAATATTTAGATCGACTTATGTCAATCTATTTGGTTGTTTATGTTGGACGTTGATAGATAGGTGTAAGCTCTCATGGAAAATTTCAATGTACTTAACGTTTTAATCAAGAATTAAACACGATCTATTTCGTCATGAAATTTTCTGAACATCACATTTGCATATCAATTGGCATATGCATGATCAACGCAGCTCGAGCGTTCATAAATATACCGTTGTGATCTAAATAAATTTCCCCACTATCCTGATAATCTTAAAATACGTATCGAATACGTAAAATTTGTAAAAATTACGAATTAAATTATAATAAAAATTTATAAAATTCGTATTGGGCCTCGGAACTCATTGGACTTTTCACCACTCGAACCCGACACGTAAACGGGCCTCGTAACCGGGCCAAGCCCGCGCTATATTATTCATTTGGGCCTTTGCCGGATTGTATCTCTAGCCCAACACCATTTTTCTTATTTCTTTATTGATGGGCCTCGCCTAGCAAGATCAAAACAAAGCCCATAAACACCTAATAAAAACTTAGTTAACATCTATGTTTTGTGTTTTGCTTTTGTAACCGAATGAGAAACAAGAACAAATGACCAAACTAAACTACTAAACTAGAAAATAAAACTCTTTTGAAACCTTGTGTTGTCGTGAGAAAAAGAACAAAGGAGACAAAAACCACCCATTTAGCCACCCTAAGCAATTATAAAAATACCTAAGCTAAACTAAACCCCATTTGACTCAACCAAGACTTTATAATCCATGGGTCCTTAGCTGCTATCACCCACGACAGGAACACAAGAAGAAATTCACAAACACTTACTTGGACCTTAATCCTTTGCGTGTGTACATGGTCAAAAGAGACAAACCCCTAAACTTAGCCACCCTAAGCCAATAAAATACTCCCCTAATCCATTTTGACCAAGCTTGACTTTATAAACCAATGGAAACTATGTTTCAAATGATTTGACAAAACCTTGAACATGCCACCATCTTGGCTGCCATAAATCCCACGCCAAGAAACATGCACACAAACATAAACAAACTCAAAACAACATGTGACTATAAGGCTAGAATTAGGAAGCTAGGAGACTTAAAAATTGAAAAAGCCATGCTTATGTCTTCTTTAAAAGCACACGACAAACACACACTCTTTCACATGAACTCCTAAAACTTAAACACACCTCTCACTCAAAACCGTCCCTTTGTGGGAAGAAGAGCAAGGAAAAGGAAACGTCATAAGGTGAAGGAAAATAAGGATACGAGTAGCATTATAAGGAGAACACGGGGTCTCGAGTTTAAACCATCTTCTCTTCGTTTCATCTCCACTCTATACGAGTGTTGTAAGTTATTCAAAACCTTGTTCGATTCATTTTACTATTGTCACTCTAGTACTTGTTGTCTCACACGTAAATAAATAAACGCACCCTAGATACAACACCTTATGACTCGTACAAACAATTACTCAACACATACACACTTCTTAGTTTATGCATGTACATTACACGTTAGAACTTGTGTCTCATGTCGGGAACAAGTTGCAAAAACTTCTTGGAAACCTATAGGAACCCTCGTACACCTTTAATTCATACGCCAAGACAAACGGGCCTAAAGCCCAAACATCAAGCCCATTAAGCCCAATCCGAGTCCAATAATGATCTAACCCGGCCCAATGTGATCAAAATAAGCTAATAAGCTAAAGAAATAAGCTAGGGATAAGCTTGTACTAGTTTTGTAAAGTTTTCGTTTATTTCAAAAGTAGTTCGGATCAAATTTGCAAAACAAATGAATTTCGGGTTAAAAGGTAACATTTCAAAAGTTAAAGGTTCAATGTAATATGTATATAAACATGCATGAAAAGTTAAGGGACCAATATGCTCCTTTTCGAAAGTAAAGGGTAATTTCACGTGCATGAACACGCTTAAAACCACAAGGATCGAATGTAATTAACTCAAACTAGTATTAATAAACTTTTGGGTTAAAAGTGTCAAGTTTGGAAAACAAAGGTTTAAAGCGTATAAGTGGAATTAATTTTGTAAAACAGTTTTAAGGGTCAAAGTTGTCATTTCGAAAGTTTTGGTATAAAATATAATTGGGTAGAAAGTGTCATTTTCTAAAAGTATAGGGACTAAACTTGTACTTTTGTAACTCAAGGGTAAAAGTGTAAATTCGGGAAAAGTTTAGAAAAACTTATAAACCCATAATAACTTTGCAAAACAAGTATCTTGATCATATGAGTATTTATTTTCGGATAACGTTAAATGTATTACGTTATATATATATATATTTATAAGATTATAATTATATATATATGTCAAATCCGATAAAACACACGGGAATTTATTCAAACACGTTAAAATACTCAACAAATCTATTAAGATCACAACGGGGGAACATTTCACTTATTCGTAAGTGAGAATCACTAATTAAGGCAATGTAGCATGAAAATTAACTTAAAACGTTAATCACGATCGCACACTATTGGATTGGACAATCCAATGATCTATTGAATAAGAATATTCAATGCTCTATTATTTTGGTCATGAACCAAAATGCTCATTCTTGAGACTCGCCATCTCATCATTTTAGGTTTCGAGTTGGAACCTCCGCTACATTGTGCTTGATCTATTTGTGCGTGTGCATTATTATCAAGGTGAGTTCATAGCCTCGCTTTTACTTTATTTTTATAAACCCATGAGGAGATACATGCTCTAAACTAGAACACAAGGTTTTTCATAAATGCTTGATCTTCTTGATTATTGGTACCGCCTAAGTTGTTAGCCACAAGTCCCCGATCATGAACCATTAGTCACCGCGAGTGAGCGTAGATATCGTGAATAGTACTATGGGGAATAACGAACCCGTTCGGTTATAGAGAAATAACCGGGCGCACCATATCGAATATCTTTAGGTAATTGGCTATTACCTCCTTTGGGGCATATTTACGTACACCGGTAATTCGGTGTATGCGGTTGAGTCTTGGTTTCATGAGCTTAGCGCATAATAATCTGTGATATTTTCTTATGATATTGTTAGTTTACAATGATCATGATCTTATACTTGTGTTCAACTTATTTTAAACCTATGGACTTCACTCAACATTTTGTTGACCTTTTAAGCATGTTATCTCGTGTAATCGGTGAAGATTATGACCAAGGTGCGGAGCGGGCATGGCAAGGCTTATCGGTGGTGTAAAACATAAAAGTTATCATTTCTTTCAAACTCATGATCTTTCTTTTGGGAAAAACACTTGATCTATTTACAATATTTTGTAACAAACTATGAGTTTTCGATGAATGATAACTATTTTAATAAAACGTCTCTTTCGAGTCGTTTTCTATAATTATTGACTATGATCTCCATTCAAGTAACACCGAATTAGTCTTCATTGTCATTAAGATTTTCGGGGTGTTCTGATTAACATCGAGCCAAGGTTATAGAGAACCAAAGAGTTTTTCAAAATCATTTGGACTATAACCGCACTTTTAAAATGGGACTATTTTACACCACTGCCTTACGCCCTTCCGTGACCGCTCTATGCATTAGGATTGATGCATCACTAGATCATAAGTAAATTGCATTCATTTTAAGTTAGGCATAGAGATTTGCTTAGCTAACTAAAATAATTATATTATTTGGCATTTACTTACATTAATTTATGGGTTGTTACAAGATACCATATCGCATCCCACCCCCATTGTTACGTCCTCGACACCGAGATGGATGACACCATGTCCTCTACGATTGTCACTATGCCACTCATCCCGGTCTGTCATACCACTCTTTGTTTGGATGGCCGAACCTTTGAGGAAGGTGAGGTTGCCGAACTCCTCTCGCTCCAACTATGTTGCTCATCCTCAAGAGTACAATGCTTTTGCTTCCATGACCCTAGATCGGTACTATGAGTCGCAACAATGGCTACCGCTTGAGATGTTCTTGTGGATGATGAATCATCCAAATCATCGAAGCACCGACTACGCTTCATCGATTCTTCCGGATCATCGCTCAAGCTATCCGTCGTCGTCGACGTAGGATTCGTGTTCTTAAGCCTCATGAACACGAGCCGTTTGGAGTACCTTATAGATTGCATCCTAATGGTAAGACCTTCAAACGCTTTGCTAGGAAGCGTGTGCGACCCATCACTATGACTCATGTGATGCCACCACTCGATCATCACCGGCTCGGTCACCACCGCTCGGTCATCACCGGTTTCACTGTTGTTCCACCCCTCGCTACTTCACCACCACCGCCACTTCATCGTGTTCTACCATCAGACTACTATTGTTCCTGTTTCATCACCACCTACAGCATCACCTCCTTTGGACACTTTTAGTGAGCCAATTTTACCGCTCTGCATCAAGTGCTATCCACCATCACTATCTGATCCTGAAAAGCCTACTCAAGTGGACAACGAGGCCGGGCCAAGGAAGAAATCCGGTGCTAGAAGATGGTCATTCTTGATACCTTTACTTAGACGTTGGAGAGAAGAGGAAGGAGCACCTAGTTCCTTTGAGCTTGGAGAAAGCTCGACTCTCGCACTGACTCGGTCATACACACGGTGAACCAAGACACCACACTATTCCTCTGTTGGCTACAAGACTTATCAGGCACGAAGATCAGCTGAATGAGCTCATGGCACATTATGATGAGATTCCACTAGTGAGGATAGAGAGCTTGGAGGAAGAAGTCGAGAACCTCGTGGTAGGTCGCTACTCCATAGAGATTGTGTTTGATATGATGAGTACTCAGATTGTGGAGGCAAGAGAGGCCGTTAACCAATTGACTCGGAGATTGGAGACTACTATTCGTGATGCTAGCACTTTGAGAGAGGCGCTTTGGGTCGAGAGAGTCCTACATCACGAGCTTGCATCCGCTCATGCTCACACCGCTATTACGGAGGAGAGGATTGATAACCTCGAGGCGAGAGACCGAGCCCGTGAGCGGCAGATCCGAGACTTGGCGACTATGGTTGAGGAGATTCGTCGTCGTCGGGATGACGATCGGAGATGCGTAGATCCTAGTCATCTTTATCTTAGTATGTATCATAAAGCCGCCATATGAGGCATTAAGGCTTGTATCTTTTGGTTTGTAACCTTGGAACAAGAATTATGATGATGTAACTTATGGTTGTGAACAAAACTATGTAACGATGTATTCCATGGTTGTATTTCTATTATTCTGATGTTATGATATTATTCCTCGGTGATGTATGCCGAACCAATCCTTATGTCCTTATATATATATTATGATTTGTTGAGAAAATCATATTCATATCATATCATTAATTTAAAGTGGTAATCTGGACTATTATGATATGTATAATATGAAATCAATTTTATCATCGATCGATAATTTCTTAATCTTGGTATTTATTCTTGGAAATTTTAGAAAATGGTCAAGAAGAAAGCTACCTCATCCACCATCACTCCATGACTATTCGAAAATGGTCATTTGAAAGTGTTAGCGACTATAGCTCAACATGTCACCGACATCGCTAAAGCCGGTGAACGCATTGAAGTGAACGAATTGCCCAAGAGGCGTGAAGTGAAATTGCAAGTGAAGCTGAAATTGCAAGAGGCGAGAATGCCCGAATTGCTCGAGAGGTGAAGTCGAGGCGTGTCGCTCAAGCGACGCGAGGTCAAGTCGCTCGCATTCTTTGAAGAGAATCGTGTCATGAGGTCGCGTCTTCTTGAAATGGCAAACTCAAATGCAACTAACACTCCAACAAATCAAAGTGAGTCCACTTTAACTCGCAAGTGTAATTACAAAGAGTTCATGAAGCGCAGCCGACATTCTTCAAGGGCATGAAGGTGCTATTGGTTTACTTCATTGGTTTGAGAGAACCGAGGCGTATTTACGCTAAGTGATTGCACAAATGATTGCAAAGTCAAGTTTATGTTGGAACTTTGTTAGAAGATGCGTTATCTTGGTGGAAAGGCCATGCTCAACCAATTGGAATGGAAGAAGCTTGTAAGATTTCATGGTCGATCTGAAACAACTGTTAATGAAACAGTATTGCGAGGGCGAGATCAAGAAACTCGAAGATGAGTATTACCACTTGGTCGCTAAAGGTAATGATCTCAAGACATACTTCAAGAGATTCCATGAGTGAGAGCTCTATGTCCTCATTTGTTTCCCACCAATGAAAAACTTTTGGAAGCTATGATCGGAGGTTTACCTCGAAGCATCGAAGGAGATGTCATCGCTTCGAAGCCAAAAACTGTTGAAGAAGTTGTCATTGTATCCCACCGCCTTATGGAACCAATACTAAAGCTTGCAAATGCACAAGGCTCAAGTGACAACAAAAGAAAGTTTGATGATCGGAAAACCTCAAATTCCAACCACTATCGATCCAACAACAACAATCGAACAACAACAATCAATATCACCACAACAAATCAACACCACAATCGGCAAAACCGAAGGCAAGAAGCCGCGAGGGCTTATCTTGCACCCACTTTGGAAAAGGGTATGTAGGACCACATCCCGGTGTAACCGATGTTTGATGCACCATTCGGACCTTGTCTTTGTGAAGTGCGATAAGTGCAACAAGGTAGGTCATCAAGGTAAACATTGTCGAAACCACGGAAGAGGCAACAACGTGACAAACATGAGCGCTATGGATGTGGAGAACACGGTCATTTCAAGAGTCAATGCCCAAAGTTAAATGTCGTTCAAACAAACAATGCACGTGCAAGAGTGTACATGCTAGGAGATGGAGATGCACCGTTGAACCACGACATTGTGACGGTGCGTATTCTCTTAACAATCATTCGCAAAAATCTTGTTTGATTCGGAGCCGATAAGAGTTTTGTATCTACTACTTTTGCACCATTACTTGAAATATCCCCAATCGCCTTAGATACAACTTATGAGATAGAACTTGCCGATGGGAAAATAATAGGAACCAACACCGTAATCCGTAATTGTCCTATTCTATTACAAGATCATTCGTTCCTCATAGATCTTTTGCCAATCAAACTTGGAAGTTTCGATGTCGTAATTGGCATGGATTGGTTGTCCAAACACCGTGCTAGGATTGTTTGTGACGAGAAAACCGTTCATATCCCGATCAACGGTGAAACCTTAGTCATCCAAGGAGATCAAAGTAGAAAGTACTTAAGTATCATATCATGTGCAAAGTCAATAAAGTACATGGAAAAAGGATGTTATGCCTTCTTAGCTCAAGTAACGGAAAAGAAGTCGGAAGAGAAAGCGACTAGAGGATGTACACGTAATCAAGGAATTTTCGAGGTGTTTCGGAAGATTTGCACGGACTTCCACACTTTCGACAAGTCGAATTTCAAATCGATCTTATTCACGGAGCTACTCCTATAGCACGAGCACCGCACCGTTTAGCGCCTCGAAATGCAAGAGTTATCCAAACAACTAGAAGAGCTATCCGAGAAAGGATTCATTAGACCAAGTTCCTCACCCCGGGAGCACCGGTATTATTCGTTAAGAAGAAAGATGGATCATTCGGATGTGTATCGATTATAGAGAATTGAACAAGCTCACAATCAAAACCGCTATCCCTTACCAAGAATCGATGATCTGTTTGATCAATTACAAGGCTCGAGTGTATACTCGAAGATTGATTTAAGATCCGGATATCATCGATTCGGGTAAGAGAAGAAGATATACCCAAGACCGCATTTAGAACTCGATATGGCCATTATGAATTCCAAGTAATGCCATTCGGTTTAACTAATGCACTCTTTGTATTTATGGACCTCATGAATAGAGTCGCAAACCATATCTGGATAAATTCGTCATTGTGTTCATCGACGATATTCTTATATACTCGTAATAAAGAAGAACATGCGGAACATTTGAAGACGTCACGAAATTACTCAAGGATGAAAAATTATGCATAAAGTTTTCCAAGTGTGATTTTTGGATTGAGACGGTCCAATTTCTTGGTCATGTGATCGACGATGAAGGAATCCATGTGGATCCCGCAAAAATTGAATCTGTTAGAATTGGCGGTACCACTAATCCCACGAAATTCGTCAATTCTTAGGACTTCTTTGGTTATTATCGAAGATTCATCGAAGGTTTCTCGAAAATAGCTAAACCATTGACCGAGTTAACCCGAAAACGAAGAAATTCGAATGGGAGGCGATCAAGAATCGACTTTTCAACTCCTAAAGAACAAGCTTTGCGAAGCACCTATCTTGGCACTACCGGAAGGAGCGAAGATTTTGTAGTATATTGTGATGCTTCACACATGGGTTTAGGCGCTGTTCTCATGCAAAGGAACAAAGTGATTGCTTATGCGTCACGACAACTCAAAACTCATGAGAAGAATTATACTACTCACGATCTAGAACTTGGCGCCGTGGTATTTGCACTCAAATTATGGAGACATTATCATGCGGAACCAAGTGTATAGTGTACATCGATCACAAAAGTCTTCAACACATCTTAGATCAAAAGGAATTGAATATCGTCAGCGTCGCGGCTCGAATTGCTTAGTGATTATGACTGCGAGATCCGTTACCATCACGGAAAGGCAAGCGTTGTTGCCGATGCTTTGAAAGCGAAAAGATCGCCTAAGCCACTTAGAGTGAGATCATTGGGAATGGTAATCAATTCACCCCTACCATCGAAAATTCTTGAAGCTCAAATCGAAGCCCTTAAGGAAGAAAATAGGCGAATGAGAAGATTTATGGCATCTTGGGAGAATGAGAATGGATTTGTGAAGAGATCGGACGGAACACTATGTTTCAAAAATCGAAGTTGGATTCCACTCTTTGGAGGTATCCGAGAACTCATCATGCATGAATCACATAAATCGAAGTATTCCATACATCCTGGTCCCAACAAGATGTATCAAGATCTAAAGCTTTTGTCTTGGTGGCCTAATATGAAGGTCGATATCATTGTATCGCCATGATAAATGTTTGACATGCTTGAAAGTTAAAGTTGAACATCAAAAGCCATCCGGATTATTAACTCAACCGAACTTCCTATGTGGAAATGGGAAAGAATCACAATGGACTTTATCACAAAGTTGCCAAAAACTTCTAATGGTTTTGACACCATTTGGGTTATTGTAGACCGTCTTACAAAGTCCGCTCATTTCTTGCCAATCAAGGAGAACGACGAGATGATTACACTCGCTAGATTGTACATCAAAGAGATTGTTTCTCGTCACGGTGTACCAATCTCTATCATATCTGATCGTGATAGCCGATTCACCTCAAGATTTTGGCAAACGCTTCAAAAAGCCATGGGTACCAACTTAGATATGAGTACCGCGTACCATCCTCAAACAGATGGACAAAGTGAAAGAACGATCCAAACTACGGAAGACATGCTAAGAGCATGTGTGATTGATTCGGAAAAGGATGGGATAAGCACTTACCTCGGGTGAATTCTCTTACAATAACAGTTATCATGCCAACATTAAAGCTGCTCCTTTTGAAGCACTCTATGGAAGAAAATGCCGATCACCGGTTCTTTGGCGGAAGTTGGAGAAGTACAACTTACAGGCCCGAAATTGTCCAAGAGACAACCGAAAAGATAATGCAAATTCGGCAAAGATTGCAAGCACTCGAGATAGACAAAAGAGCTACGCAGATGTTTGAAGAAAACCAATGGAATTCCAAGTCGGAGACCGTGTAATGCTCAAAGTATCACCACAGAAAGGGATGGTCGATTTGGAAAGCGAGGAAAGCTCAAACCTCGATCGTCGGACCATTTAAAATTCTTCAAAGAATTGGTCCGATGGCATATAAACTTGATCTTCGAAGAACTTAGCCGAGTACATGACACGTTCCATGTCTCAAATCTTAAGAAGTGTCTTTCGGATGAAACTCTAGTCGTACCACTCAAGGACATCCAACTCAATGACAAACTTAGTTTTGTCGAAGAACCCATCGAGATCATGGACGAGAGAAGTTAAGAGGCTTAAGCAAAGCCGCATTCCTATCGTTAAAGTTCGATGGAATCATAAGAAACGAGGTGCGAGTTCACACGGGGCGCGAGGATGTAATCGTTCCAAGTATCCCCACTGTTCATCTAGATCACCCATGATGACCTCTGCGAGTTTAACAGCGGACGCAGTTCTCTTAAGGGTAGGTCTTGTAAGCTCCGGAAAATTTCAATGTACTTAACGCTTTAATCAAGAATTAAACACGATCTATTTCGTCATGAAATTTTACGAACATCACATTTGCATATCAATTGGCATATGCATGATCAACGCATGACTCGGCGTTCATAAATATACCGTTGTGATCTAAATAAATTTCCCACTATCACGATAATCTTAAAATACGTATCGAATACGTAAAATTTGTAAAATTACAATTAAATTATAATAAAAATTATAAAATTAAGTATTGGGCCTCGGAACTCATTGGACTTTTCACCACTCGAACCCGACACGTAAATGGGCCTCGTAACCGGGGCCAAAGCCATTTTATTTGGGCCTATATTATTCATTTGGGCCTTTGCCGGATTGTATCTCTAGCCCAACACCATTTTTCTTATTTCTTTTTTTGGGCCTCGCTTAGCAAGATCAAAACAAAGCCCATAAACACCTAATAATGAAACTTAGCCAACATCTATGTTTTGTGTTTCTGTTTTTGTAACCGAATGAGAAACAAGAACAAATGACCAAACTAAACTAGAAACAAAAATACTTCTCTTTTGAAACCTTGTGTTGTCGTGAGAAAAAGAACAAAGGAGACAAAAACCACCCATTTAGCCACCCTAAGCAATTATAAAAATACCTAAGCTAAACTAAACCCCATTTGACTCAACCAAGACTTTATAATCCATGGGTCCTTAGTCGCTATCACCCAGCACAGAACACAAGAAGAAATTCACAAACATTTACTTGGACCTTAATCCTTTGCGTGTGTACATGATCAAAAGAGACACAACCCCTAAGCTTAACTACCCTAAACTAATATAAAATACTCCCCTAATCCATTTTGACCAAGCTTGACTTTATAAACCAATGGAAACTATGTTTCAAATGATTTGACAAAACCTTGAACATGCCACCATCTTGGCTGCCATCATTCCCACGCCAAGAAACATGCACACAAACATAAACAAACTCAAAACAACATGTGACTATAAGGCTAGAATTAGGAAGCTAGGAGACTTAAAAATTGAAAAAGCCATGCTTATGTCTTCTTTAAAAGCACACGACAAACACACACTCTTTCACATGAACTCCTAAAACTTAAATTTCCACCTCTCACTCAAAAACCGTCCTTTGTGGGAAGAAGAGCAAGGAAAAGGAAACGTCATAAGAGTTTACTAGGTGAAGGAAAATAAGGATACGAGTAGCATTATAAGGAGAACACGGGGTCTCGAGTTTAAACCATCTTCTCTTCGTTTCATCTCCACTCTATACGAGTGTTGTAAGTTATTCAAAACCTTGTTCGATTCATTTTACTATTGTCACTCTAGTACTTGTTGTCTCACACGTAAATAAATAAACGCACCCTAGATACAACACCTTATGACTCGTACAAACAATTACTCAACACATACACACTTCTTAGTTTATGCATGTACATTACACGTTAGAACTTGTGTCTCATGTCGGGAACAAGTTGCAAAAACTTCTTGAAACCTATAGGAACCCTCGTACACCTTTAATTCATACGCTAAGACAAGCGGGCCTAAAGCCCAAACATCAAGTCCATTAAGCCCAATCCGGGTCCAATAATGATCTAACCCGCCCAATGTGATCAAAATAAGCTAATAAGCTAAAGAAATAAGCTAAGGATAAGCTTGTACTAGTTTTGTAAAGTTTTCGTTTATTTCAAAAGTAGTTCGGATCAAATTTGCAAAACAAATGAATTTCGGGTTAAAAGCGTAACATTTCAAAAGTTAAAGGTTCAATGTAATATGTATATAAACATGCATGAAAAGTTAAGGGACCAATATGCTCCTTTTCGAAAGTAAAGGGGTAATTTCGTGCATGAACACGCTAAAAACCACAAGGATCGAATATGTAATTAACTCAAACTAGTATTAATAAACTTTTGGGTTAAAAGTGTCAATTAGAAAACAAAGGTTTAAAGCGTAGTGAACCTTAATAAAAACTTTACCGAGGGTTAAAAGTGTCATTTCGAAAGTTTTGAGTATAAAAGTAATTCGGGTAGAAAGTGTCATTTTCTAAAAGTATAGGGACTAAACTTGTACTTTTGTAACTCAAGGGTAAAAGTGTAAATTCGGGAAAAGTTTAGAAAAACTTATAAACCCATAATAACTTTGCAAAACAAGTATCTTGATCATATGAGTCATTTATTTTGGATAACGTTAAATGTATTACTTATATATATATACATTATAAGATTATAATTTTATATATATATCAAATCCGATAAAACACACGGGGAATTTATTCAAACACGTTAAAATACTCAACAAATCTATTAAGATCACAACGGGGGAACATTTCACTTATGCGTAAGTGAGGATCACTAATTAAGGCAATGTAGCATGAAAATTAACTTAAAACGTTAATCACGATCGCACACTATTGGATTGGACAATCCAATGATCTATTGAATAAGAATATTCAATGCTCTATTATTTTGGTCGCGAACCAAAATGCTCATTACTGAGACTCGCCATCTCATCATTTTAGGTTTCGAGTTGGAACCTCCGCTACATTGTGCTTGATCTATTTGTGCGTGTGCATTATTATCAAGGTGAGTTCATAGCCTCGCTTTTACTTTATTTTTATAAACCCGAGGAGATACATGCTCTAAACTAGAACACAAGGTTTTTCATAAATGCTTGATCTTCTTGATTATTGGTACTTGCCTAAGTTGTTAGCCACAAGTCCCCGATCATGAACCATTAGTCACCGCGAGTGAGCGTAGATATCGTGAATAGTACTATGGGGAATAACGAACCCGTTTCGGTTATAGAGAAATAACCGGGCGCACCATATCGAATATCTTTAGGTAATTGGCTATTACCTCCTTTGGGGCATATTTACGCATTACATTGGTAATTCGGTGTATGCGGTTGAGTCTTGGTTTCATGAGCTTAGCGCATAATAATCTGTGATATTTTCTTATGATATTGTTAGTTTACAATGATCATGATCTTATACTTGTGTTCAACTTATTTTAAACCTATGGACTTCACTCAACATTTTGTTGACCTTTTAAGCATGTTATCTCGGTAATCGGTGAAGATTATGACCAAGGTGCGGAGCGGGGCATGGCAAGGCTTATCGGTGGTGTAAAACATAAAAGTTATCATTTCTTTCAAACTCATGATCTTTCTTTTGGGAAAAACACTTGATCTATTTACAATATTTTGTAACAAACTATGAGTTTTCGATGAATGATAACTATTTTAATAAAACGATTTTCTCTTTGAGTCGTTTTCTATAATTATTGACTATGATCTCCATTCAAGTAACACCGAATTAGTCTTCTTGGTTAAGTGGTATAAATAAAACCATGGGTTATGGGTCAAAACCATTTGCTAGTTTTTTTTACTTTTTAGTATATACTTGTTTTTACCCATTTTAGTGCCTTTGACCTTGACTTTTAAGCACCCTTCACTAGTGCTTTCAATATGGACGGTCGACACCTTTCACCAATGTCTTCGTCTTGACCCTTTAGACATCTTTCACATATGTCTATGACACATCTATGACACCCGTTATGTTTTGTGGCCCAACATAACAAACCTTGTGTTTTATGGCACAAACACATAAACCATCTAGTCTAGTCATAGATATATAACACATCTATGATACCCGTTATGTTTTGTGGCCCAACATAACAAACCTTGTCTTTTATGGCACAAACACATAAACCATCTAGTCTAGTCATAGATACAAGAATATGATACTAGACAATATCCAAGACAATGTGTCTAATGGATATGAAATGATATGAAATCCTAAACTAAACATCAAGGACACAAAGCATGATGTAATTAGTCTTCTATGAATGAAGATGACAAGTTTCCCAAGCTTGTTGTAGAAGATCTTCATGTGCTTGTATCTTGTGATAGGTGATCACTTCAGTAGGTAAGGAAGCAAGATCTCTAAGCTTGCTTTGGAGGATCACTTCGGGAGTATGCTTACAACAAATGAGAGTTAGAAGCATTATAATCATATGAGATGAGGGTGGTTTACATGTTTCCTAATGATCTAAATATCCTAGAAATGGTGGAGAGAAACTATGTGTGAAGGTGTGAATAAATGGTAAGAAGTGGCTTGTTATTTATAGGCAAAAGACCAAAACCATATTACGCCCCAAGGATCCCTTCGGAGGA
Source organism: Chrysanthemum lavandulifolium (assembly GCA_022545495.1). Classification (NCBI taxonomy): domain Eukaryota; kingdom Viridiplantae; phylum Streptophyta; class Magnoliopsida; order Asterales; family Asteraceae; genus Chrysanthemum; species Chrysanthemum lavandulifolium. Next base: position 193,682,413 of record CM040242.1, read on the forward strand.
TCCGGCCCTTGTAATTCCAGGGATCCGTGGGCACTTTGAGGGATCCGTAGGACGCTCCCTTTTGCCCATGGGTTTTGGGTCATGGGTCATGGGTCATGGGTTATGGGTTGGTCCATGGGTATTTCATTAGATACAATGTATCTAATAGATGCAATGCATCTAGTCAAATGGGTATGGGTCTTGGGTCATGGGTTTTACCCAACACATTTACTTATGTTTACTTAAGTGTTTTATAAACTATTCAACTAAACATGTTTAATGGTTTGTTAGGGGTTTGATCATAACGCAACATAACAAACATGTACGAACCTGTGTTGTAGCATACAAGGACTTGAGTCATCGAGAGGTGTTGAGAGTATGTTGAGACAAAATATAATTACAAGTAACTTATACATTTTACGTTATGTATTACAAGTTACATGTTTGTCATCAACAAAACAAATGAGAATGTATATATTAAATATCATAATATTTGCACTAACAGTATCTTCTTTAATCAATCTAAATACATAAAAGAGATGTTAAAGAAAATCAGTTTAGAAGAGTCAAAACCAATTAGGACACCAATGTCATCCGACACTAAACTCACAAAAGATGAAGACGGCGAATCAGTTGATAACACAAAATATCGTGGCATGATTGGTAGTCTTCTACCTCACGACTAGTAGGCGGATATCATGTTTAGTGTTTGTCTATGTGCTAGGTTTCAAGAAGATCCTAAAACATCACATCTAGAAGCCGTCAAAAGGATATTTAGATACATTAAGGTGCGACACAATTAGGATTATGGTATCCTAAGGGTGCGGAGTAGAAACAATTGTATATGCAGATTCTGACCATGCAGGTGATTATGTTGACCGAAAAAGTACAAGTAGGGTATGTACTTTTATGGGGTGTTGTTTAACATCTTGGTTTTCTAAGAAACAAACGGCATTAGCAATATCAACAACCGAAGCCGAATATGTCTCCGTCGGCAAAGCATGCCAACAAGCACTATGGATGAAACAAGCGTTAGTTGACTACGACATTCATCTAAGTGACATAGCCATTCTATGTGACAACAAAGGTGCCATAGATTTAAGCAAGAATCCGGTATTACATTCTCGCACAAAGCATATAGAGATTCGTCATCACTTTTTAAGAGACAATGTTCAAAAGGGGAACATCTCTATTGAGAAGGTAGCGTCCGAAGACAACATAGCCGACGTCCTCACCAAACTGTTGAAGCGGGAACAATTCAACCTACTTCGTCTTGGTGTTGGTCTCATGTAACAATCGTCGTAATTTAATTCTTAACTCTACAACGTATGTAAACACTAGCCTTCTTTTTTCTGAGTCTAGGATCTCTATTTCACGCACAACTCACACACAATACGGGAATTTTCAAAACCCAAGATAAATTTTTTTTACTCATAGTTTTCTCTTACTTTTCTTTCAAAATAATTACAAGTTGCAAATACGTAATTACATACACATCTTCTTTTTAAAGAATAAACGTTTTTCGCACATAGAAACCTCTTTTCAAAATGTTTTTCAAATGATATCTCTTCCTGTATCCATTTCACAAAAGCAATTTCTCACGTCTAGGACAAATCGCTTTTTCATTATTAATACAAAGTAAAAACCCGTTTTCATTGCATCTCGTGTCTTTTGAATGCTAAAGAGGACACATAACTAATATGTGTGTTCGGGTACATTCATTTAAGCAACAATGAATTAGGAGCACTCGGGTTATCTCACATAATAGTATGCTTTTTCACCTCTAGTTTATTTTTCTTTTCTTTTTAGGAGTCGAGATAACCGCAACTCCAAATAGTTTGCATATAGGCACACACTAGGCACAAATGTTTCCAAAAGGAAATTTTGAGTGCTCGAATCACCGATACCACGGATCCGGCCTTAATCGTTGGACGGATCCTCGAGGAAGGATCCGTGGGATCCGTGAGACAGAAGCTATTTTTAACTTCTATTTTTCTCACTTTGTTTTGGAGTATGTGATTTAATGCTTGTTATCTCATGATCACATGCCTTGAATTCATATCTAATCATTAGATTTTAATCCATATTTTGGTCAAGCATTCATTGCAATGCATAACTTTTCTTCTATAAGTAGGATTCCCAACATTGCTTGCCACTCATCTCATCCTCACAAACAATCAACACCATGTCTTCCAAAAGATCTTCCAACTTAGATGAATCACCTAATGCAAACAATCCATTTCAAGAAATCCAAACTTTTGTCCTCCCACCTTCCAAAATACCACAATCAAAATCTAGGATATCCGCACGGATTAGCATCCGGCCTTGTTGCTTAGCAAAACCATCATCGAATGGCTCATCACCAACCAATAACTCACCACAAGATGCTTCCATTATAGCACCTCCTTCATCACCAACAAGTACACCAACTTCATCATACATCAACTCACCACCTAAAGTCACTCTTTTGGAACTCCTTAAGACTCCAACAAGATCTCAACAACCAAAACAAAAAGAAATAGCCTTTTTGACACCTCCCACTTCTCCAAACACAATTTTCAAAGACCTTGAAACCTCACCACCTTTAGCTCCCATTAGGCTACAAGAACACCTAGGTTCTTTTCCACCACCACTTCCAAACATCTCAGACATTGATCCGTATTTTCCTATTTTTTCACCACATCTTCCGCATCTCACAAATCAAAACAACCCGGAAACCTTCCGCACTCATTACCCACATCACTTACATTGTGAACATTGCCAACCCACTAGGGATATTGCAATAGAAGTTAGGGAAGAAATGCGATTCATACTCAACCTCATTCTTAATCGCATCAATATCAACACTCATCAAAACTTCCATCCATAACCTTATGCAAGCATGGAAGGAATCATTATTACTATTTTCTATTTTTAGTATTTTTCTTTTGAGTCATGTTTAAGAACAAGTCTTGTCTTACTTTTACATGCTTGTATGTGGCATTAATACCACTACATTTTGTTGTTTTATTACAGGGCCTTGTTTACATACCTTGGCTCCCAATCTTGATTCTCGTCAATCACAAGACTACTTATGCATGTTACCACTAACCTTTTCTTTGTAGGATTTTTTTATTTTTTTTCTTCACTTGACGCCCCAATCTAGGGGAGCTACCGTCAAGGGGGAGCAAGCGATATGTGGACTATTTTTCCACATTTTATTTCTTCGATGGGGTTAACTTTTTGTTTCGACAAAAAGGGGGAGAAGAAGTAAAACTTAGGGCTTTCAAAACTTACATCTATTCTTAAGTTTTACTCATCATAACATTATGTTTTGTCATCAACAAAAAGGGGGAGATTGTTAATACAAATAAACCGTAAAAACGTTTATTAATATTTTGCGATCTCTTTGTGTTTTGTTGATAACAAATATAATGTTATCATAAATAAAATTATAAGGATACATGTTATTTTTGTAAAGCATCTACATATAGTCACTTAATACAAATTGTTGTAATAAATCATTTGTTGTAATAGTTTATTAGGATGGGTAAAAATCACAACCCATGGATCATATCCATAACCCATGGTATTGACCCATACCCACTTGACTAGATACATTGTACTCATTAGATACATTGTATCTAAAGAAATACCCATGGACCAACCCATAACCCATGACCCATGACCCATAACCAAAAAAGCCATGGGCAAAGAGGAGGGTCCCATGGATCCCTAGGTTTACACTAGACGGATCCCTTAAAGGAGGGATCCGTGGGATCCGGGGAACAGTGGAAAGTTTTGCCTATAAATAGAGAGTCATTTCTTCATTCTAACTCACCCCTCTTCTTACTAATTCTCTCATATACTCTCATTCTCTTCTAACAAAAGATCACTTGATCTAGAGAGTTGTTCTTCTTTCTTTCTTTAGTGATTCTCATATAGGTCCTTCTCTAAGGCGAGATCACGAGCATTCTACAAGTCATCCAAGCAAGGGGTCCTTGATTGATTTGTTCCTCCACAAGATTTACGTAGCAAAGATCTTGTATTTGATATTTCACATAGTTGTTGTGTAATATTCGTGTTGGTTTGGTCCACCGTGTTACGGACTCGGTATTTAGCTTTGTCTGGGAAAAGGTGTAAGCAACGTTGTGAAGGCTTCTCCGCCAAGTTGAAGGATTTTGTTGACATAGTGCTTGAACTCTCGAGTAGGTGACTCGGGGAGTGGAGTATGGCAAGGAAGGTGTCCTTGTAGCCGAACCACTATAAATCGGTTGTGTCATTTTTATCCTTTACTTTACTTTATTTACTTGCATTACCATTAGATCTATACTTTCTCTTCATCCATACGATTTCACATAATATCGAATCTAAAGTTTTTGAAACTAACTTAAAATCGGCAAAACTATTCAAACCCCCCCCCCTTCTAGTTTTCCACAGCATTGACGGCACCTTCCGACCCTTTTATGCTTCACTTTTTTACACTTGCCTATTATAGATAAACATACATTGTATGGACCCATCCATAAGCGGCCTTGAAATTTCCATCACTACTAACATCTTTACATAATTTTTTAATTCCTTTTATCTATTTGAATATGCATTGACATATTATTATCCTTTAAGTTGGAATGTATCTCCTTACAATATTTTAAGTTATGTTCTTCTGACCCCATATAGTGCAATGTTATAGCTTAATTCAGTTTTTTTGTTGTTAATTCATTACTTTTCACTTCGCTTACATGTTTGTGTTATTTTTGCATCTTGCTTTTAGAAAAGTTACAAATGCTTGAATGATGCACTTGAGGGTACATCCCACTCATGAACATATCGAACACTTGTAAGTAAATCTGTTTAAATTCTACCAAAACAACTTTTTTTTTACATGAACACATGTCACGTTCAACATTACACCTAAACATGGTCATCCATTGATCTTGCTGACGATGTTCTTAAATGCAAGTGTCGAATTCGATTTATATGGAAGGTTCAGATGACAAGGATTTTTTATGGTGCAGAAAGCTTGAGGTTTGTGGCATTTGTACTATTTGCCTTTTACATATGCTGATTTCAATTATGATATTGGTTTCATAATTTTACAGTAGAAGCGTCTTTTCCAGCTCCTTTTATAATAGCGACACCTCCAGCAACAAATGTAGCTATGGTTAGTCCACTTACTGTCCCAGGACCTGTGGCACCTAAATCTATTGATCCACGAGTACTTGCAGCACGAGCACCTGTTCCTGTGACGGTTGTTGATGTCGCAGCTATGGCTGCAGCTGCTAGATATGTAGTTTTCAACACCCATAAAACTATGGCAAAGTGTTGATCCCAGTTGAGCAAACGATCTTGTATAGAAGCTGACTTAAACTAAAAACAAACTGTTAAACACTACGCGGAATTTAATGTTTAACCTTAAGAAGAATAACTTGATTATCACTAAACACCTCAATATATTTATTATACGAATACTCTGAATAGTATTAGGGTTTTACAACCTTGAAGTGTATCGACTTTAGATATAACTAATACGTATATCTAACTCTAACCTAGGACCTCCTTTTATAGGCTAAGGAGTCCTATACAATCTACATTACGTATTCTACAAGATAAGTACACTTTCCATACAATACGTCATACTGAAGATATTTTAGAATATTACAATTAAACCGACCTATACAATACTAGCAGTGCTTTGATGTAATAGCAGTGGTTACAATCTTCTACTAGCAGTGGTCTACCTTGAGCAGTGGTTCCATCCTTCTAGCCGTGGTTTCCTTTGTGCTGGCAGTGGTTCCATACTTAGAATAATTCCTTTAAGCAGAATCTAAAACCCAACACAAAGTAATCAAGAATTCTCAGGTACCTTTCTTTCCAGTCCATACTGTCACCAACTTCTGGACGGAAAAGTATTTTCATCGTGTCTATTTACAGGTCTAAAGGAATCATTAAGGCCGGAAAAAATGTGGTGAAGCCTATGTCTAAACACTAACGAATTTACAAGATACAAAGATTTTTGGACAGCTTTTCTTGGTTCGGATTGTTGGGTTTCTTCTGCCATGCTATATCTTGGTTTGGACCATCAGCACTTACAGTGTCGAAGGCAGAGACAGGTGTGTGTATAGACCCTTATTTTTTTATCGAGAAAGAGTTATGTTTCAACATTTATCAAAATATGTTTTTATTAAAAATAGAAAAACCATTTTTTTTAATATGCTTATTATCAGGGGTGATGTTGGCATAGTATATAGTTAACCACAACGGCAAGTCAATATGATCTTTTGTGGGGAATGTATATAAATTTGAAGACCCCCTTATATGCTCAAGAAAACAATTTAGGGTTTTCCTTCATAACAAATTATGCTCTTTCTTTAGTTAGTACAAGATTGACCTTGGTCAACTAGGTTCATAGCCATTTTAGCAGGCATCGCAAAATGGGCGGGTTGAGTAGATTACGGGTTTGCGTGTGTTATGGATCAAATGCTAAAAAACCTAAATTAGCATTTTCCTAAACAGACCAGCTAACAATATTGGATGTTGTATGCCTTTTGAGCACTTTAGGAAAACCTTAATCCTTTTGACCCATTTCATCTCCGATGATTTTTTAATTATTATTTTTACTTTCTGATTTTTACATTTAACACACGGCAGTCTTCATACACAAATTTTTATTGCATGAACTTATGATTTTTCACAAAATTGGATGTGCAGGAAGCAACAGCATTTGCAGCGACGCTATTTGTTTTTGTAATGCAAGCAAGACAAAGAAGAGGGTAACAATTCACTAATGCAGAATTTTTAATTAGCGGAACTAATTATGATTAATTTTTCTAATTTTTTTGAAGAAACGGTTTAGTTTCTTTAGGAATTCCACTGCTGTATTATTTCAATATCGTTTGAATACTACAGAAATCAATAACTTTGTATTCAAACATCTCGCTGTCAAGCGCGGGCTTAAAACCTCGTTTAAGAACAAATTCAAGGAGAATAATACAAGGGTATCTTAATCAATTCACTTGGAAGTTAGCAATATTGTTTATAATATGAAAATATGTTAGCGATACTTTAATTAATAAAGTACGTTGCGTATCTGTCTTAACTACATTATAATGCATTTAGGCCATTTCTAAAAAGGAAGTCCTAAAAAAATAAGCTTACACACTTACTATAAGAGGAAAGCTTAAAATTCAATACATCTTATTATTCAAAATTACATAAAGACATTTTCAATTAAATACAGTTTTCAGATAATTTACAACTCATTCTTAAAAACAAGTAATCGCTAAAAATCATTATTATTAATAAAGATTATTAAAAACATATAACCTCATCCAATATATAAATACACGCAAACCATTTCATATCTCTCTCACATATATCTAACACATCAACAATAAGGCCGAGTGTACCCGCCGCCATTAAATTTAGTCACAGGGTACCCGCTCATATGTACCCGCTCATATGTACCCGCCGTCATAAAACTTAGTCACAGGGTACCCGACATCGCATTACGCGGGCCTCCTATATATCAATAATGTATATATAACTTTTTAAAAACTTTAAATTTGAGTAATGTGTAAACCCAATAATTCTCCTAATTAAAAATAATAAAACATTCATCACTAAATTAATATTTTATATATTGTTTAATTCTCAAACTTTTATCATTTTTTATTTATAACTCATAAATTATTTTCTCGCAATGACTACAAATTGAACTTGTAATTGTTGCATCAAGATTCACAATTTATAACCACAAGTTCGCAAATATAATTACTAGCCACTATATAATGTCGGTTTGTGCGCGTATTCCTATAATATTGATAATTTACACAAATATGTGTAAGTATTTTCGGTTTTCGTCCTTAAATATATGACCAAGGTTATAAATAGCGTGAGGCGTGGTGGTATGACTAAGCCTCACGCTTTTGCAGTCAAGGCGAAACTTTTGCGTATATAAGACGTCACAAAGTATGAAAATATTTATATATTCATATCATAGTTCATATATATCAAGTTTACAAAAACATGTGGCATAAGACGACGTGACTATATGATTAAGACTCACATTTTTGCGAAACCTTTGAGAGCCTTTTAGAACAGTGTATATGACCCATAGAGAATATCTAGAAAAACCAAAGTATAATCAAAGAATAAAATAAAGTCAAGAAACGGGCTCTTTCAGGCTTTGAAAAGCCCGTCTTCTTATTTTTCTTTGCACTATTTTATTCAGTGGTAGTTGGTTACACCTTCGACCAACAACAACACAATGGCGACATCAACAACCTCGTTGGAAGATGTTCCGTCACTTGACATCATGACTGAGCTTCTTCGTAGGTTTAAATGTTCTTCTAAACCCGACAAACGTCTCATCCTTATTGGTACCCTTTTTTCACTACTTTTTTTTTTTTTAATGTTTACTATACGTTTTTATTTATTTATATGAATTTAAGGTTTATCCTGAGATCCCTAATGAATTGTGATGTTAATTGAGTATACTTTGACTTTAGGTGTGAATTAAGATTTGAAAAATCTTGATTTTCTGGCTTAATTTATACTATCAGTTTTTTTTTATATAATTTAGTTTGTGCAATGTGTATATTATTATAAATAAGTTAAGTTCTAGCATACCCTATAAAAAAAGATTTGATTTTGATGGTTTTTTAGAGATGGGGTTTTGTTTTTGAGATTTGTGAATTATGGATTGAATTTAGGTAAGTGTTAAGGAAACAGATGAGGTTCTCCTTGTTTAGGTTACCCGGGAGGATGAGTCTTTGACTCAGATGTACGTGGCCTAACCGGGGTATCCCCATGACCGTTTCTGATTCTTTCTCTGGCCCCCCAAATGTGTATCTAGTGAGGTTTGAATCATAAACCTTTTGTGAGGAGAGGAGGTGCCTTACCACTTGGCTATTTGGCTTTGTTACCCAAATGTTAATTGTTACACTTAATTATTGTGTTGGTGTTGATCTTTGTTTTTCAGATGTAAGAACTGAAATATGAAATACGAGGATTATATTTTTGATTTTTGATGCTAATTAAATATAAAAAACGTTTGGTTTATATACCCAAAGCCCCAAATGTATCAATTTAGTATTTATTTTACTTTCGTTTCTGTATAACGTTTGATATACGTTGTTATGTATTGAATACTGTTAGAACTTAGGTTATAATCGAAGATTAGGTGTTGATCTGTATTGGGTTTTAATACTTTTATGTGTTTGATGAATTGCTTATGAGGAAATGACTGAATGTTATTAGGTCCACCTGGATCGGGGAAAGGTACTCAGTCGCCTATCATTAAGGATGAATACTGTTTATGTCACTTAGCTACGGGTGATATGTTGAGAGCTGCTGTTGCGGCTAAAACTCCACTCGGGATTAAAGCGAAGGAAACCATGGAGAAGGTGAGCTTCGACATAATAATGCATTGTTTTCAGTCATAAGATTGGGTTTCGTCGCAAATTAAGCACCTTGTTGTTAAAGAATTGGAGAAAAAAGACTACATTTTTCAAGAACTAGCAAGTCCAAATGCGAAAAAAGAAAACTCGGGGATTTTTGTCCAATGTTCATCATTGTTGCAAATGTAAAAAGGTCTTTCTCTTAATCATCCTATTATTTTTCTTTATGGTTTTGTTTTGTGTGTTACTGTAGGGAGAACTTGTGTCGGATGACCTAGTGGTTGGGATAATTGATGAAGCAATGAAGAAGCCATCATGCCAAAAAGGGTTTATTCTTGATGGTTTTCCTAGAACAGTTGAACAGGCACAGAAGGTATACTAATTCTTTCGTTATTTACTTGCTTCAAATTATAAGTATTACTTTGTGACTAGTTAACTATTTTGCACAGCTTGACGAGATGCTTCAAAAACAAGGAACTAAGATTGATAAGGTGCTTGACTTTGCAATTGATGACTCTATATTAGAAGAAAGAATTACTGGTCGTTGGATCCATGCTGCAAGTGGTAGGAGTTACCACACAAAGTTTGCTCCTCCCAAGGTTCCCGGAATTGATGATGTAAGTACATAATATATGAACTATGTATATATCGCCAATAACTCATATATTTCTTGTGATCTTGTTTGAGTCTGTTCGTGACTTTTAAAGTTATATAGATATCAGGATCTACTATTATAACCATTGTCTTGTAACAAGTGGGTTTCGTTGAGGTGTTTAAATGTGTTTCAAAAACTATATTTCGAAGGTTACTGGAGAGCCTTTAATGCAAAGAAAGGATGATACCGCAGAAGTTCTAAAATCAAGGCTGCAGGCTTTTCATAAGCAAACTAAACCGGTAAGTCTTCATCCTCGAGGATAGTTCTCATATTCTTATAGTCCATTCTCATCTTTACTTCAACGCCTTCCTCAGTAAATCATGAATGGATTAAGTATACTCTATCTCTAAAGGGTTTAAATCAGTAAATCAGCTAAAAGGAAATGTTTCAAAAGAGTCAAAAGTGTTTTTCAAATGCATACCTAAACCATCTAATTATGAAAATTAGATTTTTATTGCAATAATTTAGTTTTTGTATATATTTAGTTTTTGCATCACACCAGTAAGCGTGTGGGTTAACCCAATCCATATTGACCCCACTACATGACCTGCCCAACTTGCCACATTTAAGGTCCAATAGGGTTCTTAGTTGCTTTTATATATGAACCGCAGGTTATAGACTACTACAACACGAAGGGCGTTGTTGCAACGCTTCCTGCAGAGAAACCCCCAAAGGAAGTGACTGCTGAGGTGCAGAAAGTTCTATCCTCGTAACTGATCTACTGTTTACTTTTTGATGTTTTGAATGTTGTATGTAAACCCGATACATTATCGGAACGGCTTATTCTCGACTTTCTTTTTGCTACCATTTACTATTTTTCCAACCTTGAGGAGCAGCTGCTTGAGTTGCTGACATAGAATAAACTCTGATTATTATACTTCAGTTTGAGAATTTTCTTCGGCAAATGCCAGAAATTATTGCAATTACAATTTATTGATTCTTCATTGTCATATGTATCATCCAAAACACCACCTAAAGCTTAGAACTGGCTCCCAAAAGAGCCAGCTTGATCAGCTCCTTCCTTGAAACCTTGTGTACCTGTTTTGCCACAAAATCTTTCACTTGTGCTTTATCAATGGTGCTACCTTTTCTTCTAACCACAAACCCCATGGGCACCTGCCCTGCAACCTCATCTGGATACCTGAAAAATTACACACCGTTTTTACTTAGAACTCAAGCACTTTCAGCAAAGAATTTACAGTAAACTCATAACATAAAAGTCTATAAGATATATTTAACCTTCCATTATGAATGGACCTCTAACCGATGGTTCACCATGACTCATCGGAGGTAAACTAACCCCGGTGTTGGGATCAACTATCTTGGCTTCACAATTGGCTATGAGCCGCCCTACGGTACCAGGTATCATGCTTTCACACGGACTTGCACCCCGTGCTATCACACCCGTGGTTTCGGTTAATCCATATGACTAGCAATTGTTAACCATGTGCCAATTGCATTAGTTCACAAATCAACACTCAAATAAAGAAAAAAACATTAAACAAGGTTGCACGCCAAGATTGTAATGCAACTTACCTGCACGAATGACACATTAGGAAACCGTCTCCTAAATTTACTAATCACGGCCACCGTGATCGGTGCTCCGCCACTAGCAACAGACTCGAGAGACTTCCAATCAACACTGTTAACCAGATGTTCATTATTTCCTTCCAACAATGCCACAACCACTGGTGGCGCTACCGCCAAGTGACTAACACTAAACTCCTTAATCAACCTCACCATCACTCCCAAATCAAACTTAGCTATCGAAACTACACTCTTGCCAAACGCCACCATCCTTAAGCACAACGTGAACCCATACACATGAAAATACGGCACTGTGGATAGGTGCACTGCTGGTGACGACGATGACCTAGGTTTAAGGTTCAGAAAATGCTCCAACGATCATAGATATTACGTTTCGATGGCTCACCTTCTCCCCCTTTGTCTTTCCGGTGGTGCCCAATAAAACTCAAAATTAAGACACATAGAAAGAGTGATTGTTACATTGAGCATTTCACTCAAACTACAAATGTACCAAAACTTGTGTCAGAAGTAGTGCATGACTGATAGCCAAACAAATATCATTGTTACGTTGATAACTTAAGGTAGACCCGAAATATAAACAAAATGTACTCGGTATAAGTCTTTTTTGAGGGTTAAAAATTAGATTTGTGAACTCGCGAGCCATATAAAGCTTGTGTTACTAATGCGGGCCCAAGTATTGAGGAACGGGCCATTATGTTTTTGGAGGCCCAAGATCGTTTGATAAAAGGGGTCTCATTAAAATGGGCATAACTTGGGCTACGGGACTCCGTTTTAGGCCTATGACCAGTCAAATCGAAGCTTGGAACGAGGAGCACGTTGTGGTAAACGGACTTTGTTGGTTTACGGAACTTTCGATCCTTGAAACACTCTATTTATGAGTTATTTGCATTCTAATGTTTTTTCGGGTTTTTTTAGACTTTGTTTACGCAATAACTTTCGGCCCATTTGTCTTTTAGGGCCCGTTTCAGTTTTGTAGCTTTATTTAAGTGTTTCTTTGTAAGGTGGAATGATCAGTTTTATGAAATACCAAAAGTCTATTTTTGGCAGTTTTTGCTAAGAATTTCCTATAATCGGCATTCGTGTGAATCAACGACTATTGGTAGGATCGTTCTTGGTATTCGTGTGAAACAACATGTCCGATTTGTGTTATCTCGTTACTTAGTCTACATCAGTTGGCATCAGAGCTAAAGTTCCTGATAATTATGCCTCCAAGGATGATAGGAATATTAATGACATCTAATGACAAGAATTTGAGCAACGTCTTATGGCAAGAATGGAGGAGCGAATGGGTCAGTTCGTTGGTCAATTTACTGATCAGATGACTAACTTAATGAATCAAAGAAGGCCTCGTAATCGTAACTGTCGGGAAAGTGAAGAAGAAAAGTCAGAAAATCCGTTCGTTGAGGGTGACGATTCATCTTCTAATGAACAACATGATAGGCGACCAAGGCAAAATGAAAGGAAGGATAATAGGCGTTGGGAATCTGGGCTAAGAGTCAATATTCCTGAGTTTGATGGGGATACTTTGAATCCCGAGAGGTTCATTGATTGATTTGATGCGGTTGAAGAAGTGTTTGAATTCAAAAAGATTCTTGAAAACAAGAAGGTTTCATTGATCGTTACCAGGCTATGTGGTAGGGCATCCGCATGGTGGCAGCAATTGAAACTGACACATGAGAGAGTTGGAAAGCCAAGAGTCACGACTTGGAGGAAGATGAAAAAGTGCATGAGGGCCAACTTTATTCCTCATAATTACCAACGGTTGATGTACCAACGGTTACAAAATCTTAAACAAGGGGCCAAATCTGTTGCAAATTACACAACTGAATTTTACCAATTAATTGCAAGGAATGATATTCAAGAGACTAATGAACAACTCATCTCTCGTTACATTGGTGGTTTTAAGAGTCCAGATCATGGATTCTGTTAACATGTTTGATCCGGTGACACTTTCTGATGCATATAAACGTGCATTAGCTTTTGAAAAACAGAACCGACGTGTGGGAGGTTCATATTCTTCTGCTATAACAGGAGGTCTGGTTCGGGTAATGTGATATCTCGTTTTGTTCCAAATCAGGCGAGACATGGTGGTAGCAATGCTGGACCGGTTTCTAAAGGGGTTGGAAGTAGTAGCATGAAGTGTTTTAACTATGGTGAGCCCAGTCACCGACAGTCAAAGTGTAAGAAGACAGGGAAAAGGCACTTATTTGCTGATCCCGATGGTAATATGTATACCTGGGAAATTGATGATGTGGCTAATGAGGGTTATGAAGAAACCCCAGTATTTGATGAAGATGCGGAGTATGAAGAGGAAGTTGTGAATTGAGATGTGGGGGTAGCTTTGGTGGTAAGGCGCTCTTGCTTAACACCAAAAGCCGTTGGCAATGATTGGCTCCGGCACAACATCTTTCAGTCGACGTGTACTATTTCGGGTAAGGTTTGCACCTTTGTGGTTGACCCGGGTAGTTGTGTAACTTGATATCTGAAGAGGCACTTCAGAAGTTGGGACTGAAGACAGAGAACCGTTCCAAACCTTACAAGTTACAATAGCTTAAGAAAGCTGGTGAGGTAACTGTTTCCAAGCATGTCCTTGTTCTATTTTATATTGGAACAACCTATAAATATAATGTTTGGTGTGATGTGGTGCTCATAGATGCTCGCACTTATTATTGGGTAGACTTTGGGAGTATGATCGCAACACCAATCATAATGGGCGAACTAATACTTATTATTGGGTAGACCTCGGGTGCAGTTTGATGGTGGTCAGACGCCTGCATAGGCAATGTTGATGGGTGTGTTGGTGGTCGACGGTGAAGTCGGCGGTGGTGGTGGTGGTCGGAAGGAAGAACATGAACAAAATAAGTCAACTATGAGTTTGTTCATTGTTTTTTATAGGGAATGTCTAACCAATGCCCTAAGGGAATTGGTTAAGATTTGCCTTCTTGTGATTTTTAATTACATAAATGGCCCTTGTAGTTGACACAAACATGCATATTTGGACGGGGACCCACATAAATAATTATAAAAAATCACAAAAGGACAAATCTTAACCAATGCCCTTAGGGCATTGGTTAGACATTCCCTTTTTTATATTAGAAACTATAGATATAATTTTGTTGATTGTTAAGACGGGTTACACATATAAATAAGTCATACAAGGGTCGTGCTTCACAAACAACGACGTAAGAGGTTTATTGCGTTCGAAACACAGATCAGGCACTCGATCTAACGGATCGATCCTAACAGCATTTGATACATGGTCTACATTTAACTTTAAGGAGACGTACTTGGTAAACTCACATATAATGTGTTGATACAAAAGTTGGACGTTCCTGATTTGGAGCTCCGGTTCTCGTACCAATTGAGAATTGCTGCTTGAGACCTGCGCACTAAAAGACAAGAAACACCGTTAGGCTTACCGTGGGATTGTCTCCCACGATTATCCTCCCGTGAGAGCGAGTAATCGGTTTAGGGTTTAAGGAGTTTTAGGGTTATGAGATCGCACCTTAAACGAGGGATATGATTCCTTTATATACGCACGGAATCCTTGTAGGTTCCGTGTTCCCCAACCTTCGCGTATCCCGCCTAAGTTGGTCGGGAATGATTATCTTCTTATTTTAGAAGATATCATATATCTATTCCAGTAAATAGATTTGGGCTTGGGCTTTCGTGAGCCCAAACCATTATTGAAAGTGGCCCGTTAGTGCGGGCTTGTTAGTATTGGGTTGTGGTCGGGTTTATGACCCGATACCGCACTATACGCCATCATGTCCCCAGGTCTAGTATGCGCATGCGAATCTGCGGATGCTAGACTAATGACCGTAGTCCAAAAACAAATAACGTTTAAACGTATCCAAGAAGCCATACACCGACCCGTAGGTGCAATGTATCGAGACATCCAAGTGAATAGGTAATGCCTCGTTAATCGGGAAAGTTCTTGCCCGTTGTCACATCAAGCCATCTCGACCACACAATGAAGACTAGTGGAATCCACGTGTCGCCAATCGTGTGGAAGAGAAGAAGTATATAATAGGCGATTCATTTTCACCGGATTCCTCACAGTAAAAACACCATCCGCCATTTCTAAAGCATTTTAAGAGTCGTTATCCCAAAAGTAACCAACCACAAAGGTAACCGCGCGTGCGTGATAGCAGAAAAGTATATCACCATGGTTAAACAGTTGTCTGACTTCACCTCCGACCTTAATTTGATCGATCTGATGGAATTTACCTCAGATTACTTTATACCCCGGGACGTGCATCCAGTGGTTCCGGATGCGCGTGCCACGATTGCGGATTTCCCCGAAGGGAAAGTGGGTGTATACACGCGGTTATTCGAATTTGCGAATCAACGTGTGCCCCTGTCACGCTTTCTATGCGATGTGTTAAACTATTATACGCTACACATATCGCAGTTACACTGCATCGGCGCGGCTAAAATTACTAATTTCAAAGTAAATTGCCGTTTGCTGGGGATTAATCCCACCATCCACCTATTCCGCGCCTTTTATCACACCACATGGGCGCATGGGTGGGTGTCTTTTTCAAAGCGCGCAGGTAGACTGCAATGTTATACGGATAAATTAGATGCGCTTAGGAACTGGAGGGAATATTTCTTCTGGGTAGATGATACATGTTTTCCCTGGGATTATGATTTTTATACCCGGGGAACGCTACAGAGGGATGAGTGCCCATTGCCTGGGTCTTATAATGTCGAGGATGCGGAATCGATAAATGCTAACCGCATCCCCATTAGTGTGTATCCTGAGGATTTTGGTGCACATGGAATCGGTAGTAATTATTTTGGTCCCAAGATGAGATCCCAATCTTTTAGACGCCAATGGCGGGTGGGTACTTATTCCTCCGCATTACGTGTGTAAATAGTGTAAGAACAATCTTACATCTATGTTGCGCATAATATAACCTGTTTATATATGTGTCTTTGTCTTCTTGCAGATGGATCATTGCTTATCGTCAGACAGCCTAGCAAAGCCCGCACCGTGAGGACAGGAGTACGACCGTTGAGGATGACGAGAGCCAATATTAGCTGCGACTGCAGGGCGTGTCATGGAACTGACCGCAGGGGATACAGGGACCAGTTCATCCGTTGCAGTGGAGGCAACGCCTCTGCAGAGCCGTCCCACTCCTGAGGTGACTCCGCTGGTGGCGCAGTCATCGCCCGTAGCTGTAGCTCATCCTGAAGAGGAAGAAGAAGAAGAAGCTGCGCTTAGTCACAAAAGGACCCGAAGAGATCATGGTGCGGGCCCTTCAAGGAAGAAGCGTCCCGTGATTCAAACTGTGGAGTTGTCCTCCACTGATGAAGCGTCGTCGCACCCATCTGCTGATGACGCGGAGCCAAAGTAAGTAAAACCATACATGTATAACCTTCTGTTAGTTGGTGAATGTGCTATTTGTGATTCTAGCATTGCGCTGGTGATCATTCGCAGGATGGAGCAGGTCATAGAGTCACCTCCCAAGGCGAGTCCAACACAGTCAGCGCATTCTGAGCCGCCGAGCCAGGATAATGAAAACCAAGCTGATGCAGATGTGTTGAAGAGTATCAGCGAAGTTAAAGATGCGACAAGTCATGTTGGCACTTCGTCACTTAGGCGTTGTAATAGCTTGTAGCGGATATGTTTGCTATCTTTTGTAATAACTCGTAGTTATAAATAAAGATCTTTTGTCATTGTGGATATAACTAAAAGTGTAATGTAAGCCTATCATTTGTCTTTGTATGGAAGATGTATGTGTTGCCGATTTAAACAAACGTGTAAGCCACCGCAAATGTAGGAAATTCATAGTCGTGTATGAAAATTATAGTATACTTTGGAAAATAATTCTAAGTATTTAATCATAATCGTGTATGTTATGATTCAACAGATCAGAATATCGTTTTAAGGAAGCAAGTGTCTTGGCTCCAAAGTTGTTAAACATGCGTGTGCCTTGTTGTTGCGCACCCGTCGTGGGTGCGCACATATCTTATTTCAACGTCTTGAGAACAAGGTGTTTAACAAGGATGCGTGATCCGGTGTTGATGGGTTTGCAACCCTCTTACTCAACAAGTTAGTTAGTAGGTTAACTTATCCTTTTACCATCGTGGGTTTGTTTGTAGTGCATGCACGCCATCGTGGGCAAAATAAAAAATTGTTAAGGCATACAGTATATGGAGATAACAACTTAAAATGTGTCGCGGAGTTAGCTAGAAACCGCGACGTTTTTATTAATACTTGCAAGTTTATCAAGAAATAACAAAGAAAACAAGCAAATATGAAAATAAAACCGAGTACATGAATGTTTATTGAGCACCGAAAGTGCGAGAGCGTCTGCTGTGTTGTCTTAGTAGCTATTCTTATAGGTAGCACCTCTTGAGGTTCTTGATATTCCATGTCTTGTGTAGGTCACGACCATCCAAACCTCGTGGCCAGACGCACTGTGCCCGCTGTTTCAAGAACCTCATAAGGTCCTTCCCACTTTGGTCCGAGCTTACCGTATCTTCGCCGTGGCTTGCCTCATTGGCGCGGTAGACAAAGTCACCGGTGCGAGTGAAACACGGCGTACCTTGGCATCATAGTATCCTTTCATTTTTGACTTCGACCTTGCCTCCCGTATGGCCGCGCGTTCGCGTCTTTCTTCCAGTAGGTCCAAGTCGACGCGTCTTTCGTCGTCGTTTGTAGTCACATTAATCTCTGCGGTGCGGATAGTTGGCATGCCGATCTCAGTTGGTATAACGGCTTCTGTCCCGTATACCAGAGAGAAGGGGGTATCCCCTGTGCTGGTTTTAACTGAGGTGCGGTGCGCCCATAGTATATGTGAAAGTTCTTCGACCCACCTTCCTTTGTGCTTGTCCAAGCGTGCTTTGATTCCTTCACCCAGGCTTCGATTTGCGCACTCGACTAAACCATTGGTTTGTGGGTGTAACCGATAAAGTGTTGGGTGATGTTTAACTTTTCGCACCAATCTTTGAAGGGGTTGTCGCAATTGTTTCCGTTGTCCGAGATGATTTCACCGGTAATCCGGCGGCATACAATGTTGTCCCGCATAAAGCGTTTTACCGATTGCGGTGATTGTTGCTACGCTTTTGCCTCGATCCACTTGGTGAAGTAGTCTATAGCTACTATGAAACTTAAGACCACCCGCCGCGATTGGGAAAGGACCGCAATATCAATGCCCCATTTATAGAATGGCCATGGCGCCGTGATTGGTGTTAGCTCGTCTTTGTGGTTGGCGCGGAACGGGTCTATGAACTTGGCAATCATTGCACTTCCAGATAAGTCCCGCGCATCTCGATGCATGGTTGGCCGAGTATCTCGAGCGCATGGCACGCGCCACAACGGATCGTGGTCTGCGTGCATGCCGCATGAACCTTCATGAATTTCCGCAAAGACATAATTTGCTTGTAAGGGCCGACGATCGAAGCCATGGTTGGAGGAAAGAACGTCGACATATGATGTTGTCGCACATTGAATCTCTGCGGCGTCAGATTCTCGCGAGCTTCACATTCTCGGGTAATGTACCTTTGCTTAAGAATTACGCAATCGGTGTCATCCATGTAGGACCATCCTCCTCTATGATCATGGAGACTTCCATCTCCGATATTGACTTGCTTTTCGTGTTTCCACCAAAGACTTGTTTTGATAAGTGTGCGAAGCTTGTCGAGGCGATCTTGCTCGGTCAGGTACGCTGCGATTTTCTCCTCTAGGGACTTGCTTGATAGTAAATCTGTCAAAGCCTTTGATCGATGTCTTAGTCTTCTCAAGATCTTCGAATCATATTTTCTTCCTGGCCACGATTCACCCAACACATGGTTGGCCACTAGCCGGAGTCCACATTTGCTTCCAAGTTACGTACACCCATTCGAGTGCAATGCGTAGTCCAATGATCGTGGCTTCATATTCGCCTCATTGTTGGTCGAGGTAAATTCAAACGCAGCGTGCGTAAGTGAATTCCATTCCTCCGGGTTTGTGAGAATAAGGCCGACTCCGAGCCATCCACGCATGAGGACCCGTCGTAAACAAAATCCATGGATCTTGTAGTTCTTTTCGCTTGGTGTAGGTACCTCGTCGATGTCCGCTTCGATGATGAAGTCCGCGAACTTGTCCTTTTATTGCGACGTGGTCTCAGAAGAGATATTATGTTCGCTTAGCAATACACTCCACTTCGGAGTCGTCCCGACGCATCGGGTTTGGAGATGATCCGCTTGATGGCTTGATCCGTGATTACCGCTATCGGTGCGCTTGAAAGTACCGCGCGATCGCTTGGCGGCAAACACTAATGCCAAGACCGACTTTTCCATGGCACTATAGTTCACTCCGTCTTCTTAAGCGCTTTGCTTACAAAATAGATAGGAGTTTGCACCGAGTCCCTATCTGTTAGTAGCACCGCTACCGATCGCCCCATGAGTTGCCGATAAATACATGATCGCTCTTCCCTGGTCGGGTGCCACGAGTGTTGGGGCGTTGCTAGATCTTTGTTTGAGTGCGGTGAAGGCTTCTTCCGCCTCCGTCGTCCACCGAAAGTCACCCTTTTTATACACTTCTTGAGTGTTTTGAAAAGAGGCAATGACTTTTCTCGCCGATTTAGACAGAACCCGCTGAGGCCACCCGGTTTTCCATTGAGGATTGGACTTCCTTGATGCGTGGTGAGGAAGCTCTATTACCGCCTTTGTCTTTTCCGGACAAGGTTTTATGCCATCGTTCTATCCAAGACCCTAAGAACATGCCTTCGGTAGCACGAAGGTGCATTTCTTAGGATTTAGCTTCATGTTGATCTCGTAGAGTCTTGAATGTTTCCTCTATGTCGCGCACAAGTTCATTTTCGTGATGACTTTTATGACCGTGTCATCCACATATACTTCCGTGTTGCGCCCAATTGCTTTTCAAAGGCATTGTCTACCAACCACGATAGGTGGCACCGCGATTCTTCAAGCCAAACGGCATTTTTGTAACAAGACACGCCTTGGCTTGTGTGGAAAGTCGCTTTTCCTCGTCTTCTGGGCCATTTGTATCGGTGATACCCTTGCATGCCAAGAAAACACTTCAACGGGTATCCACACAAGGACTCTATTTTCCAATCTATCTCGTAATGGATAGCGATCATGTGGGCATGCTTTATTAAGGTCGGTGAAGTCTACACATTCGCCACTACCATCGCTTTTTGACCATTCTTGGATTAGAAAGCCGATCGTGGTAATAGACTTCACGCATAATTCCCGCCTTTACCAATTTCGTACCTCTACCAGATTGCTGCGCCTCTCCGGAGCTTGGCCACGCTTCTTCCGGCGCGATCGAGAGTATCCTTGTCGGATTCTAAGTTTATGCTCGCGATCGAGCGTGGTACTCGATCATGTGTTTTGGCTTCCACGCGAAAATATCCACGTTCTTTTGTAGGAGCGCGCACACACCGCTTTGCCATTGTCCGACAATGACCTCCAATGGTTATTTCAGTCCGGGTATTCGGGTGAATTGCGACCTTCAAGTTGGGGACTTTGGCGCGCCTTTGTTTCGGGTTGTTTCCTTTTCGCATGTAACCGTGTTACATTCTCTGTTTGGTACCGTGGCATTGTAGAGTGACAATGCCCCTTCATCGAAATTTAAGCATCCCGTCTTGTTGATCGCACCGCCACAGCATGGTCGATATCCCGGTCTCCCAATAATGCCATTGTATGACGAGGGGATTTGATCACCATGAAATCCATCCAAGTTGTCGTAGAGTGGTCTCGCATTGCCAACGCCGACTAGTAATCGCACCGTCCCATGGGCTATATTTTTCACCGTGAAACCGGTGAGTCTTGTGTTGACCGGATTTAATCGACTACGTATTTCGTGTCGTAGTCTTCTAAAGCAATGCTCATACATGATATTTGCCGATGCTCCACCATCAATGTACATGCGGTGTATGTCGTGACCACCCGCACCGATTTCAATGGTGAGGGCTCTGCTGCTGCGTTGTCCATGATTAAAGTAGGGAAAGAGATTTCACTTCTTGGAAAACTCTGGTGACCTTTTGTCTAGTGGTTCGTTGCCACGTCCGTATCATGTAGATTGTGTCGGCCTTATCTTTGGGTGTCTCCTTCTTGCTTCCATTCTTTTGCTTATCTCTTCCTCCTTAATGTTTTTAACTAGGTGGTCCATCGCCTCCTCGACCATCTTGTCGATGAGTTGGCGCGCACCGACACACTCGTTAGTGGTGTAACCCTTTGTGCGTGGTAGTCACAGATCCATTTCGGTCGCCGATCTTACGGTGTGCGATTCTGGCGGTCTTGGGAAATTCGCTCCTTCTGCTGCGAGTATTTCCTTTGGGGTTTTGATCGTGGAGTGTACTGTCATTATCTCTCATCTCTGCCGCTCCTCCGTTGCGATAGCTCTATTACGGTTATTACCTCGGTCGTTGGATTGTCTCCCGTGTTGTTCTGTGACCGTAACTAGAATGGTTCTTTTGCTATCCGCCGCGGCGGCTTCTCCCTCGACAAAAGACCGAGAGCGCTTCATGAGCTCATCAAAGGTCTCGTGGATCTTGTCGCTTAACCTCTTGATGAGTTCGGGTTATTAATCCCATTCATGAAGCCCGAGATCTTTAAGACTTGTGGAATGCTTTAACCTGCATGCATTCATCTTTGAAGCGTTCCATGAATGCGCCGTGGATTCCCCGGTTCTTTTTACCTGGCGAGTTCGACAGATTTTTAGCACACTTTTGCGTTGAGTAAAATTTAGGCGGAACGCCTTTCTCAACTCTTCAAAACCATTCACGCCCTTCGGGAGTTTGTTGAACCAGCGCGCGCTTCCCACCGTGTGGAATTAAACATGTGGCACCAAACCGGTTGTGGCGGTTTTCGATGGTCGCGGTTGATTCAAAAATTTTAGGTGATCGTCGGGATCACCGTCCCATCATAGGTTTTAACATTTGCGGCATGCGCCTTTTCTTGTTCTCGAGAAATCACTAATGCGTCTAGTGAACGCATCCACTTTCTCGACGGCGCCATGGGAGAGACATGTCTTCTCTTGGCTATCGCGTCGCTCGGATTTCAATGCCTCAGATCACTATCCTCGTTGTCCGAGGAGTTGTCGAAGATGAATTTACCTTCTTACGGCGCTATGCGCCGCCATCCTCGTAATCGACTCATAGTCCGGATCCGAAGGGCTTTCACTGGGGAATACTTTCGCCCGGTCTATCATGTATTCTACGGCTACCGATCTGGCGTGACACCGGTACGCCGTTCTTCTCTATCACTATCACTCAGTGTTGCGAGTGAGATGTCTCATCACCTCGATCCTCCTCCCGATTCTCGTTGAATACGGGGTTTATGACCGCTTCTCTCGCGCTTTTCCTTCGGTGGCGCGGTGGAGAATATCGTATTCGAATCGAATTGAGTCGGGCTTTCGGGTTCATCGATCGATTCTTCTCTTCCTCTTGCATGAGGCGCCCAATGCTCGTAGTTTTGGGATACGAAGCTTCGGTGCTAGTGCGCGCGACTCCCTCGAGAGTGAAAGCGTTTGTTTCTGTTGCATTCTTATCCCGACCGGTGCCTCTGGTACCTTTGTCGTCGGTTTCTAGCACCGATTGGAAGGGAGTAGTAAAGACGGTGCGGTGGGTCTACTCCACTGTGGTGGTTGTAGTGACTGGGTTGTCCCCGAGTGCGGTTCTATCGGAGGAAGATCAAGTCTTGACCGACCCCTTATTTTTAGCAAATACTGGTTGTCCCAGAGGTCCGCTAGGGTTAGTCCACTCTGCGACTTCTTCCCCATAAGATCCGATTGCGATCGGCGATTGCCGTGTTTTGTCATTCTAGTGTCGATTCTTAGTGTAGGGTCCCACGGATGGCGCCACTTGTTGATACAAAAGTTGGGCGTTCTCGATTTGGAGCTCCGGCTCGCACCAATTGAGAATTGCGCTTGAGACTTGCGCACTAAAGACAAGAAACACCGTTAGGCTTACCGTGGGATTGTCTCCCACGATTATCCTCCCGAGAGTGAGTAATCGGTTTAGGGTTTAAGGAGTTTTAGGGTTATGAGATCGTACTTAAACGAGGGATATGATTCCTTTATATACGCACGGAATCCTTGTAGGTTCGTGTTCCCCAACCTTCTGCGTATCCCGCCTAAGTTGGTTGGGAATGATTATCTTCTTATTTTAGAAGATATCATATATCTATTCCAGAATAGATTTGGGCTTGGGCTTCGAGCCCAAACCATTATTGAAAGTGGGATTCGTGCCGGGCTTGTTAGTATTGGGTTGTGGTCGGGTTTATGACCCGATACCAGACTATACGTCATCATAATGATAAATATGGATATAGTTGTGAAGTATATACTTTTATTGTTATGTCCTTTCAAAATCTTAAACTTAAACGTTGTAATATATTAAACCAAATGTTTCTTTGGAACTTATGTAAACACTTACACTGATAGTATAATGGAAGATGCAAACTTTTTCCAAAGGTAAGACGAGACATGACATCATGAACGAACATAGTTTTTCATTTGGTATTATAAACATGAACAAAATCAGCAAAATGAAACAAATATATTAAATGTTATTACTAGTTGCTATAAAAATCTTTTTGTTAGTTGTATCAAAAAGTGACTAATAATAAAATCGATAGTAGTAAATGCAAAATGAAATGTATAGTTAGTTATAAATACTTTTACTAACAATGAGTACAACAGATTTATACCTATTAACCTTGTGTCTTATAAAAAAATAATAAAACAAAATAAATAAGAATATTTAAGTACAAAAAGTAAGTTTAAAAAATAAATTTAAGTACAAAAGGTATACTCCCTCCGTCTCAAAATTATTGTCAGGAGACAAGAAACACATAGTTTAATAAAAGTGGGACCACTTTCATTTTCAACCAATCAAATAGAATATTCCTCCTTTAGATTCTCTTGTTTTTACTTAATATGGAAAGTGGACAATTAAATTGAGACATCCCAAAAAGGAAATATGGACTATTATTATGAGACGGAGGGAGTAATTTGTTACAATATGCTACAGTGCAAGTACAATACAAATCACATAGGAAAAGGACAAAAAATGTTAGGAGAAAAGTGTCCTCATGTCATTTGTATGTGAGGACTGAGATGACGAGCAAAACTAACAATCGTTAGAAAATTGGACAAGCGACGTAATATTTTCGAGATCATGGACTAAAAAAGTAATAATTCACGTTTTTGGATGTCGTATAAAATCTGACATAACATTAGAGACCAACGGTGAAATTTGCTCAAGGTTATAAGGAATGTTATTTTGTTTCCTTTTATAAGTTGGTTATTAAAGATTAGAGTTTGTCACATAGTAATAGTTTTGGTGTGAGAGGATAGCATCAACTATCAAGCCTTTTTGCTTCAAAGATATACACTAGAATTTTGGAACATTCAAAATTAAGTTGAATGATCAATCTATTTGTGCTTAAAGTACAATGATCAACCATCTCTTGTTACCATCCCGACTAATACATTAAAGAGCGAATATCTTACTATCTTATAACGCACGAGTCAGTCCGACCGGGGCGATGCACACGGGCTCATTCTAATTGTTAATAGTGTATTGCTCAGCATTAATTTTCGTCATTTTAATCATGGATCAATTTTTTGTTGATCAATAAGTTCATAAGTTGTGATTTTCACAAATACTCAAAATGATTTTATAAGTCGGACAGTGTACATCATGACATGGGCTCGATTTAAATGTTCATATCGTATTGTTCAGTACTAATTTCGTCATTTTGATCATGGATGGGTTTTGTTGGTCAATAAGTTTCTAAGTTGTGTTTGTTAGCATGGCATGAAAATTGTTGGTGCCGTTATTTCGTTACTTTTAATTAAGGTCAAGTCAAACACTCAAAATACAATATATATAACTCCGGCTGCCTCAAAACCGGTGCGATGCACATATTATTAGTTGTACACTTGTACTATAAGTTATCATCATTTTCTCATTAGGCTATATTTTTTTAAACGGGTGTAAAAAACCGGAGATAAATTGTGTAAACACATAATTAATTGATTTATTACCTTCACAAATGAAATATATCACAATTCAAACTTTATCTATAAAAAAACAATTCAAAAAATATCCATTCCCTAAAGAAACAAAATCATGGACAACAATATTCTAATTTCTAAACAATATATACACATAAAAAGAGTATAATTTCGAATACATATCCACATAAATAAAATATCATTTCATAAAATGACCATGCTAAAATCATGTGAGGAAGAAGAAAAAGAAAACTTAATATATTTTCATTTGTACATTTCGTTTGGCACAAATGTAGAGGGACTTTATTTTGCTTACTTAAAATTTCATGCTTACCAAGGGACAAATCCTCACCTTTCATCTAGTTTGATCTAATGGTAGGGATTAACCTAAGATTTAAAACTTAAACCCAAGTTCAGTATTTTATTTCGTCTTTTGTCTTTTTGTTTTTTGTCTTTATTTTTATTCATATTTTTTGTATTTTTTATTAATTCACGTTTTTAATAAATGAAAGTCTTTTTTTTTTTTTTTTTTTTTTTTTTACGTTATTCACGATTTTTATAATTCGCGTTTTTTCTTCGCCCATACGTTTTCGCCTCTGCTTTCACACGTTTTCATCTGTTTCGTCCGCTTTCCAACGTTTGCTCATTTTCTTACGTTTACTTTGTTTACACGTTTCATCTATTTTCTTACATTTTCGTTCTTTTCATACGTTTCGTCCATTTTATACGTTTTCATCCGTTTTTTTACGTTTTTATGTATTTTCGTCAGTTTTTATACGTTTTCGTCTGTTTTCGTCCGTTTTTATAAGTTTTCATCCATTTTCATAGGTTTATATACGTTTTAGTCCGTTTTCATACGTTTTCGTCCGTTTTTAGATGTTTTCGCCCATTTTCTTACGTTTTTGTCCGTTTTCATACGTTATCATCTCGCTTTCTTACGTTTCGTCCGCTTTCATACATTTTCGTCCATTTTCATACGTTTCGCCTTTTTATTTACGGTTTCATGTACTTTCGTCCGCTTTTTACGTTTCGACGTTTTCGTCCATTTCGCACGTTTTCATTGGTTTCATAGGTTTATATCGTTTCGTCCATTTTAGACGATTTCGTTTATTTTCGACGCCGTCCGCTTTCACACGTTTTGTCCATTTTCATCCGTTTTATCGCCGTCCGTTTGACGTTTTGTCCATTTTCATACGTGTTTATACGCTTTTCATTCGTTTTTATATGTTTTGTCCGTTTTCAAACGTTTTCGTCCATTTTCATACGTTTTCGTCCGTTTTTGCAGTATTTTTATACGTTTTCATGCTTATTATTTAACTTTATTATATTATATGTCTAATAATAATTGTGATATTTTATTTAAAAAAAAAATAATGTCTAATATCATTTGTAATATTTCATAAACAAACAAGTATGTTTTTTTAACCTTTAATATCACCTGAAATATTTCATTGCTCTGTATATTTTTATATATTATCACCTATATATTTTCTAATATTTTTATAATTTCAGTTACAAGATAGTTTTTGTTCTTTTCATCGCAATTGACAAGCGCATATTTTTTTAATGCAACCGATGTTATCTATCACTTGTGATATTATACTCTTAGTAGAAATAAAAGGGTTAAAGTCCTCTTTAGGTGAATTCTTATTTTGTTCAAAAAAATGCTAATTTAATGCAACACTTGTTTTATTTTGATAATATGTCAAGTCTCTATTTTCCTAGTTTGCTTCCTTTTATTCATTTTGATATTTTTAAGTGACACTTATTTATCTCTCGTGATATAACATCGAAGAAAGATGAAGAGTATCACACTCTTCATCATATATGTGTTATCGTTGTGAAACTCAACTAAGAGTGTGAAATATTAAATTCATACCAAATGTGATAAGAATTTAGTATTTTACCAAGTATATATGAAAGAAATGATAATAAACATCACTTATTATATTACGTGATAATTCGCTCATTTTCTTATTTGTGTTTTGAAAATATTTAGGAAGATTTTGTGTTTTATGATAATATGAAATATTAGAAAATGTGTTTAGCGAAAACAAGAGATGTTATGAAACTTTTGTTAGACTTGTAGTGAATTTTTCTATTTAATGGATACATTGTACATGTTTCGATGGTTTTATAGCGAATTTAAAAATATCTATGGTTGAATCAAAGAACTAAAGAAGTTATGGTTGAAGAAAGCACATCTTTATAAACAAACCGATTAAGTTCAAACACACGTGATATCACCTCACTTGTGATATCACATGATATCACAGTGATATCACAGTGATATCACCGGTGATATCAAGCGATATAAACTATTATATCACACATGCTATCACCGGTAATATCACACATGATATCACAGGTGATATCAACGGTGTTATCACACATGATATCACGTGTGATATCACAAGTGAGGTGATATCACCTGTGATATCACAAGTGTCTGAGCTTCCTCAGTTTGTTTATAAAGATGTGTGCTATCTTCAACCATAGCTTATTTAGTTTGCTGATTCAACAATAGATATTTATTTTTAAAATCCCGCTATAAAACCTATCGAAACATGCACAATGTATCCATTAAATAGAAAAACCCACCACAAGTCTAACAAAAGTATCATAACATCTCTTGTTTTCAGTTGAACAACTTTTCTAATATTTCATAATATCATAAAACACAAAAATCTTCCTAAATATTTTCAAAAACATAACCATCACATTCTTAGTTGAGTATCACAACTGATAATACATACATGATGAAGAATGTAATACTTTTCATCTTCTTTACATTGTTATATCACAAGAGATAAATAAGTGTCACTTACAAATATAAAAATGAAAACGGAAAAAAACGTATAAAATCAAATAAAAAACGTATAAAAGCGTATGAAAACGGACAAAACATATAAAATATACAAAAACATATAAAAACGGATGAAAATGTATGAAAACGGACGAAAACGTATAAAAACGGACGGAACGTTGAAAAAGATTTAAAACGCCTAAAATGGATGAAAACGTAAAACGGATGACAACGTATGAAAACGTCTAAAAACGGACGAAAACGTATAAAAAGCGGACGAAAATACATGAAAACATAAAAACACATACGAAAACGTCTAAAAACGGACAAAAATACATGAAAAGCCAAAAAAAAACAGATAAAAACATATGAAAATGGATGAAAATGCCCGAAAACGTAAGAAAACGGACGAAAATGTAAGAAAACAGATGAAAACGTATGAAAGCATAAAAACACGTCTGAAAACGAATGTAAAATAGACGAAAACGAAAGAAAACGTACGAAAACGTATGAAAACGAACGAAAACGTAAGAAAATGAACAAAAACGTATGAAAACAAATGAAAATGTAAGAAAACAGACGAAAAAGTATGAAAACGGACGTAAACGGGCGAACGTAAGAAAGCAGATGAAAACGATGAAAATGCATTTAAAACGATAAAAGCGGACGAAAACGTCGAAATGTAGACGAAAATGTCTAAAATGGACGAAAACGAGAAGCGGACGAAACGGACAAAAACGTGAAACGCATAAAACGCATTTAAAAACGCCGAAAACGGATGTAAACGCATTTAAAACGGATGAAAACAGACGAAAACGTCTCAAATCGACGAAACGTAAAAAAGGACGAAAATATATGAATACGCATTTAAAACGTATAAAACGAACGAAAACATATGAATACGGATGAAAACATATGAAAGCGAAAAAAACTTGAATTAAAAAAAAAAAAAAAAAAAAAAAAAAAAAAAACTTGACTTTTAATAAAACGTGAATTTTAAAAAAAAAAAAGTAAAAAGAAAAAATTGTTAAAATAAGAAAGACAAAGAAAAGGAGAAAAAAAAACATGGACTTGTGTTTATATTAAATCTTGGTTTATCCTCACCATTAGATTAAAATAGATGGATGGTGATTTGTCCTAGAAGACCAAAATAAGAAAGAAGTTTGAAAATTCCTCCACAAATGTATGTGAAGTTTATTTTGTGAAAATTGTGTGAAATTAGTATTTCTCTAGACTCGTTATAAGTTTTGACACGGATTAATTAATAAACAATCGTTTGCCCTTAACCTATTTTCTGTCTGACATATATCATTAATCTTAACACCTTAGGTTAATAATGTATAGTAACATCATTTGAGATATAAAGAAAGGATCTAAAAAAGTACGGGTGGAATTCACTGGCGGACTGAAACCAAATCATGCAATGTACTAACTAATTAGTATGAAAGAGGTGGACAAAGAACACAATAAAACTATATATATCCAAATCTTAGAACTTCGAACGATAATCATGTAGGTATACTGTCACACACACTTGGATCAAACAAAACTTCCCTCACGATATTGTCTCAATAACATAGAATGTACAAAACCGATAAGAATTTCAGCACGAAAGTTATAAAACTAGTAAACTATATTGTTTAAGAAAGAAAATGTAAAGTGTAAGGTAGTAAGGTGATAATTTATTTGCAATTTGTGTATTTAAACAGACAATCAGAAACCCTAAAAAAAATCACAACGCGATGGGGGGCGAGGTTACAATGATCTGTATCGACAATTCCAAATGGATGGTCGAAGACAACTTAATTACTTGGTTTATGAATCAAAGCGAAGCTATTGAATTATACTGCGAAAGAAAACTCAAAGTACATCTTGTTTCTTATTATTATTTGCTGCATGCATGCCGTTGAATTGTTATTATATATATATGTTGGGTGTTACTTACAGGCTCATCCGGATAACCTTGTTGGCATAGTTCGAATGGGTGAGCTAGATGTTGGTGTTCAGCTTTATCCTACTAATGATTTTCAAATCGTCAAGCTTGTACTTGATCGATGTATGTCAACTACTACTACATATGTTTATTTATTTATTCTATTTATGATGTTTAATAATAAGCAGCAAATTCCCAATAATAATTATCAGGTTTGTTTGTTTGTTTGTTACTCAGTCTTACCAAGATCAACCCGTCAACGACTAAACTTACTTCTAGCTCTCAAACTTTGTAAGAATTATTGGTACCCTCACAAGTAGGGGTGTTAATCGGGTCGGGTTGGTCGGGTTCGGGTCAAACGGGTCGGGTCCAAGTCGGGTCGAGGCTAAAATTAATATACCCGTACCCGACCCTATTTGAGGTCGGGTTAGTCGGGTTCGGGTCAAATCGGGTCGGGTCAAGTCGGGTTCGGGTCAATGCCATTTACCAAATCACAAAATTTGATTTTTTAAACTTATTAGTTCGGGTCACATAATATGTTTGTTGCATATGAACCAAGCCAACGACAACCGTTGATACAAGCATATACAAACCACCGCATATAAACAATGATACCCCTATATGTGCTATAAAGATGGTACCCGATGAGCTTATGTTAGGACTACTAATTAGATCGAGTCTTGATTAGCCAGATTTAAGTTAGTGATCATATAACAGAAGCTGTGGACATACTTGCATAAAGGAAATCACATTTAAGTTAATTTAATTGCCAAGTGAATCACTCTAAACATAATCTAGTAGAAGAAAAGTATGTATAAAATTAGAAAGATCAATCTTTATTAACTTTGATGGTGAGTGTTTATAATCAACAAGCTCAGAACAAATATACAGTTGCAAAAGACCAGCTAGTAACCCACCAAGAATCTGTCGCACGTTGTAGCATAAAACTAGTAGGCTATTATAGAAATATGTATACGTCAAACACAAAATAAAACATGTCAAATAATTGTATAGTCAAACGAGTAAAGTTACAAAAAAAAAAAAAAAAAAAAAAACTCGGGTTAGTCGGGTTGACCCAACCCGAATAACAAAGATTTTGAACCCGACACCGACCTTGTACAGACGTTGTTAATCGGTTGACCCGATTGACCGAAGTTAGATTTTTGACTGAATAACCCGACCCGACTATCCCACGGGTTGGTCCGAGTCGTCCGATTATTGACACCCCTACTCACAAGCATATGGATAAAAGGATTGTTGTGTTTGCTGGAGGGTATGTTATTTATTATATGCCTTTTAATTAGTTATATAGTTTATCCAAGTTATCTTTTCTCTGATTGTTGTTGGCTTTCCATCAGTCCTTTGAAGTTTTCCGACGAGGACTTGAAAGCAGTTGTTCACCTCTTAAAAAAAGAAGATACAAGTGTAGTTATTGATGTTGTTGACTTCTTTCCCGTCCTCGACCGCTCTAAAGCTGTAACACTTCAAGACTTGGTTACTTATATGAATGAGCAGAATAATGATAAGAATAAAGAGGGCACCTATTTTCGTGTTCCGGCAGAGGAGGAGGGTTCTATCTCTGACCACCTATCAACTTCTTCAATCCTCCCTCCTCTTGTTGTAGAAAGCAGCAGGAAAAAGAAGCAAAAGAAACGCCCCGTGGCTAAATTCAAAATCAGGACAAAGAAACAAAAGAAACACACCTTTCTATTGGCTCATCCACTGATTGCCAACTACTTATTTAGGAGATAAATTATTGGAATATGAACTGTCTGCAACTTGTATTGCTGTTATAGTGCAAGAAGAATCTATTATTTCTTGCTCTATGTTATTGAGTTACTTCAACTTTAGCTCATCTTGCTAGTAACTGTTTGTAGTTACCGACAATTATTAATTGAGTTCGACTTCTATTTTTGTTGTTGAAGTTGCTTTATTTTTTGTTTTTGCAACAAAGTATGAATAAATCACGCCAGCAGATTTTGCTTCATTCCTTGTCTGTTGAGGCTGCGTATACTAATCAGGATTTCTCGCAGCAGGTTTTGGTTGGGGAGGTGAGTTTTGATGAGTTGAATCCGTTTGCAACTGCAGTGTATACATTCGCAGGGAGATCATATAAAAACCTAAGAAGCCATTTCCAACCCTCTTCAATTCCATGCAGATTTGTAAAACCATCAGCTTCAGTCTAAAAAGATGTAATGTTTTGTTAGAATTTATAAAAAGGGTATAAGTGATATTTCAGTTTATAGGGAAGTTGATCAACTGTCGGAAACCTGAATTAAAGACTGATTAAGATACTTGACCCTTATAGTGTTCCAATAGATCAAAGACTGTAAATATATGTTTCTTATAAGAAGTTTTTTATGTTCTAAAGATTCGTGTAGAACAAACAAAAGTTGCACTGTGCTTACACAAGAGTGAGTTGGTAATTGGTTCTTACAGAAATACATTCTCTGCCCTTATAAAAGACTGTGTGGATAGCGAGTGAAACAAAATGGTTTAAGCTGAATAAGATACCCCCGCTTTAAGTAAGCTTCTAATAAGCATGTGAGCGTTGTTACTTATAGTGAATGTGAATGTTAATGGGTCTGAACTCTTTGCAGCATAGTATTCTTGTATACTCCTAGTTGGTGAGTAATGTATTCATACTTTAAAGATCTATAATTTATTGCTTTTCCATCGACATATTTCTTCAGAATCTCAGTGGTCCGTTTGTCTAGTTCTTCTGCTTATTGTCTATATGAATTTCAGAATTTTGGTTTGATTTATCTTTGCACAAAATTTTGACCACTGAACATATCTTTGTTTTTTAGGTACCCCAAGTCTTTGAGCTTTTACGTGGAGTCGTGGAGTCATCGGCTTTGCTATTTAGTTTTCTATAAAGAGAGGCAAACGCTTTATGTGTTGCTGATGTTTTTGTTATGATGACCTAAAGTGTGTGGTATTTTATTTTTAATATGTATGGATTTTGGCGTTTTCACTGTCCAAAACTAATGACTTCGTGCTATAGCGTTTTTTTAACTTTCTGTGCTTCCAAAGGATAAACTTGGGGTGCTGTCAATTTATTTGAACGAATGTTCAACAATTGGCTCTTTAGGCATAAATAACGCTCTCAGAATCAGTGATCACCTAAAGTTAAGATGAATATTCTACTTGAAACTATTTAATACATGCTTTTGCATATTCTGATCAAAATATATGATGAAAAAAAAGAGGCATCATTCAACACCTCCAAATTCTAGCAACTCCAATTGTTTTCAGTTGACCATGAAAAGTCAACATATTGATTTGGTCAACGTGCAAAAACGAGCTTGTTTGGTGACATACAATTGTATTCTTCAATTGGGTTGCACTTTTGTGATATAGAAGAATCCCGTAACCTTCGTCCTTCTGGCTCTTTCAGAAACTGGCTTGATTGAATGTAGTTCTCTAACGTCATCACGACTCTTTTCCTTTTGGGTCATTTTATTCCTTTAATTCTGATGTGAATTAATATTAAACATGTTTGATTTATATAGCCCAAATTTACCAATTTAGTATTTATTTTACTTTCGTTGCTGTATAACGTTTAATATATGTTGTTATGTACTGAATAGTGTTAGAACTTAGGTTATAATCGAAGATTAGGTGTTGATCTGTATTGGATTTTATACTTTTATGTATTTGATGAATTGCTTATGAGGAAATGAATGTTATTAGGTCCACCTGGATCGGGGAAAGGTACTCAGTCGCCTATCATTAAGGATGAATAGTGTTTATGTCACTTAGCTACGGGTGATATGTTGAGAGCTGCTGTTGCGGCTAAAACTCCACTCGGGATTAAAGCGAAGGAAACCATGGAGAAGGTGAGCTGCGACTTTATAATGCATTGTTTCCCGTCATAAGATTGGGTTTCGTCGCAAATTAAGCACCTTGTTGTTAAAGAATTGGCGAAAAAAGATCATTTTTTCAAGAACTAGCAGTTCCAAATGCGAAAAAAGAAAACTCTATTCTTGATGGTTTTCCTAGAACAGTTGAACAGGCACAGAAGGTATACTAATTCTTTCGTTATCTACTTGCTTCAAATTTTAAGTATTAATTTGTGACTTGTTAACTATTTGCCACAGCTTGACGAAATGCTTCAAAAACAAGGAACTAAGATTGATAAGGTGCTTAGCTTTTCAAAAAAAAAAAAAGATTGATAAGGTGCTTGACTTTGCAATTGATGACTCTATATTAGAAGAAAGAATTACAGGTCGTTGGATCCATGCTGCAAGTGGTAGGAGTTACGACACAAAGTTTGCTCCTCCCAAGGTTCCCGGAACTGATGATGCAAGTACATAATATTTGAACTATGTATATATATTGCCAATAACTAATATATCTTTCTTGTGATCATGTTTGAGTCTTATTTTGACTTTTAAAGTTATATAGATATCAGGATCTAGTATTATAACCATTGTCTGGTAACAAGTGGGTTTTGTTGAAGTGTTCTAATGTGTATCAAAAATTATATTTCGAAGGTTACTGGAGAGCCTTTAATGCAAAGAAAGGATGATACTGCAGAAGTTCTAAAGTCGAGGCTGCAGGCTTTTCACAAGCAAACTAAACCGGTAAGTCTTCATCCTCGAGGATAGTTCTCATATTCTTATAGTCCATTCTCATCTTTACTTCAATGCCTTCCTCAGTAAATCATGAATGGGTTAAGTATATACTTTATCTCTAAAGGGTTACAGTAAATCAGCTAAAAGAAAATGTGTCAAAAGAGCTGACAGTGTACTTCAAATGCATACCTAAACCATCTAATTATGAGAACTAGATTATTATTCCAATAATTTAGTTTTTGTATATATTTTCTCGTAAGGCTAGTTTTTGCATCACGCCAGTAAGCGTGGGTTACCCCAATCCATATTGACCCACTACATGACCTGCCCAACTTGCCCCATTTAAGGTCCAATAGGTTTCTTAGCTGGTTTTATATGAACCGCAGGTTATAGACTACTACAAAACGAAGGGCGTTGTTGCAACGCTTCCTGCAGAGAAACCCCCAAAGGAAGTGACTGCAGAGGTGTAGAAAGTTCTATCCTCGTAACTGATCTGCTGTTTACTTTCTGATGTTTTGAATGTTGTATTTTTTTTTTTTTTTTGAACGGCATTTGAATGTTGTATGTAAACCCGATACATTATCGGAACGGCTTATTCTCGACTTCTTTTTGCTACCATTTACTATTTTTCCAACCTTGAGGAGCTGCTTGAGTTGCTGACATAGAATAAACCCTGATTATTATATTTCAGTTTGAGAATTTCCTTCGGCATCAAATGACAGAAATTTTTGCAATTACAATTTATTGATTCTTAATTGTCATAATGTATCATCCGAAACACCACCTAAAGCTTAGAACTGACTCCCGAAAGAGCCAGCTTGATCAACTCCTTCCTTAAAACCTTGCCGGGAGCATTCTTTGGAATCGAATCAATGAAACAAACTCTTCTTAGTTTCTTGTATGGTGCGACCTAATTCAATTGTTTTGTTTAGTGTGGGGGGTTTAGTTAAGCAATAAGATGGAAGTGAAGAAAAAGTACCTGTTTTGCCACAAAATCTTTCACTTGTGCTTCATCGATGGTGCTACCTTTTCTTCTAACCACAAACCCCATGGGCACTTGCCCTGCAACCTCATCTGGATACCTGAAAAATTACACACACCGTTTTTACTTAGAAGTCAAACACTTTTGTTTCTGTGTCTATGATGGAGGGGTGAAATATATACGGAATCACCGCTGCTTCAGTTATGTCAGGATGCGACTGCAGAATGTGTTCCAATTCTGCTGGTGGCACCTAATGATGTATAAAAAATTGTTGAGTTTACTATTTAAGGACTTGAATGCATGACTGCATGTCGTACCTGATAGCCTTTATATTTAATCAACTCTTTTAACCGATCCACAACAAATAAGAAGCCTTCATTGTCAAAGTAACAAAGATCGCCTGTTTTGAACCATCCTTCTGAGTCCACCATTGTATCGATAACTTCTTTATCATCAACATACCCTGATCAACCAAATCAACACCAGTCATTCAGCAAAGAATTTACAGTAAACTTAAACATAAAAGTCCATAAGATATATTTAACCTTTCAATATGAATGGACCTCTAACCAATAGTTCACCATGATTCATAGGAGGTAAACTAACCCCGGTGTTGGGATCAACTATCTTAGCTTCACAATTGGCTATGAGCCGCCCTACAGTACCAAGTATCATGCTTTCACACGGACTTGCACCTCGTGCTATCGCACCCGTGGTTTCAGTTAATCCATATGACTAGCAATTGTTAACCATGTGCCAATTGCATTAGTTCACCAATCAACACTCAAATAAAGAAAAAAAAATGAAGAATTAATCAAGGTTGCACACCAAGTTTGTAATGCAACTTACCTGCACCAATGACACATTAGGAAACCGTCTCCTAAATTTATTAATCACGGCGACCGTGATTGGCGCTCCGCCGCTAGCAACAGACTCGAGAGACTTCCAATCAACACTGTTAACCAGACGCTCATTATTTCCGTCCAACAATGTGACAATCACTGGTGGCGCTACCGCCAAGTGTGTAACAGTAAACTCCTCAATCAACCTCACCATCACTCCCAAATCAAACTTAGCTATAGAAACTAAACTCTCGCCAAATGCCACCATCCTTAAGCACAACGTGAACCCATACACATGAAAATACGGCACTGTGGATAGGTGCACTGCTGGTGACGACGATGACCTAGGTTTACGGCCAGAAAATGCTCCAACGATCGTAGATATTACGTTTCGATGGCTCAATTTCACCCCCTTTGTCTTTCCAGTGGTGCCTAATAAAACTCAAAATTAGGACACATAGAAAGAGTGATTGTTACATTGAGCATTTCA
The DNA here is from genome assembly GCA_022545495.1 of Chrysanthemum lavandulifolium. NCBI lineage: Eukaryota > Viridiplantae > Streptophyta > Magnoliopsida > Asterales > Asteraceae > Chrysanthemum > Chrysanthemum lavandulifolium. The sequence goes on from CM040242.1 coordinate 193,719,589, forward strand.
CTCTTAAACTACAAATGTACCAAAGGATTGTGTCAGAGGTAGTGCATGACTAATAGCCAAAGCAAATATGATTGTTACGTTAAATTAATATATTTGTTGTCTATAATTATACACTTCAATTGACCCGAGGACACAAGCTAACTAACGAGGTAACTTAAGGTAGACCCGAAATATAAACAAAATGTACTCGGTATAAGTCTTCTTTGAGGGTTAAAATTAGGCCTGTGAACTCGTGAGCCATATAATGCTTGTGTTACTATAAATCAAAGTTGCAAAAATCACAAATAGTAGTCGGTCGGTAGATCACCTTGTAGCTTGTAATCGGTCTAGACGGGATTAGTTGGTGATTAATCGGACTGACATTTCTGACAATTTTTGGGTATTTCCAGCGAGTTTTGGGTATACCCGGAAAGATATTCCTTAGAAAACAACTTGTAATAGATATAAACAACAACTATAAGCGATTAAAACAAGTTTACGATAAGTTTTGATATTTCCGCAAGATTTACAGGTTTCTAACAATTTTGACCGCCATTGACCCGATTGACTGATTTACATAAATCGAAAAGGTCGGTGGCCGATTAGCGTCTAGGCGCACTGCTATACATCTACTCTGTTACGTACATAAACATGTGATTCTTTTTGTTTGGTTAAACTTGCAGAGTATATTGTTTATTTTCGCATTTTGTCTGCAGTTAGCTTTGTTTTCAAGTACCACATGTGGGTGTTCATTACATGCATTTCTAAAACTAGAACAATTTCTAACTTTTTCATATTGGTTAACTTTTGTTTCCAACTCTCGCGTAACATGCTTATTTATAGTCTAGTTGTCAATAGTACCTGACGAGTACAAAATCGCCGCAGTATCAGACTGTAAGACTTCGATTTTTGTCAGGTTTCCATTAGACTTGATAACTCTCATCATCAATTCGAATTCAGGTGAATCAATTAACACGATTGGATTACCAAATCCAACTTCCAACAACTTCTGTATTGAATCTAACGTAGCAAAAGTAACCGTTGGTTTACACAAGTGGATTTGGCGTGAAACTTCTAGAATCGAGCTAACAGGATTCGCAGGCGAAACAATGACACCTATAGCAAAGAGTGAAAGGTATAAAATCGGAAGATACGATGAATTTGGTGAAATGATGTAGGCAGTGTCTCCTTTTGTGAGTGATAACGGCGGTTGACGGAGTGAGACAGTGAGGTTGTGTACGAGATGTGGTACATCAGAGTATGGGATGGAGCAGCGTATGGTTGCGTCGATGAGTGATGCTGACGTGGTTGTGGTGACTGAGAAGATGAAATCGGTAACTGATATATTCGTAGATTCTAGTGGTAGTGGTAAAGGTGGTCTCACGCTATGATAGATTAAGGTTTTTGAGCAAAATCCATTTGAAGTAGAAATTGTCATTGTTTTTATTCAAGTTAAGTTTGTGGGATCAAAATTTCATAGCATCATAAGATATAAGAAATTGTTGTAAATGGAGACAAGTAGTCATTATTGGAGAAAAGTATGCTGTCTACGTGCTAATCCAATAATATCATTACTATATGTGGTTATCATTTGGTATGCAAATAATTACTATATGTGGTTATCATTCTGTATGCAACTGTACAAACTAGATGTTAAATATCATGTGTTAAATGCAACAAGTGACATATTCTTAGAAAGATGCTGTCATTTCAACTGGTTCACACTGAAACGGCTTGATAAATATATGTGGTTATCATTATCGCTTGATAAATTTATGTTGTTAATGTTAACAACTCTACTTTCTTTGGTAATTCATGGGTCTCAGTTCCATATTCAAACTGAAACCGATTACCAATTAACACCTATCAGTGAGGATACACATTCTTCATTACCATACACATTAAAGTATTAAACATCGCCTAAAGCTTAGAATTAACACCCAAAAGTGCCAGCTTGATCAACTCCTTCCTTAAAACCTTTCCAGGAGCATTCTTTGGAATCGAATCAATAAAACAAACTCTTCTAAGTTTCTTGTATGGTGCAACCTAATTCAATTGTTTCGCTTTTTGTTTAGCAAAAGGTTTAGTTTGACGATAAGAAGATAATTTAAAGGAAAAGGTACCTGTTTTGCCACGAATTCTTTTACTTGCACTTCATCAATGGTGCTTCCTTTTCTTCTAACCACAAACCCCATGGGTACTTGCCCTGCTAACTCATCCGGATACCTGCAAAATCAAACACACCATATTTACTAACAAATTTAGCACTACTGTGTTTGTGTCCACTAAGAGTAAGGGGTTAAATGCATACGGAATCACTGCTGCTTCAGTAATGTCAGGATGTGAATGTAGAATGTGTTCCAGTTCAGCTGGTGGCACCTAAATGTGGTTTAAGTAACTTAGAACAATCATTGATCATATCAAGAGAGGCGGCCATTTCAACTTGTTTACTTATGAATGGGTTGTTCCGAATTACTATTATCAGTAACGGGTCAAGTGATAAATAATACTGTCAGCTAATAGTGGAAATACGTCAAACTCCATGTGTATACTACTTCATGCATAAAGACTCGTAAATGATTTTAGATTTAAAATAGCTTACTATTGAATTAGGATAACAGTTATCATTACATTTTTTTGGAGCAAAAACATCTTTGGACAACCCATCTTGACCCTGCCCCTTTCGACCATATCAAAAGTTGTTAGTTTTGACCCCAGCCTATTACATAACGTTTTCAATATTGCTACCTCATTGTTTGGCTATAAAAGTATGAATGCATGACTTCATAACATACCTGATAACCTTTATATTTGATCAACTCTTTTAACCGGTCAACTACGAATAAGAAGCCTTCATTGTCAAAGTAACAAAGATCACCGGTTCTAAACCATCCATCTGAGTCCACCATTGTATCTATAACTTCTTCATCATCAACATACCCTAGTCACAGAAATTAAAACCAGCCATTCAACACAGAAATTTCAAGTAAACTTTTAACATGAAAGTGCAACAAGTTTCATTCTTTTGAAATCTGCTAAATATTTTAGTCCATCAGATTTCTTTTACCTTTCATTATAAATGGACCTCTAACCCACAGTTCACCTGGCTTCATAGGAGGCAAAGCTACCCTGGTGTTGGGGTCAACTATCTTCGCTTCGCAATGGGCTATGAGCCGCCCTACAGTGCCTGCTATCGTGCTTTCATATGGACCTGCAATACGAGAGACTCCACCTGTGGTCTCAGTCAATCCATATGCCTAACAAATGTATCAATGACATTAATGCTTTAGTGAAGTTAGTTCATCAATCTACACTCCAAATAGGAACAAATATAAAATCAACTTTAAGCAAATAAGGCTCTTGTTGACTCATTGCTAAACAAGAAGACATGCAACTAACCTGCACTAACGACACATTCGGAAACCGCCTCTTAAACTTATCAATCACGGCCGCCATTATTGGAGCTCCGCCGCAAACGACGGACTCCAAAGACTTCCAACTAAACCCATCAACCAAATGCTCATTATTTCTGTCCACCAACGCCACCACCACCGGGGGTGCAACTGCCACATGAGTAACACTAAGCTCCTCAATAAGCCTCACCATCACTTTTAAATCAAACCTAGCTATGGAAACTAAACTATCACCAAACGCAATCATTCTTAGACACAATGCAAATCCGTACACATGGAAATATGGCACTGTGGATAGGTACACTGCCGGCGACGCCCTAGGTTGACGTCCAGCGAATGCTCCAGCGATCGTAGATATCAAGTTACGATGCGACAATTTTACTCCCTTCATCTTTCCCGTCGTACCTGACACAAGATAATATCATTATCACGAACAACTATTGATTCTTATACATCCACTATAAGTCTATTTAACTGATGACTGATGTACTTGACCATTTTACCCTTGAACTACAAATGTACTAGAAAATGAGCCAATATCAACTGTTATATGTATGAATCAATATACTCAAAATATTTTAGCATAAGTGAAGCTTGAGAGTCGAAATTCAGCTCTTGAACTTGCCAGCCTTACGAAGCTTGTGTCATTTTACATTTTTAATCGTTGTGTGTAGTACTCTTTCCGTCCCACGAACTTGCCATCCCTTTGCTTTCGAAAGTGCACTCATCATCACTATAGGGAACTTACAAGTGCACTCTTGGTCCCTAGCCGCGGTATTAAAGCACTAATAACTACTTTATGATTTTATTAAATTGCGTGTTTTTTGTTTTTTTGGGTAAAGGCTAAATTCACATAATTTAAGTTGTTATATTTACTGAAATACGTAACATACTTTATTAATCGTCAGTATCGCTAAAATACTTTAAAATATTTGTCAATATCACTAATATCCCCCCACCCCCATCCCCACCTTTTTTTTTTGCCATCTTGAGACGAAGAGAGTAATAGAGTACCAGAAGAGTACAAAATGGCAGCGATATCATCTTGCGAAACTTCAACTTTCAACAAATTTTCACTGGATTTATCACCTCTCATCATATTTTGAAACTCAACCGAACCAATCACCACAACCTTCCCCTTAAACCCTGCCCCCACCACCTTCTCAACACAATCCGACGTGGCAAACACAACACACGCCTTACACAGCTTCATCATCCTCTCAACTTCCTTAACCGAACTAACCGGATTGGCGGGAGATACCGTTACGCCAGCAGCAAATAACGAGAGGTACAGGATCGGAAGGTAGGATGAGTTAGGTGAGATGACGTAAGCAACGGAATGCTGACGGAGAGATAACGGAGGGTGACGGAGTGAGAGTGTGAGGTTGTGAATTAGGCGTGGGACGGTGGAGTGTGGGATGACGTGGCGGGTGGTGGCGTCGATGAGTGATGACGTGGCGGATGAAGTGGAGGTTGAGAGTGAGAGTATGTAATGAGCTATGGATGTTTGGGTGGAGAGTGGTGGGAGTGGTGATGGTGGTCTCAGGCTGTGATAGGTTTTGGTTTCTGGGTTGTAACCATTTTGGGGGTTGATTGAAGCCATTTTTATTTTGTTTTGTTTGGTTTCAACTTTCAAGAGTGTTGATGAGAGTATAAATGTCAAGTTGTGTTGTGAATGGAGACAAAAAGAGAATCTATTGTCACTCTTTCAAGTAGAGTAGTGAATTTCAATTTCGTCTTGTCATCTTTTTTGTTTGTTTGGAGTTGATGGTACTATTCATTTCAAATTTTCAAATTTTTTGCTTTTAGTTTTGAAAAATGCTTCATTTGGGGCGTTTCGTTGGAGCAATTTTGAGGATATTTGAGTCATTTGCATTTTAATTCCCTTCAAATATCCTGTTTGGTAACTCAAATATAAGAATTTGAAAGAATTTACAATTCCCCAAATAGCCAAAATGGAGAAAATCAGAATGCCTTCAAAAAGTGATAAATTTTAATTTACTTGAAAAAAAATTTATAAACTTTTTTTCTTATTGTTTTTTTATAAAATTTTAAATAGAATATTTATGAATTTTTTTATAAACTTTTATAAATTTTTTATAAACTTTTTTTATAGATTTTTTATAAACTTTTTTTTATAATTTTTTTTATGAACTTTTTTATAAACTTTTATAAATTTTTTATAAACTTTTTTTTATAATTTTTTTATAAATTTTTTATAAACTTTTTTATAAACTTTTATAAAAATTTTATAAACTTTTTTTTATAATTTTTTTTATAAATTTCTTATAAATTTTTTATAAACTCTTTAATAAAAATTTTATAAACTTTTTTCATAAATTTTTTATAAACTTTTTTATAAAAATTTTATAAACTTTTTGTATAATTTGTTTTATAAACTTTTAAATAAAATATTTATGAAATTTATATTAAAAAAATAAAAAAATATCTATAAATTTCTGTCAACCAAACATGCGAAGGTATTTTAAATTCTCAAGAATTTAAATTTTCTAGAATTTAAAATTCCGGAATTTCAAATTTGGAGTATATTGGGGGCATTTGAATTTCAATTCCCTTCAAATATCGTGTTTGGTAACTCAAATGGGGACATTTGAAGTAATTTACAATTCCACGAATTGCCAAAATAGAGAGAACTAGAATGCCTCCAATAAGTGAAGAATTTTAATTTACTTGAAAAAAAATTTATGAACTTTTTTTTTATTGTTTTTTTATAAACTTTAAATAGAATATTTATGAAAAAAAATTTATAACCTGTTTTTATAAATTTTTTATAAATTTTATTTATAAACTTTTTTTACTCCCCCCGTCTCAAAATAATAGTCCACATTTCCTTTTTTGGATGTCTCAAATTAATTGTCTATTTTCCTTTTATAGTAAAAACTAGAGAATTTTGTGGGGGAATATTCCTTTTGAATAGTTGAAAATTAAAGTGGTCCCAGTTTTATTAAATTGTGTGTTTATTGTCTCCTGACAATAATTTTGAGACGGAAGGAGTATAATTTTTTTATAAACTTTTTTTATAAGTTTTTTATAAACTATTTTAATAAATTATTTATAAACTTTTTTTATAAGATTCTTATAAATTTTATATAAAAAAAATTTATAAATTTTTTATAAACTTTTTTATAATTTTTTATAAACTTTTTTATAAATTTTTTATAAACCTTTTTTATAATTTTTTTTTTAAACTTTTAAATAGAATATTTATGAAATTTATATTAAAAAAATAAAAAAAAATATTTATAAATTTCTGTCAACCAAACATGCGAAGATATTTTGAATTCCGGAATTTTAATTTCTCAAAAATTTAAATTTTCTAAAATTTAAAATTCCAGAATTTCAAATTACCCCAACCAAACGCCTTAGTTTTCTCCCTTCTTTCATTTTCTCACTTTTCACTCTCAATAATCAACACACTCTCATTTTTCATTAAAATATTTATTTTTATATAAATATATCCCACTAAATACCTTACACACACTCATAAACAAGATAATTAATGATATAAACGTATAAAAAAGACCCACTTGGCACACAATCCTATTTGGTGAGTCGATTACCTTTGGTTGCATTTTTTTCTCTCATTACGCGTCACCTAGTTGCTCCCAATAAGCCTCATGCGTAACCAACATCAAAAAAGCACCTCACGCTACACTACCGGGTGCAACCTTATACTCTTACACAATTTAAACTTTCAATTATTGATTTTACCAAACAAGACTTCAAATCCATATCGGAAATTGATAATATATGTTGTGATAAGACAAATTAGTTTAATCCCGCCACAATGCGCGAGTAATTAAAACCTTGTTCGTTTAATTTACATGTGTTTGTTGTTTACTTGTACTATGAAGACGTCTTTTAAGACAAAAGTTGTAGGTGCAGTTGTTATTGCTAGCTTGTTAGACTGCTTAAACTAGAATCTATGGTCACCGTTACCATCATCTTTCATATCGTCACTACATCACCAAACCAATCAAATTTTAACTTCTAAGGTCACCATCAAATAAAAAATATAAAAATACCCCAATTTATACAAAGTACAAATACCCCACACATACTCACAAACCTAATAAATACCCCACTTTTTCTGAGTTAGTATAACACTAGTGCAGACCAACAATATGGTGCCAAAAACCCTACCATCGCGCATAATGGTGGGTTGTTTTTATGAGGATTGCACGTCACATGGTGAGGTGATGGTGATGAATCACCCACCATGAAATTAGCCTTAACATTTAAAAGACCGTAACTCCTCAAGTAATTACAAAGCTTTTCCAATTAAAAAAAATGTATTTTCAAATAATCATTTCAATGAGAACAAATTATGTTATTCTGTAAAACTTTTTAATACATTTAATCTTAAGATATATACGATATATGAGAAATTTTCTCTTGTTTACTTTTATTTTGGTGTTTAACAAGGGACAAATCTCAACCATCCATCTAGTTTGATTTAATTGTGATGATTAACCTAAGTATTAATATGTCAACCTAAAATGTATTTTTCTTGTCTTTTTATCTTTTTTATTTATTCAATTTTTAATTTTTTTAATTCATGATTTTCTTTTTTTTTAAATTCACGTTCTTTTTCTTTTTTTTATTATAAATTCATTTTTTAATTATTTTTTTTCCCGCTTTCATACATTTTCGTCTGTTAAAACTTTTACCTTAATTAGTGGTAACATTTATTAACTTAGTTAAAACTTAAAAGGGTATTATATATCGAAAGCTACTTGCTTCCAAAGATTAAACTTCAATACACAAACAAAGCTTTTTTTTATTATGAACCTTATTTGATTAAAATCAAAGCTCGTTCCGGAAGCTATGCGTGAAATACATTATCTAACAAAGCATATGTATCAAGTGGCGACGTTACTATTCGTGTTTGTCCTAAAAAAATGTTTAATTTTTGAACAAGTAAAGTCAAAATTATTGTTTACTACTAGTTTAAGTTGTATGCATGAAAAAAAGTAAGGATAAAAATAATCTGTTTTTTTAATAAAACTTGCAGTAATTGCCTATAGCATATCATAATTTACAAGTGAAAGGAGCCCGCGGCATTTGCATTTTTTTTAATCATCGTTTGGAAGTTGACAATAAACCTATGGTCACATATGTTATTTCCATAGTATGAAACCTTTCAATTATGTTGGTTTGATACTGTCACACCTATCATGACAGTAAACAAATAGGCACGTAGTATCATCAAATTTTGTACAACAGTGCATGTACGAAATGAAAACTTTTGGTAGGAAATAACCTTATGAAGAGTAATGTCAAGCAAGAACTTTAACAGGTTAAACCCCATAGCTGGTACAGTTAAATGTCTTTTGGTCATGTGGTCATTAACCTGAGTTTAAGCAGCATGTGTTGTGTGAAGCATGCACTGTCACATTAATCTTTAATTTTATATACTTTTTAGAACCTAACAAAATAGGTAACATACATTAACCGAGTTGAGTGACGCACAAAATGGGAAAATGAGTGAGATGTCAAACTGTACGGTACATTGTGACACCCGAATGACTGATCCGCGCTATCGCATGCCTTCGTTGCTTAATATCTTTAGCTTTGGTCTGTCACAAACGACAACATATAACACACAATATCATATCATATTGAATAAAGGGATTTTTGGCAATAAAAAAAGCCTTCAGGTTCAGCATTCCAAACTACCGTAAGTGTGTATGAGATACGGGCGGTGTCGTTTATACACGAAACTTATATTAAAAAAGGAGATATGTGTCTGTGTCAATCGTGAATATACCTTCAAATTGTTGTTCAGGTCTTTCGATGTCGATATGAAAGCTGTTCCGTTGATCCTAACTGGGGAAAAACATATTTCATATAAATGTTGGTCATAAGGTATGGCTAAAAAATACACGTATAATATAGTTGACCAAATATTTTACCGGTCCTTACCGTTTTTTAGCATCATTTCCAGGCACATTTTGGCGTGCAGAGGCTGAGGGTGAGTCGGTGTTGAATGGCGACACCTGGTGATGCATACCAGCTGCCAAGTAAGTCTACGTTGGGCCTGCATGTCTTCCTGTATGTGTACATGCAGCAGGGGAAAATTCCTTTTAACTACATGGTTACCAACAACACATCTGGACATTAGGAAATGCAGTAAAACCCTAACCTTCGAATAAGGAGGATGCTGGAACACCCTGACCTATATGTGTAGCAGCGGAAGGTGACTTGCCTCAACAATAAGGTAAACGTGATACCTAAAACACAATATTATACCGGTGCATAAGTTTCATCATAATCAATCCCTTCTTGTTGATTATAACCTTGTGCGACAAGCCTAGCTTTGTTTTTAGACACTACACCATTTTCATCAATTTTATTTCGAAAAACCCATTTCGTTCCAATTATAGTTTGATCTTTAGATTTTGGAACTAACTTCCAAACATCATTTCTAACGAATTGGTTTAATTCTTCTTGCATAGCAATTACCCAAGATTCATCTTTTATTGCTTCATTTATGTTTTTCGGTTCAATGGTAGATACAAAGCAAAAATGATTACTTTGATTTTGGGCTTGTGATCTTAACGTTCTTTTATTTAGTTGTCCTATGACCTTTTCTAAAGGATGACTTTTGGATTCTTTGATGTTTATAATTTCATTATTTAATGGTTCATCTTCCTTGTCATTTTCAATTATTTCTTGACTTTCTACAAGTTGACTTTCAACTAAGTTATCATCTACCAAAGGTGATGTCTTAAAGGGAGGTGGACTTTCGTCGAATGTTATGTTCAAAGATTCCTCGACTCTCATTGTTTCTTTGTTTAAGACAGTTTAAGCTTTACTAGTTTGTAAGTAACCAAGAAATACACCTTCATAAGACTTTGGGTCAAACTTGGTGAGATAGTCTTTAGTATTAAGAATGAAACATTTACATCCAAACACTCTAAAATATCCTAAAGTAGGCTTTTTACCTTTATATAGTTCATATGGTGTTTTGTTTAGGAAAGGACGTATTAAGACTCTATTTAAAATATATGTAGAGGTGTCAATGATGTTACACCAAATTTTTTGAGGAATGTTTTGTTCATTAAGCATTGTTCTACTCATTTCTTGAATGGTTCTATTTTTACGTTCTACAACTCCATTTGATTGAGGTGTTCGAGGAGCCGAGAAGTTGTGTGTTATGCCATTTGTATCACAAAAGTTTCCAAATTGTGTTTCATTGTCAAATTCTCGATCATGGTCCGTTCGGATCGACACAATGTTAACGCCTAGTTGATTTTGAATTTTCTTGCTAAGAATTTCAAATTTATCAAAAGCTTCATTTTTAGTTTTCAAAAACAATGTTCAAGTAAACCTTGAGTAATCATCTACAATGACCAAAGTGTATAAGTTGCCTCCATAGCTTCTTATAGCGGATGGACCAAACAAGTCCATATGCAAAAGTTCTAGACACTTAGATGTGGACACCATTTTTTTAGCCTTATGACTACTATGAGTTTGTTTACCAATTTTGCAAGCGTCGCAAAAATGTTGGTCATATTTAAGTTTTGGCAAATTCCTAACTAGCTCTTTCGAAGATAGGTTTTGGATAAGTCTCATATTAGCGTGACCTAAGCGTTTATGCCAAAGAGTTGAGCTATCATCTAATGTTGTTAGACAAAGTTTGTCATTAGATGTTTTATCTATTTTCATGACGTATATGTTATTTTTCCTAACTCCTTTTGTGACAACCCGTACTTTCAGGTCATTTCTCGACACGTTCATGTCTCATTATTTCAACATTTTAGTAAACTTGGTTTACTTGGTTCAAATCGCGAACCTTGGAGGTTTAGCGGCGAATTCATAATCATGACATCACGTACATTTCATATGGACTATGATTAGTCTACATTTCATTGACATCATGTGCATTTCATTAGTTCATTCACGACATTTCATTTCACCCTTCAACGCGTAATTTTTATATTTAATAATTTTTATCGCGTGAGTTTTTATTTTGATTATTTAATCCGTTACTTTCAAAATGATCCCGAGGTATTTTAAACTCACATTTAGTTTATAAAAACTATATTTTAGTTTTCCTAGTGTTTCAAATTTATTTGGTATTTTAATCGTTAACATTTAATTATTACGTCGTTTTCTTAAAAATTGTACGATAATTATTTTATCACTCAATTTTCACAAGGAAAGTATTTTTACAATTTTATCATCTCAATACAACCTATTTTGATTTACTAAAACTCACTTGCACCAAAACTTCCTTCACCTTAATTTAACTTTGTTTTACTTACATTTTGTATCAAATAATACACAAATTATACAAGTTGCAACATTTTAAAAAAAAATATATATATCATTGAGAGACAACCTCCCCAAAACCGCCAGGGAGGTGCCTCATAAATGTGGCAAGGTGTATGTTTTCTTTCTAATAATGCATGTATACAAGTCTTACTTGACAAACATTTCACATACATCTTATTTTCTCAAGTGTGAAAAAAATATTTCTCCTTTCTTGGCTCCATAGAACCGCCACAACAACAAAACAAGGGATCAAGAAATTTTGGCAAGATCAAGTGTTTTTATCAACCTAGATCATATCCTTTTCATGGTTTTGAAATAAAACCAAGGATATTTAAGTTAATCCTTTGTTACCTACACCTCTTCACTTGCACTAGTAAGCATATTCTCATCATTTTATGTTTCCTTATCATTTTCATATGCTTCTTTTCATTTTTGGAGCTTATATGCATGTTATGTGATTTATACCATTTATTTCATGATTTTAAGTTATATATACAATATGGTCATCCTATAATTACTCCCATGGTATTCTTTGGTTTTGATGGTGATTAGGAACCCATGACACCCTAAGAAGGTGTATGGTAGGATTAGATTAGCTTTGGAGTTGATTTGAAGGGATTAGAATAGGTTTTGTCCGAGAAAACTATTTTCGTAAACTATATTTTGTGTTCTGTCCTTAAATCGAAATTCTGGAAAAACCTACTGTTGGTACGACATTTTGGCCTTGATATTTAGAAAATATACTTTAAAACGAATCCGTGGCCTTTTGAACGGATAAAAGCGGAGTTATAACGAAGCCGTGGTGAATTTTTAAAGTTTGACGACGAAACGTACATTTTTCGAGAAAATTTCAAAGAAGCGGTTTTACATATTTCGGGTCAAAACGAGCCTTAAGCTTCACAAATTATTTCGACTTCTCAAAATATATTAGTTTACTTCGATACTGAAGCTAAGGACATATTTTACGTGAAAAGCGGATTTAAAACGACAAATATATGCACGTTTTATAAAGTTGCCGTAAATATTATTTTCGAAAAACTATATTATTTTTACGTTACAAGTATTTCGATTAGTTGTAAAGGCTATGTTTATGGTTGTTTTAACAAGGTTGTAGAACTTTTATAACGAAATGTCTTCTAGTAAAATCAAGTTCACCGCCATATTTTTCAAAACAAAAAGCCGTTTGTCAAGCGGAGTTATGGTAAATTATTTACGGATGTTCAAACTTGGCGAAACTCATTTTCTCGCACACAATTAACAAAACCACCATCTTTAGCCTTTAATATCTTTATGATCGAGACCTTTTGGACGAAAACTCCTGAACTGAAACTTCTAGATATCGATACAAACTTTCCAAAACCGTCGAGTTCGTTCTCTAACGATCGACGACACCGTTTTGCGACTAGTTTTCCAAAGCCATTTTGTTAATTTCATGAGTTTTCCGACGACATTGTTTTGCGACGAAAAGTGGCAATTTCACCAAAATCATTATAAAACCATTATAGGATGACATTTTGACGTAAAACATGTAAAGTCATTTTGAAGGGTCAAGACGTCAAAGAGTATTTTTCGACGACGAGTAATATTTTCAAAACTCGTAAATGGTATAAATAACATATGGAATGCATGCATAACATTACATTGCAACTCATTGCATATCATGTCATTGGTAATAGGTCCAGATTAAAGTTTCACATTATACCTCGGTGTACTCACTTTGGTCATCGCCTCAGTTTACCAAGTGAGTTCCATAGCCCCACTTTTCTTGTTTTAATGCTGTTATTAAACTCTTTGGGGGAGATACATGCTCAAACTGTTTTCATTTACTTTCACAAGTACTTTACATTTAAGGATTACTGTGAGTTTCGTAGCCCCTGCTTTTACTTGTTTTCATAACTGTTTTGGGGGAGATGCATGCTTAAATATTTTTCACGAGTACTTTAAATTTTGAGTCTAAACTCTATCATGATTACTATTGTTTCTAAATCAAAGGTTACACTATATGAATTGTTCTTGTTTGCGTGCTACGGTACTTCGTCGTATAACGTTCTAAATCAGTTGACTACTGATAAATTGAGTTAGGTCTAGTTTTATGGATTAAGTGCTATCGTTCTACGTCGAGTTAGGTACTATTGTGAATTCATTTGACATCATATGTTTGGAACATAAACTATACACATTTTGGCAATGGGTTGTGAACACACAGTTGCAAGTTTTGTATGGCGGAACTTGAACCGAGTGGATTTTCAATGCCTTTGCTGCATAATCGATTTTGAAAGATTTTACTTTTCAAACCAAACTCTATGAACTCACTCAACCTTTGTGTTGACACTTTTAGCATGTTTTAATCTCAGGTATCTAAGGCATTCACTTCATGGCATGCATTTGGACACATCATGGAGTCGCGATGACGACGCGTCTCGCTTGGGTTTTACATACTTTAAAACATCGTTTGAATTGTACAAACTTATTTCCGCACAAGTTGATTTACATTTGGGACCTACTTTGTAAACTCTGATTGTTTTATTAAATCAAACGATGTATTTTCCAAACGACACTTTAGGTCGTTCAATGTAACTGTGATTGTGGTGCTATGACGGTCAAGCCCCTGTGAATTCCATTCACGCAAAAAGCAGTAATTTGGGGTGTGACAGATTGGCATCGAGCTTGATTATAGAGAACTAGGTTGCATCATTGACCTAGACTATAACTACATCATCATAGCATCTCATCATTTCATCATAAGTGAATGTTCACTTTACATGTGGATTATCGTACATTTTCGAGTTATTTACTTTCATTTCATATCGATTGTCACATGGATGCCCTTAAATGCCCATTCCATTATCTTTTCCCCATACTTTAACGTGGAGAATTCCTTGTCATTCCCTATCACAATTTCACATCGGTGATTCATCACCGATAACGTCGAATGCCGGATAAACTTTAAATAGGCGAAGACGCTCTCACTCCTTTGTTTCACCACTAACATGTCGAGTTACACTTTATTCACACATTAAGTCTCTAAACCATCATACATTGAAGCACTTACAACACCTCATAACCCATCTTTTCGAACCCGTCGATCATTTTGAAACATAACCTCAAATCTATCATTTCTTATCACATTTCTTTGAAGCGCTTATTATTAACATCGGATTTTGCTACGTCTCACATTTCCTCTTGTTTTGAAGAAGATATGGCATCAAGAAAGCTACAGTTGAAATGACCCAAGCGGCTATTCGAAGTTAGTGAATGATAGCATTGCTAATGCTTTAAGAGTTGAGCGGAAGCGGTGGGCTGCTGCCGCCGAGGCATGCATCGTCAGAGCTGCAAGGCTTCTTCTTGCTCATCGGAAATCTGAGGAGGATCCGGAGTTAAGAAATGTTCGTACAAAGATTTCAAAAGTGGCGAACCCACCAAGTTTAGAGGGACGGAAGGAGCTACAGCAATGGTACGATGGTTTGAAAAGTTGGAATCCGTGTTTTTGCTTTGTAACTGTCCGGATGATAGTAAGGTCAAATTTGCTACGAGCACATTACTCGATGGAGCATTATCGTGGTGGAATTCTTATGCTCAACCGATTGGGATGGAGAATGCTTTCAAGCTTACTTGGGAGCAATTTAAGGGTTTGGTGACTAAGAAGTTTTGTCCACGTACGGAAATCAAAAAGTTGGAGACGGAGTTCTATGAATTAGTAACAATTGGGTACGATATTGACACTTACATTCGGAGATTCCAAGAATTGGTCGTGTTATGCCGTCCATGGTTTCGATAATGAGAAGTTGCTAGAGGCTTTCATCGGGGACTTCCGAAATTATTCAAGCGATGTGACTTCTTCCGATCCGCAAACAATCGAGGAAGCTATTCGAGTGACTCGAAGTTGATGGCACAAGTGGTGA
Source organism: Chrysanthemum lavandulifolium (assembly GCA_022545495.1). Classification (NCBI taxonomy): domain Eukaryota; kingdom Viridiplantae; phylum Streptophyta; class Magnoliopsida; order Asterales; family Asteraceae; genus Chrysanthemum; species Chrysanthemum lavandulifolium. The sequence goes on from CM040242.1 coordinate 193,735,184, forward strand.
AGAGAGGTAAGTACCCCAACACCAACCAAAACAACAACAACCCCAACAAACTGCACCAACTACTACAATAACCAAAACAACAACTACAACGACGATAACCAAATCAACAATAACAAAAGAAAGTGGGAAGACGACCAAGGAGGTTATAACAACAACAACCAAAACCGTAACACTAACCATCATCAACAACAGAATAGAAGACAAAAAGTCGCTGTGGTCTATGTTCTTTGCACCAACAAGGGAAGAGCTTATGCAGAAACTTACGCGATGCCACCAATGCACGCTACATCATAATGGTCCATGTGGTATATGTTTTAGTTGTCACAAAGTAGGACACCTTGCTAAGGATTTGTAAGGGCAAGACCATAGTTACGTGCGGATGTGGAGAACAAGGACACTATCGGAACCAATGTCCTCAAAACCAAGGTCAACAAGTTGAAGGTGCTCATGGAATGTATATATGTTAGAAGGAGGAGGAGGAGCTCGTCAAGGTATCAACGACGCGGAAGACTGAAGAAGTTCGGAGATTAACAGTCTTATTTCTCCTTATGTACTATGTCGTACTAAGTTTATGTCTAATCATCGTATCCGAAACTTTATAACTTAAAGATGTACTACTTTTGCTAAACTACCCGTTGTAAAATATTCTTATCTATCGTACTTTATTTTCTTTCCGATTTGTTATCATTTACGAGGATTTTAATTCTTTTTACTTTAACTATCATTTTAACGACACTTCTCCATGTCTTCTCTCCTCGATGTTCATCACAATTTTAACAACAGTTGACCCAACACCAAACAAACATATGAGTCGATTAGTCCAAGCATTGCATAGTTACTCCTAAATTATACATAGCCTGATCACCTATGTCTAATTCAGGAAGAATCATGCAATGAAGGGAGTAGTAGGCTTATATGTGTAAGCAATTCCGTAATCGAGCAGATTTTCAAAAGAATTTTCTTCAAACCACTTGTTTCCAGTTTGATCCGCGTGGTGATTCTTGTTTGATGAGATGCAAAGATCGAGCTAGAAACAAGTTGTTACCTAAACCGATTTAGCCTAATCTCATGACAGTTCTTGTTTGATGAGTTGTGAGATTAAGTAAAATCGGTTACCAAAAGTCTTTGAGGGTTTTGCTCGGGAATGGGAAAGTTTGCTACATCAAACCCTAAACCCGTTAGACATAATAACGATTGAATTTGTGGATGAATTCCTTTTTGGATGGGCGAATGTGACAACCCGTACTTTCAGGTCATTTCTCGACACAGTTCATGTCTCATTATTTCAACATTTTTAGTAAACTTGGTTTACTTGGTTCAAATTCGCGTAACCTTGGAGGTTTAGCGGCGAATTCATAATCATGACATCACGTACATTTCATATGGACTATGATTAGTCTACATTTCATTGACATCATGTGCATTTCATTAGTTCATTCACGACATTTCATTTCACCCTTCAACGCGTAATTTTTATATTTAATAATTTTTATCGCGTGAGTTTTTATTTTGATTATTTAATCCGTTACTTTCAAAAATGATCCCAGGTATTTTTAAACTCACATTTAGTTTATAAAACTATATTTTAGTTTTCCTAGTGTTTCAAATTTATTTGGTATTTTAATCGTTAACATTTAATTATTACGTCGTTTTCTTAAAAATTGTACGATAATTATTTTATCACTCAATTTTCACAAGGAAAGTATTTTACAATTTTATCATCTCAATACAACCTATTTTGATTTACTAAAAACTCACTTGCACCAAAAACTTCCCTTCACCTTAATTTAACTTTGTTTTACTTACATTTTGTATCAAATAATACACAAATTATACAAGTTGCAACATTTTAAAAAAAAAAATATATCATTGAGAGACAACCCTCCCCCAAAAACCGGCCAAGGGGAGGGTGCCCTCATAAATGTGGCAAGGTGTATGTTTTCTTTCTAATAATGCATGTATACAAGTCTTACTTGACAAACATTTCACATACATCTTATTTTCTCAAGTGTGAAAAAAATATTTCTCTCCTTTCTTGGCTCCATAGAACCGGCCACAACAACAAAACAAGGGATCAAGAAATTTTGGCAAGATCAAGTGTTTTTATCAACCTAGATCATATCCTTTTCATGGTTTTGAAATAAAACCAAGGATATTTAAGTTAATCCTTTGTTACCTACACCTCTTCACTTGCACTAGTAAGCATATTCTCATCATTTTATGTTTCCTTATCATTTCATATGCTTCTTTTCATTTTTGGAGCTTATATGCATGTTATGTGATTTATACCATTTATTTCATGATTTTTAAGTTATATATACAATATGGTCATCCTATAATTACTCCCATGGTATTCTTTGGTCTTGATGGTGATTAGGAACCCATGACACCCTAAGAAGGTGTATGGTAGGATTAGATTAGCTTTGGAGTTGATTTGAAGGGATTAGAATAGGTTTTGTCCGAGAAAACTATTTTCGTAAACTATATTTTGTGTTCTGTCCTTAAATCGAAATTCTGGAAAACCTACTGTTGGTACGACATTTTGGCCTTGATATTTAGAAAATATACTTTAAAACGAATCCGTGGCCTTTTGAACGGATAAAAGCGGAGTTATAACGAAGCCGTGGTGAATTTTTAAAGTTTGACGACGAAACGTACATTTTTCGAGAAAATTTCAGCAAGCGGTTTTACATATTTGGTCAAAAGCAGCCTTAAGCTTCACAAATTATTTCGACTTCTCAAAAATATATTAGTTTACTTGATACGAAGCTAAGGACATATTTTACGTGAAAAGCGGATTTAAAACGACAAATATATGCACGTTTTATAAAGTTGCCGTAAATATTATTTTTCGAAAACTATATTATTTTACGTTACAAGTATTTCGTCAAATGTAAAGGCTATGTTTGCGGCTGTTTTTAACAAGGTTGTAGAACTTTTATAACGAAATTTCTTCTAGTAAAATCAAGTTCACCGCCATATTTTTCAAAACAAAAAGCCGTTTGTCAAGCGGAGTTATGGTAAATTATTTACGGATGTTCAAACTTGGCGAAACTCATTTTCGCACACAATTAACAAAACCACCATCTTTAGCCTTTAATATCTTTATGATCGAGACCTTTTGGACGAAAACTCCTGAACTGAAACTTCTAGATATCGATACAAACTTTCCAAAACCGTCGAGTTCGTTCTCTAACGATCGACGACACCGCTTTGCGACTAGTTTTCCAAAGCCATTTTGTTAATTTCATGAGTTTTCCGGCGACATTGTTTTGCGACGAAAAGTGGCAATTTCACCAAAAATCATTATAAAACCATTATAGGATGACATTTTGACGTAAAACATGTAAAGTCATTTTGAAGGGTCAAGACGTCAAAGAGTATTTTTCGACGACGAGTAATATTTTCAAAACTCGTAAATGGTATAAATAACATATGGAATGCATGCATAACATTACATTGCAACTCATTGCATATCATGTCATTGGTAATAGGTCCAGATTAAAGTTTCACATTATACCTCGGTGTACTCACTTTGGTCATCGCCTCGGTTTACCAGTGAGTTCCATAGCCCCACTTTTCTTGTTTTAATGTTATTAAACTCTTTGGGGAGATACATGCTCAAACTGTTTTCATTTACTTTCACAAGTACTTTACATTTAAGGATTCCGTGAGTTTCGTAGCCCCGCTTTTACTTGTTTTCATAACTGTTTTGGGGGAGATGCATGCTTAAATATTTTTCACGAGTACTTTAAATTTTGAGTCTAAACTCTATCATGATTACTATTGTTTCTAAATCAAAGGTTACACTATATGAATTGTTCTTGTTTGCGTGCTACGGTACTTCGTCGTATAACGTTCTAAATCAGTTGACTACTGATAAATTGAGTTAGGTCTAGTTTTATGGATTAAGTGCTATCGTTCTACGTCGAGTTAGGTACTATTGTGAATTCATTTGACATCATATGTTTGGAACATAAACTATACACATTTTGGCAATGGGTTGTGAACACACAGGTTGCAAGTTTTGTATGGGCGGAACTTGGAACTGAGTGGATTTTCAATGCCTTTGCTGCATAATCGATTTTGAAAGATTTTACTTTTCAAACCAAACTCTATGAACTCACTCAACCTTTGTGTTGACACTTTTAGCATGTTTTAATCTCGGTATCTAAGGCATTCACTTCATGGCATGCATTTGGACACATCATGGAGTCGCGATGACGACGCTGTCTCGCTTGGTTTTACATACTTTAAAACATCGTTTGAATTGTACAAACTTATTTCCGCACAAGTTGATTTACATTTGGGACCTACTTTGTAAACTCGGTTGTTTTATTAAATCAAACGATGTATTTTCCAAACGACACTTTAGGTCGTTCAATGTAACTCGTGATTGTGGTGCTATGACGGTCAAGCCCCGTGAATTCCATTCCACGCAAAAGCAGTAATTTGGGGTGTGACACCTTTAGCTATGGTGATACCATCTTTTAGTATTTTACTACCATTTTATTCAAATAGTATTTTATACTTTTTATCACATAATTGGCTAATACTAAGTAGATTAAATCCTAACCTATTGACATGAGCAACATTTTCAATAGTTAGGGAGTTATGAGCGATCGTACATTTGCCAATGATTTTGCTTTTGAGATTGCTACCAAAAGTAACATTACCTCCGTCATACTCTTGGTATGTTGAGAAGAGAATTTTGTTGCCCGTCATGTGTCGTGAGCATCCACTATCTTTTATCCACTCATCAGGTTCCAATCCAACTTTCAAGCATACCTAAGACAGAAATAACTGAAGCGTTTGGTCCCCAATATCTCATGGGTCCGTTTGGGTTAAACATACCATTTACTTGGTTCATATATGGAAATGATGGGTAAGGGTTCCATGGCATGTAATCTGGAGTTTGATATGGTCTAGGGAGGTTTTGATTCCAACCGTTATGTTGATAGTTGGGTTGTATGTTGTGGTTGCTATTAGTAAAGGGGCGTTTGGCAAAAGATGTTTTATGTCGTTGTTGAGTAGTTTTAGATCTAAATTCATTTCTAGCAAGTCCTACTCCTAATGTAACAGCAGGTTTTAGTTTAACATTATCCTTGGTTTTCTTTGTTACTTTGACAAATTCACTACGGTCCGTATTACAAACATTACGTCTGCTGCGGTCCCACGGCACCAATCTTTACAAAGGACGGAACCCTATTTTGGGTCCGTCTGGTCCGTCTTTATCTGCAGCAGTTTTTGAGCTTGTTTGTCTTTTTGGCCGTTTGGTTTGACTTTTGAATTAACACTTCATTAAATCCTAGTCCATTCATGTTTCACGGTGTTTTTGAAATCTAACTATTTCATCGGCACAAGCAATGTTTTTGTTAAACCTTTTAAATTTAGAATTATGTTCGATTAGAACATCTTGTGTGAGCTTTAGTTTTCTATTTCAAGATTAAGCTCTTGACATGATTTGCAACCATCGTCATTTGCTTTTCCCTTTTCTAATCGTTTGCCTTTTCTTTTAACTCATAGACTTCATTTTCTAAAAATTCCTTTTAGTCTTTAAAACTTATTTTTAGTTATGATTTTTAGACTAAGCTCACACAATTGGTTATATTGTTTTTGCAAAGTGTCATCATCAATAGAGGAATAAGATGAGTCGGAATGTACCTCGTTTGACTCATGTGCCATTAGAGCGATCTCATCCTTGCTTGATTATTCATCATCCTCACTATCACTCCAAGCACCACTTACAAAAGCTCGTTGAGTTTTGCTTTTAGGTGGCTTGGGACAATCTCCTATTAGATGACTTTCATCACCGCATCTAAAATACTTTCTTTCACCTTTACTCTTTTTGTCATCCCGATCTTTTCAGAATGGCTTCTTCTCTTCTCGAGGTTGTCTTACAAACTTTCCTCTTCTTCTAAGAACTTTTTGAAATCTCTAAGGGCCATGGCATACTCCTCATCTTCACTACCGGAGCAAGATTCGTCATCATCACTTGATTCCGTTCTTGCTTTTAGAGCAACAGATTTGATTTTCTCTCTTTTTCCTTTGATGATTTCCGAATCTTTCTCCATCACCATTTCGTGTACTTTGAGGTTTCCGATTAGCTCGTCTAGTGGCATTTTTGAGAGATCTTTTGATTCCTCAATAGCCGTCACTTTAGCTCTCCACTTCAGATGGAGTGCTCTAAGAAATTTCCTGACAAAGTTCTTACTACGAAAAGATTCATCAAGTGCTTTAAGAGATGTAATAATAGTATTAAAGCGAGCAAAGCCACAATCAATGGTTTCATCTTCAGGGATAACAAATTGTTCATATTGTTGAACAAGAAGATCAATTTTGTTATCCTTGACTTGTGAATTTCCTTGATGTGTAATAATCAAATATTCTCAAATGTCTTTAGCGGTTTCACAAATAAAAATTCTTTCATATTCTTTTCTAGACAAAGCATTATAAAACATCATTTTAGCTTCATTATTTTTAGCTATTAATTTCTTTTGATCATCAACAGAAATATCTTTTGTTGTAGAGCTAAAGTCTCCTTTAACTATAACAAACCAAAGATCTATATCTTTTGATTTTACATATGTTTCAAAACGGTTTTTCCAATAGATAAATCCATTGGTTTCAAAGAGTGGTGGTCTTTGCATAGATTGCCCTTCTTTAAAGTTTTCGGAATCCATGGATCGTTTCAAGTTTATAAAATATAATATATTTTAGAAATTCTTGAGCAACGAGGCTCTGGTACCAATTGTGGAAAACTAGAAGGGGGGTTGAATAGTTTACCGATTAAAAACTTTGTTTAGAAACTTTATTGAAAGATCAATTGATATTGATCTTGGATATGTTAGTGAATGATAATCAATATGCAAATATATGAAGAGTAGATAAGGAAAGAAACAATCAAACCACAACAAGTTGTTTATAGTGGTTCGGTCTACAAGGACTCTTTTTCCTTGCCCTACTCCACTCCTCGAGTCTCACACTCGAGAGTTTAACTTCATTAGTCAACAAGCTCCTTTCACCGGCGGAGAAACCTTTACACTTCGCTTACACACTATTTCCGACACTAAGCTAGATGTCGAGTTCTTTTCAAGGGTACAACCACTCCCACACACAATGTATTTTAAGGACTAAAATACTAACCACTCACACTCACAAGATTATGATGGTTTGGTACAACAATGATGTATGAATCAACACAAGATCATACAACAACAAACAAACAAGACTTCCAACAACTTGTTGAAGCTTGAATATGTCTTGATCTTCTTTGCTACAAAAGAGATCACTAATATGATATGAAACTGAGTTAGAAATATTAGAGAGAAGGAATGTATGTGAATATGATAGAAAGGGATGAAAAACAACTTGATTTGGCTTTGCTATTTATAGCCAAAATACTCAGCAGGCACCACGGACCACGGATCCCTCAAAAGGGTTCCGTCCGTGTTAATTTTTGGTGCCGCCGGGGTCTGACAGCAAGATCACCAAAATCTTACCAAAGTCAACCATATCTATCCAAGATTGTGTAAGATATGTAAAGTCTAAATCTACACAAAGTATCTAGTGAAATCTTCTAAGGATTTCAATGATGCACTACATGATGTCATGTGTTTGTTTTTTCTATTTTTATAAATATGTTAAAATGTAAATACATATGTAATGTTTTGTTTTTAAGAAACCAAAAACATTCTTGATCTAAAAATATTAACATACATTATGGTTTAGAGTCATATCAAAATATGATTAATCAAAATGTAAATGCTTGAGTGATGAAGATATTATTTGAAAAGCTTGTTTTAATATCTATTAAACTTGACAAGCTTTAAGCTTTATAAAAATTAAATTTATTTTTGTCGTTAACAAAACTTAGGTAAAGATCATAAAATATAAATAACGTTTAATGACGATATTTGTATTAACAAGCATTTTACAGATTATTCAAGTACTGATAACATTAAAGCATCCGAAGAGGACTGGGCTGAGACCGAGAGACAAATCAACGTATGTACTTCAACTGAGTATCAAAGTAACAAGACATATTATATAAAAAAGGATTGTATAGGATAAAGGTTACATGTAGGAAGGTTGCTGAAGTGACAATCATCTAATCTTAGTTTGGAAGAGATAATAATCCAAATTTATGAAATGACCATTATGCCCTTAGCTAAAAACAAAAAAAGAAAGCAAATAATGGTGTTGACTAACGGAAAATGGGTCAAGGGGCCAAAAGGGACCAGTTTGGCCTAAAAAACCCATAGTTTGCACTACTGGCGACTAAAAACTCAAGTTACGGTTCCATGCGATGTATTTGGACAAGTTTAAGGACCGACGGTGTATTTTAGTCTAGAATAAATGAAAAGCAAGTGTTTAGTATAATAGGACTAGCCCGAAACATATGTGCCCAAGTAAATATTGAAAGGAATGCTTATTAGTAAAAGTAAGCCAAACGATATGCATATGTCATGTGCTATTTCATGTTAGCCAACTATTGATATTAAGTTTATATATGAATGATATATGCTTAGGTGATCAAGGCACGCACATGGCACACTAGCTTTCTTTGAAGTTCTCAAAGTGAGTAACAGACTAGCCTAATACGTTTCGTGAGATATGATTAGCACGATATGTTTAGTATGAATACATCTAATTGCATTACAATTGTATAGACATGTTTTAATGCATGAGATCATGGTAAAGTGAGTAACAAATTACTATCCATAGTTCATGTCGGACCGTGTGGTTATACTTACCCATAATTCAAGTTACCTATTGTTCATGATTGTACTTTTATAGAACCTCGTTATTCAAGTTATCCATAGTTCATGACTGTGATTTTATAGCACCTCATAGTTCATGAATGTGCTTTTATAGCACCCCATAGTTTAAGTTATCCATAGTTCATGATTATGCTTTATAGCACCCCATAGTTCAAGCTATCCATAGTTCATGAATGTGCTTTTATAGCACCCCCACACTTCATGATTAGTGCTTGTGTAGCACATATTAGCTCCAAAGTTCATAATTAGCGCTCGTGTAGCACATATAGCTCCAAAGTTAATGATTAGTGCTCGTGTAACACATATAGCTTCAAAGTTCATGATTAGTGCTCGTGTAGCTCTTATAGCTCCAAAGTTCATGATTAGCGCTTGAGTAGCACATATAGCTCCAAAGTTCATGATTAGTGCTCATGTAGCACATATATCTCCAAAGTTCATGATTAGTGTTTCTATAGCACCTTATAACTCCAAAGTTCATGCTTGGTGCCCATTGCACCGTATAGTTGTAACACCCCCAAAAATTGAGTCGCATCGGAAGATACTGTCACTGGAGTGCTACTAACTTGGTATCACAACACAAAGTATAGAATAACGGATTTACCTTAAGAAATTTCATAATAAAAAAGCATTATGTTTACATCATTCAAGAAATAGTGCGAAAATACAGACCCATGATAATAAAGCGGTCCCAAATATACATCAGATTCATCTATGACCATGCCATGCCATTTGCCAAGTGCCTTCAAAATTAAACTATTGCCTCAAAACCTAAAAATACATGCTAAAAGTGTCAACACGTGGTTGGTGAGTTCATAGGTTTAGTAGTAAAGAAGTTGATTATAAGATTTCAAGTTTATGAGGCAGTGGGGTTACGTTGTCACACCCTTAATTCGAAAGTAGTTATTATTGCACTAAGCTCATGACACCAAAGCGTTAACAGAGTATCAACAGTAATTGATAGTATCAAAAGTAATTGATATAATTATAGTATCAACAGTAATTGATATATTAATTGTTACAATATCAACAGTAATTGATATATTAATATTATAAACAATATTGATATATTAATTGTAACAGTTGCCCTAGTAGGTAATTTGCCGTTTTATCTAGAGATCTCAAATATAGTGCGTTTGTTTGCCTACCCGGTCAACACAAACGGGATTCGTCAATCCCAATAGGTCTATCCACGATATTCACACTCACTCGCAAGTGATTAATGGTTCATGATGTAGGGACTTAAGTTTGGCAATAGTGGTACTTAGTGCTAATAAAACGTTCAGTTCAGAATACAGTTTTCAAGCAATTGTGATCATAATAAAAGTAGTAGCATATATCTCACCCCCCAAGTAGTTCAAAACGAATACAGTTTAAAACGAGTAAAAGTGGGGGCTATGAACTCACCTTATCAGATGAAGAATAAAGTATCACAACAGTAATCAAGTAGTAGGGCTCAACGGTGCAAACTCTGCACGACCTATTAGTTATATAGTTCATTTTAGAAAATGTCCCGCAAATGTTGTAAGATAAACATAAGTTTACAAAACGTAGTCTCCGTGGAATACTCGTATTATTATTCGTAAAAGTCCAGTTTCAATGTTGTAAGAAAGTTTAATACTAATGTCTCGTGTGGTGGTAAGAAAATATAGACTCAAAGTGAGACTCACGCCAAAACGAATAGAAGTCGAAAAATTAACAAATGAACAATGAGAAAAGAATGAAAGAAAATAAATATAGAATGAGGAAAATGAATAATTAATGATAAGTTTCGGTGTTCACCCGTAGACCCAAATAGTTAGAAAAACCATTTTATTTTTGAAAAAGAGTTATACGTTTTAGGAAGAAAAGCTATATAGGTTTTATAAGAAAACACAATAACATCTACGAGTTTATAATCTTATAAGTTTGGAAAGGTTTTATAAATTTCGGCATGATGCATCCGTTTATATCATGTTCTCAAGTCATCTTGACTTTGAATAAACCAAATTTGTAATTATAATATTTATAAATTTTATGTTTCGTTATCATTCTCGTAATTATTAGTTTGGGTTTATTGAATATTGTTTGTGTCTAATATATTAAATTCATTTCGAGTCTAATATATTATACCGTCTCAAGTCCCAAAATATTCAATAAATCCAATGTCCAATATCGTAAATCCGATAACAATCCAATTGTCAAGTCCTATCCAAGCGTAAGGTATCATAAGTATTCCCAAGTCCAAAAATCAAGTATCGATCTCAAGTAACAATTCCATTGTGTATCCAAAACATATCAATGATCATAAAACGAATAGATTGAGTTAGTAAAATGTCCGATAAAATAATATGACATGTAACATAATTCGTATCAACAAAATATAGTGACCACCTTTATAATTAACTAACACACTCTTTATTTATGATTGGGCTTTGGCCCAACATAACCAAATGCACCCTATTCAGTTGTTGGGCCTAGGCCCCTTTTGAAATCCAAATACAAACATTTACGCATGCATACAAAAGAAGACACAACACAGTTTTAAAAATCTTGACAATCAAATGCTATAACTTGTGAAATTGTTTTTAACAGTAAGATTCGACTCGTGTCGAGATCAAGCTTACAAAACCCAACAACCACCACCTAGGTGGTGTTTATTGACGGACATAATGCACCCTTCATGGGTTTATTTAGCCATGACCAAAGATCACAACGAGTACACCCTTCATGGTTGTCTCGTTAAACCCAACACACAACCATTTCAACAAGACAACAATCCAAACACAAATAATCATCCCCGTGGTGACTCGTTACCAGCCTAATCTCCCACGATATGTGGGATGGTTCGCACATCACAACAACAATAATCTTAAAACTTTTACAAATCATACATTTGCCAAAACCATTCATTAATAACACAACCAAAACCAAGTTATGACTCACACGAGTCACAACTTCAAATCCTAATAGGGTTAACCAAAAATAACGACAACCACAATAATAAATATACAATCAAAACTCCAATAAAAAATGGGAATCATAACCAAATCCGGTATAACCCATACCGTGACTACAACAACAATAACATCATTACCCATCACTATTCAACAATACGGAATCAAACCGTGACTACCAACGAGTCACGATCCAACCCTAACTGGGTCAAAACAGGAATAACGAAAGCAACATTAACAAGAAAACTATTGGGATTCAAAGACATCTTAATGTTTTTTGTATTACTGTTGCTTATGTTAATGTTACTGCTGCTCAGGTTTGGTACTGCTGCTCATGAAGTTCAACGAAAATATTCTAAGTGTTTTACTACTGCTGGTGAAATGGTTAAGACTGCCAGAGCAAAGTTACTATTGCAAGAACAAAGTTACAACTGCTGATGGAGTCTAAGTTACAACTGTTAGGCTTAAGTTAGTATTGTTAGATGTTTTTAGTATTGCTTATGTATAAGATAACTTTGTGATCAAGTTTTGTAATAGATAAGTGATAAAAGATTTGATATACTTAGGAAAGTATTGTAAGCCGGTTAGGACTCCTTGAGTCCTGTTATATAAAAGGAGGTCACATGGCATTAGGTTAAACACAATTAAGATACACAATACATCTTTAGCATACAAAGTCGATAGCTTCAAGATTTTTGTAACCCTAATAATGTTAGAGTATTCATATTATTATTTTTAATAATATTGAGGCTTGTTTGTTGAAATTGTGTATTCACTATGTTTACTGTTTCATTGATAATTCTTCTTAAAAATAAAGATTAAATTTCGCATAATCTTTATTACATTCAAGACAGTTTCTATCATTAGTTGTGTTAGATTTATATAATATAACTAGTTCTTTATACAAGCTAAAGAAGAAGATCTAGTTTTACTGGGATCAACAAAAACATACATAACTCAAATCCAAGGCAAAACCACAATCAAATTCGGGTCAACCCGGCCTAAATCGGTTTACCCGACCCGTTTTCAACCCGAAGTAAACAAACACCATTTTAGATCCGGTTTCACCACAGGAAAAACATTTCCAAAATGCTTTAGTTAGATTTTAATCCACGAAAATATTTACATCTTATTTATACACGGTTTTTAAAATCAAACGAAAAATAAAAACGAGCTTTATAGATTCAACATACCAAAAATGAGTGAGAAAGAGGGATGGCGAGATGATGGTGTAGCGGTGGTGACTTCACGCTCTCACACACGAACCCAAAATGAAACCCTATCGTGAACCGTTCACTCTAGACCAAATTTCGAACCTTCTTGCGTCCTTGTTGATGGCGGTGGAGCGACGGTTGGTGGTGGCCGACATGGTGACTGTGTTCTTGATGGTGGTGGATAAAGGTGATGATGATGGTGGTTGTGGTGTTGATGGTGTTGGTTGTGCACGGTGGTGGTGATGATGTTGTTGGCGTGGTCGGATGAAGTCACCGGAAAAGAAAGCGGCGCCAGAGAAGTCGGGGAAAGCAGCTATCAATTTTAGGGTTAGGGTTAGGAAATAAGAGAAGAAAAATTATAAATGTGTATTTATGGTGCCAAAACCACAGTGGGTAAAAAATGTAAACATCTCAAAGTTCAGGGGCGGCAGGGTAACTTTTCTCACAAGGACCAGTTGTGAAACTTTGGCTATCCTTTATAATATTTAAGTTTGGGACTCGTTTAGGCTCGATAACGACCGATTTTGGACACGAAATTAACGCCATTGCGTTCCAAATAGTTTTTTCAATAAAAACGAGTATTCACACGACTAATTTCCCGTAAATAATATAACGATCAAATCAAATTGTTTAACATGTTTACGGTTGTGCCAGTACGCGTTGTGTAAGGTTTCACGTTTCACGATATACCCTCTCGTTTTCAAGTCAAATGAGCTCGGAAATGTTCGAAAATGAAATACAGGTAATAATAAATGTATTTTATTAATGAGTTAGTTACATAAATGGTCATTGTGGTTTGCCGGATTTTTCGGGTTTAGTCACTAAACTTTTTTTTCGCTGGGTTACATCATAGTGGTTTGCATATGTTACGTATCCAGTCCATATTCATATTGAAATGACCAAAAAGCCCTTGTCATCTTCTTTTTCAAATATTTTGACAACTAAGTAATGGCCGTTAGTCCTTTATATTAACGACCAATAGTAAATAACCGAAAATTCTTACATTTTCGTCCATTTTTACACGTTTTCGTCTGTTTATGCACGTTTTCGTCTGTTTTCATTCATTTTTGCAGGTTTTAGTTCTTTTTTACACATTTTCTTCCGCTTTTAGACATTTTCATTCGGTCTTTATACGTTTTCGTCCGTTTCTACACCTTTTCGTTCGTTTATGGACGTTTTCGTTCGTTTTTACACCTTTTCGTCTCATTTTACACGTTTTCGTCCGATTTTGCACGTTTTCGTCCATTCTTGCAACTTTTCGTCTGCTTTTAAACATTTTCATTGTTTTTACACGTTTTCGTTTGATTTTGCAAGTTTTCGTCCGTTTTTACACGTTTTCGTCCGGTTCTATAACTTTTCGTCCGTTTTACACCTTTTTGTCCGTTTTTACATATTTTCATCCGTTTTTGCATGTTTCGTCCGTTTTTACATGTTTTCGTTCGTTTTTGCAAGTTTTCGTCCGTTTTTACACATTTTTGTTTGTTTTTGCACGTTTTCAAATGTTTTTACATCTTTTCATTTGTTTTTGCATGTATTCTTTCATTTTTACATTTTTTTCGGCTGTTTTTGCACTTTTTCGTTCGTTTTTATATATTATCATCCATTTTTGTACGTTTTCGTCCGTTTTTACACGTTTTCACTCGTATTTACACATTTTCGTTGGTTCTTACACGTGCAAAAATGAACAAAAAGGTGTAAAAACAAACGATAATGTGTAAAAACCCACGAAAACAAACATGGACGAACAGGTGTAAAAAAGCAAACAAAAAACGTATAAATACCGAGCGAAAACGTGTAAAAACGGACGAAAAGGTATAAAAATGGATGAAAACATGTAAAAACGGATGAAAACGTGCAAAAACAAATGAAAACATGTAAAAACGAACAAAAACGTGCAAAATCGAACGAAAAGGTATAAAAACGAACGAAAAAGTGTAAAAACGGACGAAGACATGTAAAAATGAACGAAATCGTGCAAAAACGGACAAAAATGTGTAAAAACGAACAAAATGTGTAAGACCGAACAACAACATGTGAAAACGAATGAAAACTTGTAAAAATGAAGGATTCCTCGAAAAGTTAAGGAATGCTACTTAAGAAGCACAAGCACCCTTTTTTATTCACTAAGGATGAGATGGTGCAGGAGCGGGTTTAACGGACAAACATTTGCAAAAACAAATGAAAAGGTGTAAAATCCCGACGAAAGGTGTAAAAACGGACGAAAACATGTAAAAATGAACGAAAACGTGCAAAAACGGACGAAAACGTGCAAAAACGAACGAAAAGGTGGAAAACGGACGAAAACATGTAAAAATGAATGAAATCGTGCAAAAACGGACGAAAATGTGTAAACTAGACGAGAAGGTGTGAAAATAGACGAAAACGTGCAAAACCGGATGAAAAGGTGTAAAAACAGATGAAATCATATAAAACCAGACGAAAACGTGCAAAAACGGACGAAAACTTGCAAAAACAAACGAAAACATATAAAAACGAACGAAAACGTGCAAAAATAGACGAAAACTTGCAAAAATGAACGAAAACGTGTAAAAGCGAACGAAAACGTAAGAATTTTCGGCTATTTACTAACGGCCGTTAGTATAAAGGACTAACGGCCTTTACTTAGTTGTCAAAAGATTTGAAAAAGAATGGGCTTTTTGGTCATTTCAATACGAATATAGACTGGATCCGTAACATATGAAAACCACAGTGATGTAACCCGACAGAAAAAAGTTTAATGACTAAACTTGAAAAATCCAACAAACCAAAGTGACAGTTTATGTGATTAACTCTTTATTATTAAAATAAATCTGAAAAATTACGATTGTTATAATAGTTCACGTTATCTCATAGCTCATGTTTGGTGCCCAAGTGATGCACTACATATCATTGGTATCCCGTTTTAATAGAAAGATCGCTCCCGCACGATTTCAAACTAAACAACGTATTTAGACATTCATGTTTATGAAAAATGAAGTTTGTTTTCTAGATTTGACGATTTGGATAATCAGATAAGTTCAGTTTACGAAAGGTTTAGTCTTAGAGTCTGTACCGTAGAGGATAGAACTCTCTACTTAGTAGAGCCTATACGGTTAGAGGACTCCATCGTCTATGGCGTATAATAGTCCTGTGTAAAAAAATATATAATACAAAAATAATGTTGATTCAATAGTTTCTTCTATTATCTTTTATATATAATAAAAAATGTTTCGTAGCAATTAATTCTTTTGAAATATTATATCAAAAATTACATTTCAATTAATTTTCTTTTCTTTGGCCTTAACATTTACACAATGGCCATGTATCATATTTAACATATATGCTTGTTGATTACGGGTATCTCAAAATGCAAGTATTGAAACAAGCGGCAATTTCAAAATGATTATTTTTAAACCGGCTTTTAACTTCTTATTAAAATCTTGTAAGTAATTTTTTTGTTAACATATACAATGGATTTGGAACTCAACCAAAATGAACACGATGTTGATATCTTTGAAGGACAAAGCAATTTCTTTTTCACATGTTAATGCTACTTTCTCATTAAAAAAAAAGACTAATTCGTAGATCAACAAAATTGTTTTATACATTATCAAATCAGCAAAAACAAAACTCATTGGTTTAAGCAATGTACGAATTTTTTGATGACATTTAGTCATTTACTTTCATTGCTCCAAGGTTACAGGTTCTTTGATTATAAAAGGATAAGCTGCGATAGCTTGTATAAAACTATATTTCGAATTCAACATCATCATATTTCGTAGCAACACGTTTTGGTTTTCTCATCAAGTACATCTTGTTTCTTGTTTCTTTGCATGGGAATGTGAAAGATTGTACAACCAAACTTACATACACCAAGTTTGCCCTTTTTTTATCACATGGATTTCCGTCTATATAACTATATAAGTTTGGTATTTGAATTGGATTTGCTACAAAATGTGTACATTAACCTATTTGACCATAACAAACCACTTGAGAAATTTACCATACATAACATGTTTTTTTCCCTAAAGTAAAAAAAGCATGATCAAGAATGCATGCCAATTCATTTAACGATAAAAGAAAGATGTCCCACTTGATCCATGACTACCAAAGGTAAAGAATATCAACCAAGTCCCGAACAACAAGAAAGAAAGCTTTGCCTTCTTTTCATCGCATAATCTAAACCTTGGAGAACCATGGTTCTTTTGGGTTCTTTGAAACAGAGTTTGCAAAACCAAAAATGCTCAGGTGGCCTCTTGTTCAAGAGTGTTTTTATGCGATGCCTATTCATTTGCCCCTAAGAACTAAGGAGTGATACTCAGCAACATATTTGAACAATAGCTATTTCCACACTCAATTTTACCTGGTTATCAGGCAGACTGTTACATCAAACGCCCTAAATCTATCAATAACTTAGCACTAAAAAAACCTAGAGGAAATTATAAAGTTCATCACGACAAGCACCCAACAACCAAAAACAACACAACAATTATGAAATGGTAGCGAAGATGCATTGGAGCCAAACCCACTATCCAGAGATGATGGTTCACTGATCAAGAATTACGGTGGCAGAAACAAGTTGGAATATACAAACTCCAGGGTCAAAGATCATTGTGAATAGTATGATTCGACAACATATCAAATCTTAATATGATTCTAATGTATATATAAAACCATATCCGTACTCGTACAGGTAGTTGTGGCCATTTCAACCCATTAATGGGTGAAGAGGTCCTAGTGGGGTTATGCTTTTTACTCTAATAGCTCATATGGACAAAATGAAAACAGGTTGGACAGGTTAATGACATCAAATGGGCCAAAGTAGACTGCCACAAAGTGTATTAAAAAAAGAATATAACCTCCTAAATGTTTTATATCAAATATTAGATACTCATCGTAACAGCATACTTTGTGAATTCAGATATAGAACATCAACTATTTTATTTTATTTTATTTAAAAACTATTGGAGGTCTGGCCAACCTGTTTTAACCCACTCTTATCTGTTTAATTAAACAATGTAGACTGTATCCTACCCACCAATTTTGCCACCTCTCCTTAAAAATACAACATAGCTCCAGATTCAACAGAGGTAAAAGCAAAAATCGCCAATGGAAACATGCCGAATTATCAGAAATCAGGCAAAGAGTATTTATATTTAGGGACACATGCTTAATTGACTATTTGATTCCTTATCTCCTTGGCCTCTCACAGAAACATGCACCACGGCTCACTACTTATCAATTCAGAATAGTTCTCATGATGTTTCATTTACAGGCAAATTCCATTTTCCATCTCCTCTAGTTAATACTCTAATTTTTTGGTTAATGAAGTTTAATCAGAATCTGCTAAGTTTTACTATGATTATCAAGGTAGTGAGTTATGAACCAGAATGTTCAAGTTATCCTCTGCTTTTTTTTAACATGTGGCATGAGAATCAGATGTCAGAAAAATTGCATACTTGAAACGTTTAATCTCAAAGGAGTTTCGGGTTCCGGTTAATGATGATTCCCGCTGCAGAGTCCCTAACGGCCTAACTGGGACCGGTCGGAAAAAAGGGAATGCCTCGAAAAGATGTATAACTTTAATATGGTAAAAACTCAAGGATTTAAGCATAGAGATGGGAAGCTATGATGAGGCTTACAAGACAAAGAATACCTGAAGAATGTGAAAACACAGGAAAATATATAAGATTTCCAAGCTGCACAGGGTGAGCTCCACACAGCCTGCTTGTTTGCTTACTGCAGTGACATTTGCAGGAAGATGTCATAAAAGTTCAGGATACAAAACTCTTATGCATCTAGTGCACCATAAAATTTCAAAAGCAACAAACAAATAGACAAATCAGATCTGTAATACAGTTCCATTGTTCATTCATGCAATAGATATTGTAGCAAAAGGTAATTCTATAGTCAGCAAATGTCCTACTGTCCTAGATAATATAACTGTCACAATTAAGCAAAAACACTAATTGTCTTATTGATGTCCATCTTAAGCCGAAGATGAGTTGTATCAATCAAAGCATATCACTTTTAACCAGGTGGACGGATAATAGTTAACTTATTAACAGAAAGTAATGAAGGGCATCCATTCACAACAGACTTTGATATGCTATATATATATATATATCACCCAGAGTCTATTGGAATATGTAGAGTTCAGCATAGGTGAAAAGGTAAAAAGTGATCCTTTAAAAGCACACCAAGATATTATTATATATTACCTTAAAATGGCACAATTTCTGTAAATTAAACTCCGCCAATGAAAAGCTAAGAGCGCCACCTCCATGCTACACCAACCACTCTTGCAAACACAATACCAAGATTAAGAAGAGATAAAATGCCATATAAGAGAAACCCATACTTTATGGTATTAAATTAAATTCTGTAAATTGTTTACAGTATGACAACTAAAATATGTTACATACACAAGTTCCAAAAGAACAACTGCTAAGAAGTAAGGCCATTGGCCACACCTTGCAGAAAGAAGTCGGGTAGAGATGAGAGGAAGCAGAAGCAATCTCCCAACACAGGTGATTAGAGGTGCATGCTAAAAAAAACAGCATGGATGATCATCTCAAACCAACGCTGCCAATTCCGTTCGTTACAAGTACTCTCACCTCAGCAATGTCAATATGTGAGTACATAATAAACGAAAACAGAGATAAAATAGCATCAGCAAAACCTTCCCTAGCCAAATAAACCACCTGTCCCAAATTCGGCTTGTTGCAGCTCCTTCCGACGCTGCTCCTCTAATGGGTCGGGACTTTTCATCAACCTCCGTGTACGCCTGAAGCAAACAAACAAAAACCATGAAAGAAATAAAATACACTCTTAGAATTTTAAGACATAAAGTTTATTATATACCAAAGTCCTGACATCTATAGTTGAGATACCTGTCCTGAGCATGCTGAGCAGGAAAAGTAGGCATGAAATCTTTAGACTTTGGAAGAGGAACTTCACGAAACCACTCATGGTTAAGAGCTGCATCAGCTGTTATCCGCTGCACATATTCCAGATATGCTTTTAAAAAATGTCATGTTGATACACATGAATGAGACTTTATAGATACATACAATTGTCCTTTTACAAAATAATACCTTCTCAGGGTCATAGGTTAGTAGTTTGTTAAGCAGATCAAATCCAGCATCAGACAGAACAGGTGATCCGGTAAAAGATGTTGCTGGAAACTTTCTCCGCAATAAATTATACCTGCGAAAATTGCAAAGTAGTAAATAAAATCAAAAAAATTTGCAATGTAAAGGACTTTGTCACCAACGAAAAGCTACAAAGCCAGACCAGAAAATCACCCAAAGCTGGAAGCCTGGGAAAACAGTGGCAATAATAAGATTACATGAACTTTGAACTTAACATGAAGAATAATATTTAGTGGACACTTACTGATGCTTGACAAAGTTAACCTTGACTCCAGGAAGTTTAGAGTACCCCGGCCAAATAGTCTCATTTGGTGTGCCAAGTATTTTAAATATCTGAAAAAAAATTAAGACTCGTCAATGGCTATTAAGAGTTTATATTTCATCAATGACTACAAATATACTCTCATCTTACCTTGTCAATCTGGTCAAATTCCGTTTTCCCATTAAATAACGGTTGCTTAGATAACAGTTCAGCCATAATACAACCGAGTGACCACATGTCGATTGCAGTAGAATATTGTTTTGCTCCTAGTAGAAGTTCTGGGGCCCTAAAGAAATGTTAAACCGCCAAATAAGTTTATGATAGAAAACATGTGAATGCAGCAACCATTTATTGTAAAGGCTACACCAGCATATCATTCACCATTATTAAATCTAAGTATTCCAATAGCAATCATACCATTTAACTCAGAACGCTAACTATTCAAGGCTCCTTATTCAAATCTAATCATGACGAATGGATTTAAGCAAACAAGCAAATACAATTTAGCGCAAAGCATTACTGACAAAGAACCAAAAGTTTGGATGTTTATTTTAATGCAAAATGGTTTGATAAACTAGTAACATAAATAAATGGACATTTAAATTAAAGAAGTGAAAGATTAAACATGTGTTACTGCTCACCTGTACCAAAGAGTCACCACCAACTGAGTGTAAGGCTTTAGAGGACTCCCATATTGACGAGACAGTCCAAAATCACATATCTTTAACTCACCTCGATTATTCAAAAGTAAATTTGAAGTTTTTAAATCTCGATGAAGAACCCAATTCTCATGGAGGTATTTCGTTCCCTCAAATAGCTGGAGCATGAGACATTTAACTTCACTCTGGCTAAAAGGTTGTTTCATTGACTCCATTAGCGCCTTAAGATCATGTTCCATGTATTCCATAACCATAAAAATGCTATCAAGATTGCTCCCAACTACGACTTCCTTCACATCCACAATTGACGGATGATGAAACGAAAGAAGAATATTAATCTCCCTTAACGACGTCAAAGGAAACCCTTCTCTTTCTTTCTCCATCTTAACCTTTTTTAGCGCAACAACTTCTCCGGTTTTCTTATCTTTGGCCCTATAAACAACCCCATAAGTGCCTTCATCTATTTTGTTCAATCTCTCGAACTCGTCAACACTTCTACAACCTTGAAGCATATTCACACTCCTTAGAGGTGGGCCCGGAGGCTCCGGTGTTCCCTGAGAGTCATCTCCATCCTCAGAATCAGATTCCGATTGGCTTCTACTATTACCGTATTTCTTACGTTCACCGTCTATCTCCATATAATCCTTTTCCAAATCATCTTCAGGATAATCGTCCCTACTTGTAGACCTAACACGGTACCCATCTTCATCTGACTCAGATAAACGTCCTTCTGGACTTGACGACTGATTCTGTGACCTAACTTCAACAGACCTACGTATCGGTTCCTTCCTCCTGCTATCAACCGGTGCATCATTAAATTCACCTTCATCCGATGATAAATTAGCATCATTAGCCCACCGAGAAGATCGTATCGTCCGTTCAGGCATATAATCCTCATCTTCCGGTCTTCCTACATCCTGACTATACTCAACACGCTCCTCCTGAACAGAAGAAAAAGATAAACCTACACGCTCTTCCTGAACATAAGAAGAAGATGCACCAACACGAGGTTCAATTCCATTAGACTCATTATCATACTTCTCAATATCAATCGAAACATTACTTGTTTCCTGATGAACACTATAAACCTCGTTACTTTCTACATTAACAACGTTAGGTGATACACGGTAGCTTTTAGGCAAAGGAGGTGGAGGAGGTAACGCAATATTACCTACTTTAGCCTTATCCTTATCATCTCTATCCCAAACAATCGGCGAAAACTTCCTCTTCTTACTATTTAACAACTCTGAATCATTCTCCATCTTATTAACCTCATTACTCTTAACATTATTTTCCGTCTCATCTCTATCCGACCCACTCTCACTCGACAACTCTCCTGGTTCTCGATCGCCAGCTCTTAGACGACGATCACCACTATCTCGACCCCCGTCCCCACCGTTCACCATCTCCCGCTCTTTAAAATCCCTATGCCTACCCCTACCCCCACCCGAGCCACCTCGGCTATCCCGAACCCGATTCTTATCCTGATTACTACCATTCCTTATATAATCCCTATCGTTTTCACGCTCCTTATACTCATTATCGCGATATCCACCATGTCGTCCTGCCGCCATATACTTATTCATATATGACACTAAAAACTAATAAATTCACCTAAAACCCTAACCCTAACCCTAGAAGCTTAATTAACCCTAATCTCACCAAATAAAGAGCAATTCTAGGCCAACAAGCACAGATCGTGATGCTAATTAGGTCAATAACGCAATTAATCGATGTATAATTGAATCAATTGGATGAATTAATGAAAGGCTAATTAATCGAATGATGGGATTAAATTAAGGGGATAATAATTAAGTATGGTTATGTGTGTGTGTGTGTGTGAGATTACCGGAGAGTTGGCGGAGGTAGCGTGGATGGACACGTGGCGGCGGTGCTATGGTGGTTGTAAAGAGATACGAATTGAAGATATATTTGATTCGGTGAGTTTGGAATTGGATCGATCCTTCTGGTTTTGTTTTTTTTTATCGCGAGATTTTTTTTGAAAAAAAAAGTGAAAAATAGTGAAGTTGTGGTTTTGGTCCCTGGAGTTTTTTTTTTTTTTTTTTTCAGAGAATAAATAAAGAAAGTGCATTCGTTTTTTCCTTTTATGTTTGCAAGTGGAAAGATAAAGTGAAAGAAGTGTATTTATTTATTTTAGATATAAAAAGTAAAAATAAATTTTTTTCTTTTTCAAAAATAGTTGATTATCACTTTTTATATCTCAAATACTTCAAATCCATGTCTTCTTTATAGACATGATTTTGCAAACCGCGCTTTAAATTTAAATAATAAAGAATATTGAATAACTAATTAACATAAACGTAAACTATGCGTACTTTTTGATTTTAGCCCAACAAGAATCAATACCTTAAACTAGTAAGTGGATGAACCCTAATTAGGGTTTATAAGGATTATGTGAATTACCCTTTACCGATTTTGTAATTTAATCCAAGATACTAACAATGGTGTGTTAGTACCATGTTCTTGTACACACGTACTATAACAAATTAAAGTAATGTTAGTTTTAAGAACACGAAAATATTTGTTTTGGAAAAACAAGTGGATCGACACCCTTAGGGGATGTATGATCGGTTTAGGACAAAGAAAACACACAAAACACTTTTAGGTTTAAGTTTAGGAGTACAAGAGATGGAATACAATGACCCTAGGCCTTATATATATACCCAAGGAAACTTGGTGTCCAAGTTAGACTTGGATTGGGTTTAGGAAACCCCTTGGCCGATCGGTGCATGCATCCCCAAGGGTTTCTAAAACCTTCTCGATCTCTAATTTCACATCTAGTCATTCCATTTAACATTTAACGATCGTTAGTCCATTACGTTTAATTAACTTAACGTTCGTTATATTTTTCATGTAAATAATAAATAAATATAACATTTTATATTTAATTATTAACTTTAATTCTCATACGCAAAGTGTGCAATCCCGTGGTCTCGAGTTCGATCCTAACTCACGAATACTAAGTTATATCCATAAAACCAACAGCTCCCACTTGGATATATCTTAATAGCGTGATCACATCGGTTAGCGTCTAGCAACACTTCGATGCCTCTAGCACGACTGGAGTAAGGCTCCTGGAAAAATCTTTTAATGATTTTTCATTATTATTATCCTTTTGTTTCTAATACCACGTTAAATAAAGATATGGATTTAAGTCATTCTTTATTAAACCATTATGTTTCTCGTTTTAAGTGATTGAGCAAGATTACCAAATCTTCCGAACATATTCGGGGAGATCTTGGGTGCGTCAGCACAAACATCTTGTCAACCCTACGAGGGCCCATAAAGATTAAACTCCAAATAAATTTGAAGGAACAATTTCTATCTTGACTACAAGAATAACCCACAAACTTTGTAACACTTCTGGAAACAACCTTTATGACTACCAGTTACGTATAGCATTAAGTTGTTCAACAGAAATGCACTACATTTATGACACTTATCTGGTATCTCAAGTCTGAGGATAACTATTCACGATTTACTTAATAACAATATTCATAAAGTAAAATCATGTAGTTGGGATAAGTCCTATATTCAATTCATTGAATATCATCTGAAATTGGTATGCTTTCTCATCAATATATTTTCAAGTATATTCTACCACATCTTTCAGATTTGTCTTAATTTAATGATACTCCCATATCATTAACTGACAACTGACAATTTAGAATAACTTAGTTACTTATAGATTAAACATGCAAATATAGGATAACAATATTATTAATGAAAATAATCATAAACAATACTTTATTTCATTAAAAATAATAAATGTTTACAATATCCTTTATCCAAATATTAATCACAGTTATGCATGAAACTATTAGCCAAACGAAGTCCAATGTCATTGGCAAGTCCAATAAGCTTTTCTCTAGGTAAAGCCTTAGTGAAAAGATCAGCTAAGTTTCCGTCTGTGTGAACTTTCAGTAGATTAATTTCACCTTCATGGACTTGTTCCCGAACATAGTGATACTTCCGTAGAAAATGTCTAGTGCCCTTCATGACTCCAGGTTCATTGGCAAATATGATTGCAGCAGAATTGTCACAATACATATCAATAGGCGATTCAATTGAAGGCATAACACCAAGCCCTAAAATGAATTTCCTAATCCAAACGCCTCCATCGCAGCCTTTCACAAGCAATTTATGTATTCGACCTCTGTCGCAGACATCGCAATCGTGCTTTGCTTCTTGCTTTTCCAGTCTACTGCTCCTCCATTAATGACAAAGACATAACCCGTCTGAGACTTCGTATAATCTTTATCACATTGACAGGACGCATCACAGAAACATGTAACACCAAGCTCTGTATCTGGATTTCCACCATACACTATAAATATATCTTTCGTATTCCTAAGATACTTTAGAATATGTTTAACAGCAGTCCAGTGAAGTTCACCTGGATTTTGTTGATATCGATTGGTCATATTCTGAGCGAATGCCACATCTGGCCTTGTGCATCTCACAACATACATGATAGATCCTACTGCCGAAGCATAAGGAAGTTTATGCATGCGTGCCACCTCTGCAGGTATTAAAGCACACATATCGCTGCATAAGCCATGCTTTACTTCCATCGGCAAATATTCTTTCTTAGAATTTAGCATATTAAATCTCTTCAATATTTTATCAATGTATGTGCTTTGACTTAAATCAATTAACCGCTTTGATCTATCTATGAAGATCTTGATTCCCAGAATCTATGCCTTAACACTTTGCAAACTTGGAATGTCTTTAGCCATAATTAATATGTCGTCGACATAAAGGATAAGGAAAATTACATCACTCCCACTAACTTTGTGATATACACATGGCTCATCAAGATTTTGAATAAATCCATACCTTTTGATTTCTTCATCAAATCTCTTATTCCATTGCCTTGATGCTTGCTTCAATCCATAAATGGACCTGTGAAGTTTGCATACATGGTTTGGAAATTGTGGATTTACGAAGCCCTCAGGTTTCTTCATATAGATGTCTTCATCTAAGCGACCATTCAAGAAGGCGGTTTTGACATCCATCTGCCATATCTCATAGTCATAGTACGCTGCTATAGCTATGAGAATTCTAATAGCTCTAATGTCTGCTACAGGAGAAAAAGTCTCCTCGTAATCTATCCCAAAAGTTTGAGTAAAACCTTTAGCAACTAGACGAGCTTTATAGATGTGTACATTGCCATCCATTTCAGTCTTTATTTTATAGAGCCACTTACTTCCAACTACCTTAGCATTTGAAGGTAAGTCAACCTCTTCCCAAACTTCATTATCTTTCATGGGTTGTATTTCCCCATTCATTTCAGCTTGCCATTTGTCCTTTTCAGGACTAGCCATGGCAGCTCTATAGTTAGCAGGCTCTCCAAGATCCTCTAATATAGTTTCCTCAACTTTTACGTTAAGACATAGACGTTCAGGTGCACACGTTGTCCTTACAGATCTACGAATGGGAACCACTTCAACTTCTGGTGGAGGACCCAGACTATCTGGTTCTACCGGAAGTACGTTAGTGTTTTCAGAAGGTAATGTATCTTCATGATCATCTTCCAGATCATAAACTCTCCCACTGAACTCTTGAGATACGAGATCCTTTTCAAGAAAATATCCATACCTAGCAACAATTACTTTATTTTCAGTTGGATAGTAAAAGTAGTAACCCATAGTTTCCTTAGGGTATCCTACAAAGATACACTTTACAGATCTCTATTGGAGTTTATCTACTGAGTCACGTCTAACATACGTCTCGCAACCCCAGACCTTTAATTAAGACAAGTTAGGAGCTTTACCATGCCATATTTCATATGGTGTCTTATTAACCTTCTTGGTGGGAACCATATTTAGAATACGAACAACAGATTCCAAAGCATAATCCCAAAAGGATAAAGGCAGAGTAGTAAGATTAAACATTGATCGCACCATGTCTAACAATGTATGATTCCTTCTCTCAGATACACCATTTTGTTGTGGAGTATATGGAGATGTGAGATTCTGGACAATTCATTCTCAGCTAAGTAATCTTTAAAATTTTGGCTTAGATATTCACTGCCTCTATCGGATCGAAGAGCTTTAATCTTCTTTCCTAGTTGCAGCTCTACTTCAGCTTTGAAAACCTTAAATATTTCAAACACCTCATGTTTATGCTTAAGTAAATAAACACAACCATAACGGCTGAAATCATCAGTAAAGGTTAAGAAGTAGCTACCACCTCTCTTTGACACATGTCTAAGTGGTCCACACACACCAGTATGAATAAGACCAAGTAGATCAGACGCCCTCTCCATATTGCTATGAAAAGGTTTCTTCGTCATCTTCCCAGATATGCATGATCACATTTATCAAATGATTCATCATTGATATTTTGCAAAAGCTCTTCACGTTGTAGCTTTTGCATGCGAGTCTTAAGAAGAATTCAAGTCTACAATGCCAAACATAAGAAGAATTCAAGTCTAACTTCATTTTCTTAGTGATGCTAAACATCGAATTATTATTGTTGTTAGATACATTTCCAATCATATCAATTTCAAACACACCATTCACAGTAATAACATTAAAATAAAATACAACATTTAAAGAAACTGAAATTCCATTACTTGTGATAGTATGAGTAAAATCAAGATCCAAAAAAATAGAAAATGAAACAACACCTCTAATAATAGAAGGTGCATAATAACAATTGTTTAATGACAATACTAAGCCCGAAGGCAATACTAAACTAAACACTCCTATGGCTTCAACAACTGCAGGTGCCCTATTGCCCACATGCATACATTGCTCTCCATAAAACAGCTTCCTTTCCACTCTAAACCCCTGCAGTGTATCACAAATGTGAATACCACATCCAATATCATATACCCAGGAATTAATTTTATGATTTAGAGTAAATAATTCAATAAATAAGTTACCTGAAGGACCGGCGCCCGAGGACCCGAATGCTTCAACTTATTTTTCCGTAATTCATCAAGATAGAGAGCACAAGTTCTCTTTCAATGACGAACTACTTTGCAGTAGTGGCAAGCCTGATCCTGTTTAGGGTTTTCCTTCTTTTGAGGAGGGTACTTCTTTGGTTCAGGTTGATAGGCCATAACTTTTTTACCCTTATCAACCTTACCCTTTCCTTTACCCTTCTTGTTGTTCACACGCGGTTTTGGCTTGTTAATCCTACCACTCTTAATAGCAAGTACCTGGGGAGTAGGGGCCTTTTGAGGTAACCCTTTTTCATAATTGATCGCATACAAGGCGCGTTCGGGGTCAAAGGAACTTCCTTTTCGTCGATCAAGTTTTTCAACACCCTAGGCAGTGAACCTAATCGTTGTAGTGTAGTATTGGGTAAGCCTCGGGTATTGATATCGTTCTCTAGGGGAATAGGAATGCTAGTAAGAAGTGTACTACACTAAGGTTGAGGTTGAGGAAGATTTTTTTTAGAAAGCAAAGGATAAAATCTCGGGGTTTGAATTTGGGGGGTGGTACTTCTACCGATTACTTCTACTATTCTAATTATCTAATACTACGGATAGTCTATGTCTTTTTTATGTGTTCTCGTATAATGATTAAAAAATTGCTTACTTAGATACTATTACTCTCTAGTTATCTTTTATTGGTGGTTGCATTGTCACGTCCTTATTCTTAACGCGTTGTGTTTTCTAAGGTCGTAGGGTGTGCCGTTTTCCCTAACTCTTTGAGACTACCTTAATGTTATTGCCTACGAAATCCTTTAGATTGATCATAAACTAACTTTAAGGTTATCTTTGGATGTTTAGGCTACGAAATCCGCTAAGTGATTCATAAACTAAGGTTCACAAAGATTAATCAAGCATTTAAACACAACGATGGCCTAATTACACTCCTAAGCCAATTACAATTAAGATAAGGGACAACCAATCAATAATTAATAACTAGGTTTCATAGATCTAAGCAAACACACAAGAAATTTAGCCGGACATGTTAAACACGCAAGCATACACAGATTCAATGGTAGACATAATAAAATCAATGAAGTAAAACACTTATCTTGATGTAAAATAGGGTTTGGGAACCCTAAGATACTGTCCAAGTCAGACTACAAACGTTTAGGGTTTTTACTCCACAAGTCTACCTCTTAAATTCTGAAAATTCGATTTCTATATATAATTTTACACTTGTGACGGCGTCGCCTTATAGGTGGGACGCCGTCAGATCGCCGTCATTAAGGTTTTAGTCTTGGCCAAGTAATAGTTGGGACGACGTCACGTTGTATTTGTGACGCCGTCGGGCTTCAGCAGGGACGTCGTCAGATTCTGGATCTAGGCCGTCTGAGATGAAAAGTCTTAGTGACGCCCTTCCTCTTCAAAGCTCGGCCGTCAGTGTAATTTAGCAAAAGTCTACCGAATGCCGAGATTTTAATTCGTATAAGGGGACGGTGTCGCCCTTTAATTGGGACGCCGTCAGGTGCAAATTCAGCACCTTGAGTGTCTTTGATCTTGACTTAGCCATTTTCTTCATATATTCACTCCTTTTCATCCAAATATGCATCATTCTAGCATTTTGCTTCCAAGAGACCTAAAAAGTGAAAAGGAACGAAATTAAGCAGTAACGGATATAAAAGTGGGTGATTAAGGGCTTAAATGACCCCTTAAAAGTGTACGTTTTAAATCCTTATCAAATATCCCTACACTTGGTATTTGCTTGTCCTCAAGCAAATGTACTTTTGGCCAATCAATTTATAAGTTGGGGGCATGAAGCATTGATTTAACATAATTCACAACCAGTAAAAGCACCGCGATAGTCATAACAAGCACGAAAATTATATACTAGCACCTCACAAGGGTGTTTGGATTCTCTCGTCTCTTGGGTGTATATGAAATATAGTAAATAGAAATGGAAGACAAACACTCATTACATGGTCATGGTACATAGATTACCATAGGCTTGAGACTAGATCAAACCTCCACCGCTTTGGCGTAAGCACCTAGGAACAACTATCTAAGAGGTCTTTAAAAAGGGTTGTAATGTTAGGCTTACGGTAGGGAAACAAAGGGTTTGGTTGGATAGGCGATTTAGTGGTGGCAAGTCAAAAATCTTATGTTACAAGCATGAAAAGAATGGCATTGCTAAGACAAGACTTGACTCACTAAACTCTAGATAATTTGAAACAAACAAACATAAATATAATTATAGATGTAGGATGGTAGCAAGTATGTTCTTTTTCTTTTTTTTTTGCATACACTTTTACTCTACCATCCTTTAAGATAACATCAAAATATAAGGGATTTATAGGAGCATCCATACACTTGAGTTTTTATTACTCTAACACTAATTTGACCCGAATTGAAAAGATCACAACACTTGGAGTATTTAATTATGTAAATAAAGGGAATTTGAATTTAACGTTCTTTCCCGTCACTCCATAAAATGTTACTTTTACCCATGAGTCTCAATCATCCCAAAACTGTGCACAAAAGATATGACTCGACTTAGCAACCATGCAAGTAACTAGATAATTGAACTAAGGGTTTAGTATGATAACAATAATGCACTAAAGGTGAGTGCATACAAGGTAGGCTAAGGCGATTTGGGTGTACATTTGGGGGTGGATTGTAAACAATGTTCTTCATTAATATTCTGGAAAACCGAAACATCACGAGAACTGCGAAAAGGATAGGCTCTGAGGGGTTAACTAGAGGTATCGTGTACTAAAGATGAGTACATCGCAAGGGTGTGGGGTAATTACTCGACCGATGTGGAAGAAGTAATTATAATACGGGTATCAAACAAGGGTTATCCTAATGCCTCTTATCATTTAGTTATTCCTAACTACACAAGTGTAGTCTCACTAGCGATCTTGGAATGCATCACAAAACAAGTTCTAGAATCTATTATATTACCGGTATACTCTCGAAGCATTAAAGGTGAATGCTTTAATTCCTATAGATCTTGGGGCGAACCTCACATTTTGGGGTGGAATTTGAGTGGTAAACGTTTTTTTTGTGCTAGTCATATAACTCCTATCCATGAGACGCTTTATTAAGACTAAAGTCCCACTCGTACATGTCATGAAAATTTTTAAATTTGGTGCTAAAATTGCCCTAACAAATATTTCTCATAGATTATTACACAAATGAAATAGGACAAGACAAATATTCAAGGATAAGCATAGTTTCTAAGTTCCCGTTTTATTCTCCCTCCCTACACTTAAACTGAACATTGTCCCCAATGTTCCCCAAAAGTATCAAAGTTATGATAACGGAAGGTAATTAAATGAGAAAGAAACTAGTACTCCCCTGATCAGCTTGGTAGGATCCGTGTGAAGTAGTGGTTAAATTCTTTCCCAAGAAGAATGTATGCGTGATAAGCTTCATCCAATATTATGTTCCTTT
This sequence comes from Chrysanthemum lavandulifolium, assembly GCA_022545495.1. Lineage (NCBI taxonomy): Eukaryota > Viridiplantae > Streptophyta > Magnoliopsida > Asterales > Asteraceae > Chrysanthemum > Chrysanthemum lavandulifolium. The sequence goes on from CM040242.1 coordinate 193,766,531, forward strand.
TTCTTGATAAATAAAACCTGCACATTTTAAGAAAACAGAAGAAACCTTCGCGTAAAATCGGCAGTAAAACTATATATGACTCAACTACACTAGGATATAATGCTTGTGGAATGGATACCTGAGAATTTCCAAAAATTTATACTTAGCACAGAAAACGAGAAAATTTTTATAAGCTGTTTCCGCTCCTCCTGACGTCGTCAAGTTCTAATCCTGACGCCGTCAGGTTATCCTGACAGAAACTGGTCTGCTGCGTTTTTCTGGAAAAACTACACTGTTGGGATATAAAAGACAAAGTACTGAAGAAAGTCAAAGTACTGCTTAATGAAAGTCAAAGTACTGCTCAACATTAAAGTACTGCAAAGCTAAAGAACTGCTATATTGTTTATGGAAAGCTTTGTGATTCTAGAATATTCATAGTTTAGGATTAGTATTACTTGTCGTACAAGAATTGTAAACTGACTAGGGTATTCCTTATGCCTATAAAAGGACCCCTAGATTGGCATTAGAGGTACGAATGCATACGCAATATTAGAAAATATCAGAGTTTATCAAGTTCGATATTAGAGTTATTAGGGTTATTAGTGAATCTGTGTATCAAGCAGGTTCAAAGTATTAATAAAATCATTGAAGTTTAAAGTTATTCTTCTTAGCTTTATTGAAGTATTTTCCGCATACTTAATAGAGTAAATTCAGTGTTTCATTGTTAGTAACTTAGGATTTATCCGAGGTTGCTAAGCCCTTACAAGCTACATAATTAGTTTGGTCAGAGTATATCGATCCAACAAGTGGTATCAGAGCTTGAGTGGAAACTCTGATTAAGAAGAAACCCTTAAAACCGATTTAACTACAAACCCTAAAGATGTCGACTGAAGCTGCACCACCCCATCCATCACCTCACTCGAATTCCTATCATCAAGAAGGAGAATATGATCTCGGAGCATGAAGATGAGGCAAGACATTGCTATTATGCACCATGCATCGTGGAATGTAATTGTCAATGGTAATGAAGTTATTGCAGAACTCGTAGAAGTTCTGGACAACCTAAACCACCTAAGCCTATCTTGCCAAGAACTACATGTGAAGAAATCAAGAAAAGGCTCTCAACATCTGCTTTTCTCGCTATTCCTGATGGTCACCTACTCAAGTTCCATGATGCTAAGGATGCAAAACAACTATGGGCTGCTCTCAAGACAAGATTTGGAGGTAATGATGCTTCTAAAAAGATGCATAGAAATCTGTTGAAGCAACAGTTTGAAACATTCACTGTTGGTGAAAGAGAAGGTCTTGATGCTTCCTATGACAGATTCCAAAATCTCCTTAGTATGCTAGAGTTATACAAAGCAGAAGTATCTGTTGAAGATGCAAACCTGAAGCTCTTAAGAAGTTTGCCATCCCTATGGCATGTGATTGCTACTATGATCAGAGGACAACCTGGTTTGGACACTATGGACTTTGATGATCTTTACAACCACTTAAAGGTGTATAAGCATGAGATGAATGGCCAAACAAGTTCAAAATCTCACAAAGATTGCTTTTGTGTCTTCGAAAATAGAAGCGATGCTTCCACTAAAAGTATCGCTTATCCCGCTCAAATCTTGTTGGTGATAAACAACATATCTACACAACCATGACTACCCCACCTCATCACCACCAAACACCATCCACTCGATGAAGTTGTATGTTCATTCTTCGTCAAGAAGCCACTTTACTTGTTACTTATGAAGAAGATTTGTCACAAATTGAAGAGGATGCTCTTGAAGAAATTGATATAAGGTGGCAAGTTGTTATGATCATCGCTAGGATCAAGAAGTTCATGAAGAAAGCAGAAGAGGCATTGACTTCAAACCCAAACAGGTATAACGTTTGAAAAGTCCAAGATTGAATGCTTTAATTGTCAAAGAACTGGACACTTTGCAAGAGAATGCAAGTTTGCTAAATATCGTGCAAATAAAATGATCGAGAAACCCAAGCTTGAACTAAAGGAAATTCCTATTATGAAACAAAAGCTTTGGTTGCTCAAGAAATCTATCGAGGTTGTGAGAGGTGAATTTGATGATGAACCAGTAACCTACTCTATGGTCGCAGTGGAAGAGTTTGATTGGAGCACATCTTTTGATGAGGAACCAGGATTTGTTGCTTTGGGATCAAGAGATGGTCTTGTAAGCTTTGATTGGAGCATGGAAAATGAAGAAGAACCTGTTTTGCTCGCTATGGTAGCTACTTCACCAAGTTCACCTAGTATCTCTGAGGTATGCTCTAAGTGTAATGATTTTTATCAAAAAGTGCTTAAAGATTATGTAACTGAAAGAGATAATTGTAGAAGGGCTAGGTCTGAGGTAGCTGGTTATCAAATAACTTTAGAGTCAATGGAAGCCAAAATTATAACACATGAAAATAATGAAATGGCTTGGGCAGAAAAATATGAGCAACAGGATTATCAATTAAAATTAAGTGAATGGAAGTTAGGATGTAAGGTTTCGAACTTGAAAAGATGACTAAAGAAAGGGATGAATTGTTAGAAAAATTTGTCTTTGGGGAGAATCGGCCTTCACATGTTAGTTTTGTTGAAAAGCAAAAGAGCACACATTAAAACCGGCTTAGGTTTTGGTATGGATTTTAGTAGCACGTAAGAGAACCCATCTAGTGATAAGGAACAACTTGATTCGAGAGGAGATAACAACTAGTGATAATGAACTCATTAGCTCGTAAGAGAACACATCTAGTAATGAGTAATCAATTAGTCAAACACCTCCGAATTTAAGAAAGACAAGGGTTATCATGCGTCCCTCATCCCTTGGTAGTTTTCAACCACTTAGGACAGATGTTTCTTGTTTTGGAGTAGACAATTTAGAGTTTAGGAAAAAGCTTACTGGTCAATCTAATTCAGGTCTATCTAGTTCTGAAACCCCTAAAGAAACAGTTGAAAAACCTAAGGATGATAATGTTAAGAGTCAAGCAGTACCTTCAAGAAAAACTTTTCAAAATACTGCTAAATCTTTTTGGGATAATTTTGGTCAAAATAGTTTTCATCATTCACCAAGAAGACAGGATAGTTTTAGTCATAGGACTAAAGGAAATAATTTTGGGAGTATGGGTAAAAAAATTATGTTTTGTTCGTTATAGTCCTGATCATTTGATTAAGGACTATCACTTTCACTCAGAATATTTAAGCAAATTTCCAAAGACTAAAACTGCCAACCAAATACCAAGGGAGAATAAACCAGTTTGGAATCATTCACATATGGTTAACCACAACAACTTCTCAAAAGACTATAGGTACCCTCACCAACAAAGACCTTTTTCAAAATCACCAGTACCCTCAAGCACTTTTCAAAGTACTGGTAAGCCAAAAGTTTCTCAAGCAGTACCTTCTCAAAGTACTGCTAGATTTTCACCCAATCAAGGTACTGCTAGCACTTTTTGGAATGAAAGCCCTAGGAGATCCAATTACTATCAATCTAGAAGGCGTTACACCTCAAAAGAGTATCTAGATCAAAAACTTTACACCAAAAGTTAAAACCAAATTGGGTTAAGAAAGAAAGTGCGATGGGAACAAACAAGACTTTTAGTAAGTAAGTGTGAAATGAGAATTTTGTTGAAAATAATAAAGAGAATTTTGATGAAAAAGAGAGCTTTGTTGAAAAACCAACACAAGTTTTGGAACAACCAAAGATAAGTGATCATGTGCTTAAAAACAGTGGAGACTACATACTTAAAGAATTTAAGTATGTCACTCCACAAGGGGAACACAAGTCAGTAATGGCTTGGGTTCCTAAAATTCACTAACTCTTTTATCTTTGTGCAGGGCAACCCAGAAGAGGAGCTTAAAGATCATTTAATTGTTGATAGTGGTTGCTCTGGAAGCATGACAGAGACAAAGAAGTTACACGATTTTAGATCTTATTTTGGAGGAAGAGTTGCATTTGGGAATGATCCTAGTGGAGGTAGAATTCTCGGCAAAGGAACCATCAAGCGTGAAGCATAGATTTTGAGAATGTTAGTTATGTGAAGGAGCTCAAGTTCAATCTTTTGTCGGTCTCTCGGATCGTGACAAGAAGCACCTCGTGTTATTAAGCGTACTGAGACTATCTTATTCTTTCCCGAGTTCAAGCTTGTTGATGATAACTTGGTATACCGAGAGTACCAAGAACCAATGATGTGTCTGATCACGGATATGAAGAGTCTTAACTCTTTTGAAAGAGCAACATGTTTAGTAGTAAAGGCAACACTTGAAGAAGCACATCAATGGCATAGAAGATTAGGTCATGTGAATTTCAAGAATATCAACAAGTTGGTCAAAGGCAATTTAGTTAGAGGTTTACCTTCCAAAACATACAAGAATGATCATTCATGTTTGGCGTGCAAGAAGGGTAAACAACACAAAGCATCATGCAAGAAGATTGAGGAAAGAAATATTAGAGAACCTTTAGAGTTCGCACATGGATCTGTTGGAACTCATTTACATTGCAAGCTTAAACAAGAAGAAATCTTGCTTAGTTGTAATGAGATGATTGTAGTAGATTCAGTTGGGTCTTTTTCTTGGGATTTAAAGATGAAACCTTTGATGCTATTCATGATCTTATAATAGCCCTTGAAAACCAATTGAGACTCAAAGTAAGAGGTATTAGATGTGATAATGGAACTGAATTCAAGAACAAGTTTATGGATGAATTTTGTGTCAAGAAAGGAATCAAGAGGGAGTTTAGCATTTCTAGAACTCCACAGCAGAATGGTGTTGCAGAGAGGAAGAACAAAACCTTGATAGAAACAGCCAGAACAATGCTTGCAGATTCTTTATTACCTATTCAATTTTGAAATTTGTCGGCATCTTGCTTGTTATGTGTTGAATAGAGTATCATCACTAAACCTCGATGAAGACACCTTATGAGTTGCTTATGGAATCAAACCTAACATACGCTTTATGAAACCTTTTGGATGTCCTCGACTATTCTCAATACTATTGATGCTTTGGGAAAATTTGATGGTAAGTCAGATGAAGGATACTTATTGGGTTATTGTACCAATAGTAAAGGATTTAAAGTGTACAACAAGGTCACCAAAAAGGTTCAAGATTGTCTTCATGTTGAATTTTTAGAAGATCAAGAAAATCAAAAGGTAAAGGTCCCGATTGGATGTTTGATCTTGATGTTTTGACTCCTTCTATGAACTATGTTCTGTTAGAGATGAGAATCAAGTTGTTTACAAAAATAAGATTTACAATACATTGTTCATGGAGTCAATATTAGACACGATGTCGTTCACGATGAAGAACCTATAAGCTGTTGAGAAGGAGAAAAGTCTTGATGTACCAAAATCCACTTTGTCTCAATGAAGATCAAGCTATTCAAGATGAACTTAATAGGAGGTTTTTCAAGAAACAATAGCACAATCTTATGAGGATGAACACGTAGGACTTATGAAGAAGCAAAGAAAAGGGTAAGTCTACGATTTCCTTCACAGTACTTTGGATCATAGTACTTTGGATCAAAGTACTGCTACACCACTTGACAGTACTTCTGATGATTTGAATGATCCTAACATGCCTGGATTAGAAGACACTGATGATGAATTAGATGATGAAGGTATTTTCTCAAATTCCAATGAAGGAGCTGATTTCACAAATTTGGATGATGATCTTGAAGTTCAACAGACTCCTACATTAAGAATTCATAAAGATCATCCTACTGGTCAAATCATTGGACCTTCTACATCAGGGGTGCTCACAAGAACCAAAGCTAAAGGTTTCTCAAAACCACATAATGCTTTACTTAGCTTTGTGTATAAACAAAACAGGATGAACCATAAGGATCAACAAACGTGTTTATTCACTTGTTTTATCTCTCAAGAAGAACCCAAGAATGTAGCTCAAGCATTAACTAAAGAGAGTTGGGTTGAAGCCATGCAAGAAGAACTTCTTCAATTCAAACTTCAAGAAGTTTGGGTACTATGTGATCTACCAGATGGAAAGAAAGTCATTGGTACAAGATGGGTTTTCAGAGTTAAGAGAGATGAAAGAGGGAATGTCATCAAGAACAAAGCAAGATTAGTTTGCACAAGGATATAGACAAGAAGAAGGAGTGGACTATGATGAAGTGTTTGCTCCTGTAGCAAGGATTGAAGCCATTAGAATATTCCTTGCTTTTGCATCATATATGGGCTTTCCTGTTTATCAAATGGATGTCAAGAGTGCCTTTCTTTATGGCAAGATTACAGAGGAGGTCTATGTCAAACAACCTCCTGGTTTTGAGGATCATGCACATCCAAACAAATTTTACAAAGTTGTTAAGGCTCTGTATGGCCTTCATCAAGCACCAAGAGCTTGGTATGAAAGACTCTCCACTTTCTTATTGTAACATGGTTACAAGAGAGGATCAATTGATAAGACTTTGTTTATCAAGAGAGACAAGAAGGATATCATGCTTGTTCAAGTCTATGTAGATGATATTATTTTTGGAGCTACAAAACAGTCTATGGTAAAAGAATTTGAGAAGCTCATGCAACAAGAATTTTAAATGAGTTCCATGGGTGAATTAACTTTCTTTTTGGGGCTTCAGTTTAAACAATCAAAGAATGGAATCTTCATTAGTCAAGATAAGTATTTCACTGACATTCTTAAAAAGTTTAGATGCTATGAAGCCTGTCACCACACCCATTAAAGCTATCAACTCATTGGGAAAGGATGAAGATGGACAAGCTATAGATGTCAAGCTTTACAGATCAATGATTGGCTGTCTTATGTACTTAACTGCATCTAGACCTGATATCATGTTTGTTGTATGTTTGTGTGCAAGATATCAAGTCTCACCTAAGGTCTCTCATATGAATGCAGTCAAGAGGATTTTTAGTTATTTGAAGCAACAACCTAAGTTAGGGTTGTGGTATCCAAAGGATTCACCTTTTCACTTGGAAGCTTTTTCAGACAGTGATTATGCAGGTGATAATTGATAAGGTTTTAAAAGGTACCATTTTGAGGGGTCGTTTAAGTCCTTATTTGATCACTTTTGTATCCGTTATTGCTTAATATCGTTCCTTTTCACTTTTAGGTCTCTTGAAGGCAAAATTTGGAATGGCACTTATTTGGACGAAAAGCGCGAATATATGAAGAAAATGGCCAAAGTCAAAATCGAGACACTCACGGTGATGAAAATAGAAGGCGACGGCGTCGGTGCTAATGCGGCGCCGTCCGAGGATTTTGTGACTGCTCGTAACCCAAAACTCGATTTTCAAGTGACGACGCCGGTTGTAAAGAGTAGGCCGTCGCTACTCGGGACGGCCTAGATGCAATCGAGACGACGACGCCGGTCAAGAGGACGGCATCACGGACATAAGGTGACGCCGTCGCAAGGTTAACGTGGCCAAGACGAAACCCTAATGACGGCGGCGACACGGCGGCCACGAAACATAAGGTGACGCCGTCGATATGTAATCTTATATATAGAATCCGAATTTTTCGGTTTTAGGGAGAGTCTTTTGAGTGAAAACCTAAAACCGAACCTAAGGTGTCTTGTACAAGATTTTAGGGTTTTAAACCCTATCTTACATCAAGATAAGTATTTACTTCATTAATTCAATTATGTCTTTGATTATTTGTGTGTATGCTTGCATGTTCTCCATGTCCGCTAATTTATTTGTGTGTTTGCTTAGGAAGTATGAAACTTAATTATTGAATATTGATTGGTTGTTTCTTATCTTAGTTGATTAATGATCTAGTAATGCGATAGGTCATTCGTTGTGTACTTAATGCTTGATTCATCTTTGTGAACCTTAGAATATAATTACCGAGTAGTTGTAAGCTAAACCATCCAAAGAGTGCCTTAGAGTAAGAGTTTATTATCCCTAGTGGGTTTTGTAGGCGAGACCCTTTGGTAAGTTCAAAGAGTTGGGAGAAACGCATACCCTACAACTTTAGACACACAACGCAACTAAGAATAAGGACGTGACAACTCAACCATCAATAGGAGATAATTAAGGAGTAGTACAACCTAAGTAAACACATCTTTAAACTATCATACGAGCACACATTAATTAGACATAGACTCCCGCAACCTTAGTTTAGATAATTAGATAATAGTAGAGTAATCGGTAGAAATACCAACCCCCCAAATCCAATACCCGAGATTCGTACCTTTCCATTTCATAAAATATAAAAATACAAAAAAAATAATCTTCCTCAACCTTAACCTTAGCGTAGTAACTTTACTAGCATTCCTATTCCCCAGAGAACGATATCAATACCGTGGCTTACCCTAATTACTACACTACAACGATTAGGTTCACTTCCTAGGGTGTTATAAAACTTGCTCAAGAAAAGGAAGTTTCCTTAACCCCAACGACGCGTGTAGCGTTATCAATAATTATGATAGAATATCAACCACCTGGAGGATGCCAAGATCTTGGAAGAAGATTAGTTTCATGGCAATGTAAGCGATGACGTATAGTGCGGAGTCGGTCATGAACCCGACTACCCAATACTTTCAAGCACAGTACGAATCGGGCCAATATTAATACGTGTTTGGGCTCACGAAAGCCCAAGCCCATATCTATTTACTGGAATAGATATCCGATATCTTCTAAAACAAGAAGATAATCATTCCCAACCGACTTAGGCGGATACGCCGAAGGTGGGGAACACGGAACCAACAAGGATTCCGTGCGTATATAAAGGAATCATATCCTCGTTTAAGGTGCGATCTCATAACCCTAAAACTCCTTAAACCCTAAACCGATTACTCACTCTCGCGGAGGATAATCGTGGGAGACAATCCCACGGTAAGCCTAACGGTGTTTCTTGTCTCTTAGTGCGCAGGTCTCAGCGGCAATTCTCAATTGGTGCGA